>OZ007586.1:208292120-208878823 GCA_963931845.1 Maratus michaelseni | reverse complement strand
AGTTATCAGCATCGGATCATCAGCTTTGAATAGATACTATGTTTCGTTATGCAGAAAGAAACTTCGCATAGATTTTTTTTAATGGGTAAGGCGGATTAGGAATTATGACACGTGAGACATACAGAGCAACAGAGATCCTGTTTTCTGCTATTTATCCACGAAAAATATTTTGAAAAGAAAAAAAAAATGGGCGACACAAAGAAAAAGGGCAGGGCGCAGCACCCTTTGAAAAACGTCAAATGGGAACACTAGGGAGCATGAAAACAAACTAACCTTGGTGCACTTATCGACAATGTAAAAAATTTTGTCGTCAAGGGGTGGGTGAAAACACATTCCAATCAGATATTGGGTAGGAGGGTTTTCAAACCGATTTTTTTCGAAAAATAAAGAAAATTGGGGGGGGGGGGGGGATATTTTTTCAAGGCTTAACTAATTTTAGGTAGATTTCGTAAGAAATATATACTACCTATTACATTCTCACCTAAGTTGGAATTTTTGAAAAAAAATTTCAGATCTACGCCGATCATCCGATCATGACTCCCAGAAAACAAAACCACGCCCAGTTCAAAACTTTATCTATCTATCTATCTATCTCGCTTTTTTATGGACACGATAACTCCCATAATTCTGCACAAATCTCTTCCACACTGATACATAAAATCAAGGGGCATAAAATCTCGGTCAAGTTCGTTAATTTGCAAAATTGAACCAGGGGGGGGGGGGGGGGGAAATGGGGGGACTTTTTGTGAAAACAGAAAAAACACCGTAATTTCTTAATTATGATATGTATCGAATCTGTTTAAAGTTATTATTATTACTTCTAAGAAAAGGGCTGATAAGTTATGTATGGCAAATTTTTGATATAATTAAAAATGGCTCCAAGGGTGGGGGGGGGGGGGGATTAGAAGAAAAAAATTCATAACTTCGTCAATTCACAAGATATCAAATCCGCTTAAATTTATTATAAATCCTCTTAATATTATCTAACTTTTATATTGACATGTTTCTTATGGAACCAACCCTTATAGCAAAAAAAAATTAAAAAATACCTGGCGGCTCCGCCTGCAAACAAGTTAGGTTTTGAAGTAACTGTTGCCCAACTGCTGCATCATTGGCAAAAAGGTCATTTCTTCCACAATTCTCAACAAACAGGTGCCCCACAGTCTGCGTCTTCAAAATCTACCTGTGCTTGTAGGCCGAGCCGGCAGGGATTTTTTCTTACATCCTTAAAAAAAAAAATATATATATATATATAAAAGAACTAATTGAGTAACATGTTTCATGAATCATTAAAGGCAAATGGCCTTTCAGAAAATACTGTCAAAGTTGGCGTTTTGAGCAAGTTTTCAGAAGTAATGCATTTGGAAAGTTATGATATTGATAAAGCATATTTTCTTATTTCAAAGAAAAATAAAAAGACGGGAGTGCGGTGCACTTGGACAATGGCATTGTTTTGTTGGCAGTTGGTACGGCACTGTGCTGCTGTACTTAATGCTTCTCAAATAATCTCTATTTTGCAGATTAAAAATTATTCATTTTTATTTCTTCACTAGGTTCTTGGTTGAGTTACGTTACCCGCATTCAAACCGACCGACTAACGGGTGCATAGAATAGGTATTGAGTTCCCAGGTCGAATAAAAATGTTGTGCGTCTTCTCTAAAATTGCTAGCTGCAGCCGGACCCCAATCTGTAATAAGGAGAGGAAAAAAAGTAAATACAGGCCCATTACATTTTAGTCTCTTTTGTTTTCTGATTTTTTTCTTTTCCTTATTTTTTTTTCTTTTTCAAGAGTGGCTTACCACTCCTAGGTCTGTAGATATGTACATAAATTTGGAAATTTAGTGCATTGCAAATTTGTTACTGACATAAATCATTCTTGGTTGTGTTGAGTTGGGTTGATTATTGACGGCCAATTATCTACACTTGGGATATAGGCCAGGGGGGAGTGCCCTTCATGGGGGTCTTTCTAAGGGAACCTAACCTGTATTTACGCATGGATAAATCCACGGCTCGAAGAAAACCACGAAAACTCTGAACGATTAGGCCGACGGGCGCGATTGGGATCGAACCCAGCACCTCCCGTCTACCAGCTTCGAGAGCAGAATCTCTCAGCCACTGGTGGGGCAAATCATTCTTGGGAGAAAGAAAGGGTGGGGTGGGTGTGTAAATTATTTTTAGATATTATTATTTTTTTTGTTTACCTTTTTAAAAAAAATATTTTTTTAAACATTTGCTTCAGTACAATCTTTTCTTAGTATTGAAATGCGTTCCTTATAAATAATTAACGGGGAAGAAGGGTGGGGGTGGGGGGGCGGTTGAGTTATCTTAATGGTTTTTTTTTTTTTTGAAAAACAAACTGTGAATGATCCAAAATTAAGAAAAATCCGGAATCGCTGAAGTCTGAAGGATTCCAGATTTTGGACTTTGTACTGTTTTACAGACAAAATAACAAGATTAATAAAACCAAGTTAATGTAGGTGTAAACGTGTTAGTGACGCATAAATTTTGGATGGAAAGGGAGGTTGTAGTGTGGAGGATTAATTTTTAATTGCTGCGTTACTAGTAAGCAGAAAGAAGTACAGAAGGATTTAAGATTCTGAAGTTTTCAAACTTTTTATGTTAGAGAGGGCATATAAGGGAAACAGACATTTCATGTGAGAGGAGGGATTTCATTAACATCATATAAAAACATAAGTGGAAATCTGCCAAAAATATCAAAAGAATGAAAATTGCCTTCCTTTAAAATCAATTTTTTGTGCATAAAACTTTTTGTGTATGTGAGAGGGGGGTGGGGGGCTTATGGAAAATAAAATCAAAATTGCTTAAAAGTGGGAGGGGGGGGGGGCTTACTTTCGGGATTTTACGGTACTTATTTTTCTGCTACCAAATAGTTTTACAAAGTCAATTTAGAATAATTTTTTTTTATTTCAGTTTAATAACACTGATTATGTTCTAGATAAAAGAAAAAAAAAAAATGTAACATGGATATGTTTCAAAGCTCAGATTTTTATATTTTTTAATAGAACAGTTTTATTTAATATATTACTAAAAATATATTAAAATTTGTTTCCAGAAGTTTATGATCATTTTTTATTTTAAATGATCTTCCAAAAAGGTACTAGTGCAATTTCTCACAACCAAAAACCATAGCCAATGTCTCTTTTTCTATCTGTGCATAATTTTTTTTTTAGTGTTATTTAACCCATTCGGGAGATAAAAATACTAACTCAAAGGGACTCCAGACAAATGTCACGTCTTGTCAAAGAAAACAGGTTCGAAAACTATAGGAATTGCTGCAGTCAATGAATGAGAGTCTGTGCAAACCATTCTACGAACAAACATTGGAAATTGAACATCATGCAATGAGCATATATGCACCCTCAAAAAGAGCATACAGAATTTGTTGTAGGCACCAGTAAAAAATAAAAGTAATATTTGCTTTCTCTAATTAGAGCATTTTTGTGATAGTTTAAGTAAAGGTAGCTTTTTTCTTAAAGTGGTGCCAACCGAATAAAATTTGTGTAAAAGCCGCCGGTCCTGAAGGGGTTAAGGCTTTAGATGCATATGCAACTGGTAAGTTGTTCTGAAGAAGTACTGCACCTAACCCATCTTTATAGGCATCAACTGATAAAGTTATTGGTTTTGACACATAAAAATATTGCAGAACTAGAACTTCTGTCAAAATATTTTTTAACTCTAAAAAACATTTATTTTGAATAGAATTTCAATTTCACAAGTTACCTTTTTTAATTTTAAATCTCTCAAAACTGCCATTTTTTTTGTGAATCATTTGGAATGAATTTTGAAACACATATGTAATCATGCCCCAAAAAGTTTCTAGTTCTTTAGCGTTATTAGAGGTTTCATAGCTATAATTGCTTTAATATATCTTCATCAGGCTTAAGACCATCTTTAGAAAATTTGTGTCTTAAATATTTGACTTCTGTTACTTCAATTTTACACCTACTCAAATTAAATATTTATTTCATGAGCTTTCTCAAGAACTTTTTTTAGCTTTGTATCATGTTCTTCTTTATCTGTTCCCCCAAATTAATAAATTATCTATATATATTTCAACCAGGGTGGTGCAAAATTTTAATTAGATTAACTATTGAAAACTAATGATTAAAAGTTTAATCATGACTAAAGATTGACCATTGAATTTTATCGTCAATCTTTAGTCATGATTAAACTTTTAATCGTTAGTTTTCAATATTTAATCTAATTAAAATATTGCACCACTCTGATTTCAACTCCTCCTCCCTCCAAAACTTCCCTAAAACTTCTACAAAATGCTTCTGGAGCTGAACAAATACCATATTGTAACCGTAAAAAACAAAACTTGCCAAATGTTGTTAATTTTGAACTCTCTTCTGATAACTTAATTTGCCAAAAAGCCTTATTAGCATTCAAAATGCTAAGAACTTCAGCTCCAGCCATTTTGAAAGCAACGTTTTCAAATGTTAGTAAATAAAAATGTTCTCTCAAAATATTAGAATTTAAATACTGGGGATATAAACATATTCTTAAACTTCCATTAGTTTTACATACAGTATCTAATGAGTTAACAAATTCTGTGGGTTCATCAATCTTTTTAACAATCTTAAAATTCAACATTTCATTTAATTCTTTTTTCAATGGTTCCATTAAACTAGTTGGTACTTTTCTACAAGCTTCAACTTTACCTACAACATCAGGTTTCACTTTAATATCATAAGTAAAACCATTTAAATTACCAATTCCTTTAAAAAGATCAGGATATTCTTTCAAAATTTCTGGCATATCTTCTTTATTAAAAGTAATTGAACTTACTCTGTCAACTAAATTTAATTCAACTAAGGTAGGTAACAATAACACAGCAGGTGCTTTATGATCACAATTAACTATTTGAAAATGTACTACTGTTTTTTTACCTTTAGATGTTTCACATATTAATGAGCATTTACCAACAACATTAATTTCTTTACCATTACAATTAGTTAAGTTCATATTAGAATTTTTAATAATGCTTTCTTTTAAATTCAATTGCTTAAATTTATGTAATGGCAATACATTACATTGAGCACCCGTATCTAATTTTGCAAATAAATACTTAGAAACATTTATTTTAAGTTTCTCAAACCAGTCTTGTTTATTTTTACTCTCATTATCTTTTATAGCTCCTAACGCATATTCATTTGAATCATCATTTTGTGACAACACTCATTGATTCATTAGTATCACAACTTCTCAACACATTAAATTTCTTATTAAATCTACACATATTGGCAAAATGATTAAGTGTTTTACATATAAGACATTTTTTATTATAAGCTAAGCAGGACAAGAATTTTTAAAATGAGACTTACCGTATTTTCCACATTTCTGAGCTTCAAATTGTGTACAGTATTTACAGTAACTTTCATTTTCAAGAACATGATTCTTTTTAACACTTTCCAACCTAGTTGAAAAGTGTTTATGACTTCGGTTTGTCTGTCCGTGCTCTAACTCCCGTAAATATGCTCGGATTGCTCTGCAATTTTTATATGTTATTGTCGTCATATATAGCATGTTCCCTATTTCAACGGAAGTGTGTAGCACTTATAGTTTTTTTACAGGGACATTCAAAAGAATTCTGTTACATTACGGTCAATGGGGAAAAATCATTTGCGGTTTATTTTAATGATGTTACACAATTTCAAACACATTGTGATTGATATATATCACTAAGGTGCATTACAAAAAGCTTAATATGGAATAGGGTGTGTGCATAGCACTTATAGTTACTTTACAGGGGCAGTCAAAAGAATTCCGTTACATTACGTCTATGGAGAAAAATCGTCTGCGGTTTATTTAAGTAATGTTTCACTATTTTAAACGCATTGAAATTTATATAGATCACTAAGATGCATTACAAGAGGCTTACTACGGAATATTGTGTGTATAGCAGTCATCGTTCATTTACAGGGACACACAAAAGAATTCTCTACTGTCTATTAACAATGATTCCTGGAAGTGTGTTTTATGTTACTGAATGCGAATTTAAATTTAACTCCCTTTTTGTCTATTACGTTGTGTGTATAAATTCTGTAGATCGTATACAGGTACAGGGAAGCACAAAAGTTCGCGAACACATTTCCGTTTATTGACAGAAACTCCGGAAGGGGAATTTTAAACTATGCTACGCGTTTCCTAACTGAACTAAAATTTAGCATCCTATGTAGTATATATACAAATCTATAGATCATATACACGGCTGAAAAAAAGTATTTGGATATTTTTCCGAATATTGTATATGTTGGAAATTCCTGAAATTATGTTTTTAAATGTTATGCGTTTTGCAAATTGTTTACTTAGATGTTATCTTTCAGCTTATTAAACGGTATGATTTGTAAAATTATTTTGGAAGCATTGGAAAGTGTTACATAATCTATGCTTGACGCATGATTTTCCATTCTTGTTTTATTTTGCCTTCATTTTTATTCACATTTCTAGAATGTACTGCTTTTGATTTTATTGTAACTGCTTCCACAACTTTTTCTTCATTCAGCATTTTCATTTCAACAATTTCTTGTGTTTTGCACATCTTAACACATTTTTCAAGATTGCGATCAAATTCATGTAACAATCTATCCTTCAGCTGTTGATTCTTTATACCACTTATAATTCTATCCTGAATTAAACTATCCTTTAGTTCACCAAAACTACAGGTACTGCAGAGTTTCTTTAATGAAGTTAAGAACTCGTCGAATGTTGTGTACAACTATAAAACAAATGTCGATCAATAGATTTATTCGACTTTGGAATACAAAAATCTTTGACCTTCTTCATTATTTTAACAACATCCTTCTTGTCATCTTCAGAAATATCCAAGGTGTTATAAACTTCTAAAGCATCTGTTCCAATAACACGTAATAGGATTGCAACTCGAACTTCCAGTAGTTTTTTTATTACTACATTCAACATATATAATTCAAATTTTTGTTCCATTTTTTTAAAATGTTCTGCAAGATTACCATCCATAGAAAGTGGATTCAGAGGTATTAATCCCGATGGAGCCATCTTCTCATGATATGAACAACAGGAAACAAAACCAAAATTAAACAGTTAGCAACTTAAATTAAATAATTACCACAATATAATAATTTTTCCTTTTCCACAAAAAGCAATGTTCTTTTGAACCAGCTGCGCCATGTTATATTTGGAATGATTACACAGAGTTCACAAACACAACATTTATTAAAGATTGAATCAGAATTACGTGAGCATGCACCATACATGAACATCATCATGAGCCAGACTGATTGACAAGTTGAGTAGTAGTGGTTGTACACAAGTTATAGTTACGGTTAGATATGTATGACAAAACATGTTGTATCAACCTAAGATGAGTGTGAACAATAAAAATATTTAATTGAATATTTAAGTTAAAAAAGAAAATTTTTATCAGTTTTCTCTGGTCACAAAATGTTTGAAAAATTATTTAGATTACCCATTATTTGATTTGTACAAAAATAAGTTCAATTGAGTAGTCTGTAATATATTTGCCAAATGGGAGTTCAATCACAAACACCATTTGAATCCCACCGTGTTCACTCACAGTCACACACATTAACATTGCTTTCATACTTACTAACAAAGAAGAGCAATTATTATGTGTTTTAATAAATAAAAGAAATTGGGCGTTTAATAAATAAAAGAAATTGGGCGTTTTAATTAACTATATTAAATATTGAATATTATTTGACATTTAATTTTTAAAGGAATTAGGATGATAATGTATTAATTTCAGCCAAGTATGGAAATATATATTATATATATGTATATTAAAATAGCACATTATATAAATATAAAAGCACAGTTTTAACAGAACAATAAACATCATCCTAATTCATTTAAAAACGAGCAGGGAAGACCGAGCTATGCTCGGTCAAGATTAGCTTTGAGTTCAAATATCATGACCCATGACCAAAATGACCCACTAATCAAATTTCCTAATTGTCTTCTCGTGCCCAAAACCCGATAAAATTTAGTCAAAATAGTTTGAGCCATTTTTTAGATAAAATTAGTCTGACCCACAGTGACAAAAAAAAAAAAAAAACCCACTAATTGGATTTTCTCAAGCATGTGACCTAGCCCAATGGTTTTCTCCTTCCCGAAAACCATAGGATACAAAATTTAGTTCAAATTGTCTGAGCCGTTTTTAAGATAAAAATAGCTTGACCCATGAGCAAAATGACCCATTAATCAAAATTTCTTGAACATGTGATCTAGCCGAATAGCCTTCTCGTTCCCTAAAACTGTAGGGTACTAAATTTAGTTCAAATCCTCTGAGCCGTTTTTAAGATAAAAAAAAGCTTGACACATAATGACCCACTAATCAAATTTTCTCGAACATGTGACCTAGCCGAACAGTCTTCTCGTGCCCAAAGACCATAGGATGCAAAATTTAGTCTAAATAGTCTGAGCCATTTTTTTAGATTGACCCACAGTGACCCACTAATCGAATTTTCTTGAACATGTGACCTAGCCCAATGATCTTCTCGTGCTTGAAACTCGTAGGATACAAAATTTAATAAAAATCGTTAGAGCCCTTTTTTAGATAAAATTATCTTGACCCGTGTTGACCCAAAAATGACCCACTAATCGAAAGTTTTCGAACATGTGACCCAGCCCGATAGTCTTCTTGTGCCCAAAACTGGTAGGATACAAAATTTAGTCAAAATCGTTTGAACCATTTTTTAGATACAATTAGCTTGATCCTGGCCCATGGTGACCCACTAGTCGAATTTTCTTGAACATGTGACCTAGTCCAATGGTTTTCTGGTGCCCCAAAATGGTAGGATACAAAATTTTGTCAAGATCATTAGAGCAGTTTTTAAAATAAAATTTGCATATATATATATATATATATATATATATATATAACTATACACAAGATTTGCTCATATTAGAATGTATATCTATACTAATAAAAGAAAGTTTCGCTCTGTGTGTGTGTCTGTTGGCGATGGCTAGGAAAATCTAGCCTACCTAGAAGGCTGGAAATTTAGATTTAGGTAGTTCAAACCCTCTCCTGGTGTACCTGAATGTCAGAATTTTAATATTTTAATTACTTTCTGAAATATTAATTAAAATGTACAAAGAACTCTCATTAAAAATATGCTTTTTTTTTCTTCGGTTGGTTGGTTGTGTAGAATATCTTCTCAGAACACATTAACCGGTCAATTCACCACCAACCTTCAACTTCCCGGTCAACTCTCAGTTGAGTAACCCGAGGTTCGCGAATCTAACTGCCGGTTGATATTTCCGAATTCTTCGTTAACTTCAGGGACATGGTTATTCGACTCTGGGTTACTCGACGGCAGGTTGAAATGTGTATATCTCATTGGCCAAAGGGATCACATGGCGTAGCAATAGTCTTTATGGGTTCTGTCCTCCCTTGATTCAGTTTTCAATAACGAAACAAAGCAGAGTATTGAAAGAGCATAATTGGAGTGTTTACTTTTTGATAAATAAATTTACAAATAAATTTTGAATTAACATTTTGATTTGGTGGTTTAGAAATATTGTCAGTCATAAAATGCTCATTTTTACAAAATTTTACAGTAGTTATTTTTTTAATTTTTTTTTTAAGTTTTTTGATTAAAGAAAAAATATATATATATTATCTACGTTTAATAAACAATTTTATGACCAGGCTAACACTAATAAGTGGAATAAAAGCAAATAGGGAGCTAGATTTATTTATTTTGCAAAAATATTATATAAAAAGATATTTTCATATATTTCTAATGTATGTTTTTTTATTTAACTAAAATAATTGATTACAGATTCAATTAAATTATCTTGGATGAAATTGCATGCTTGGTAGCATTTATCCCTTATACGAGACCCAAAAAAGTGTTTTTTTATGTGTAAATTATTATAATATATATATATATATATATATATATATATATATATATATATATATATATTTCATTTCATATATAATAATTTTAGAAGCTGTTTGAAAAAATTCTTGTGAACTGCGAATTTTTTCAAATAATCTTCTTAAAAAAAATGTTTCTTTCAAACAAAAATAATTATTATTAACTAACAAGTTTTTTATTTGATCATTGGAGTGTTTACTTTTTGATAAATAAATTTACAAATAAATTTTGAATTAACATTTTGATTTGGTGGTTTAAAAATATTGTCACAGTCATAAAATGCTCATTTTTACAAAATTTTATAGGATTTTTTTTTAAAGTTTTTTGATTAAAGAATATATATATATATATATATTATCTACGTTTAATAAACAATTTTATGACCATGCTAACACTAATAAGTGGAATAAAAGCAAATAGCGAGCTAGATTTATTTATTTTGCAAGAATATTATATAAAAAGATATTTTCATATATTTATTTCTAATGTATGTGTTTTATTTAACTAAAATAATTGATTACAGATTCAATTAAATTATCTTGGATGAAATTGCATGCTTGGTAGCATTTATCCCTTATATGAGACCCAAAAAGGTGGGGTTTTTTTTTATGTGTAAATTATTATAATTAATATATATATATTTTTTTAATTTCATATATAATAATTTAAAAAGCTGTTTGAAAAAATTCTCGTGAACTGCAAAAATTTTCAAATAATCCGCTTAAAAATGTTTCTTTCAAACAAAAATAATTATTTTTAACTAACAAGTACATATTAGTTCAAATTATTTATCTATTACAAACGGATAAACATTTTTATATATTATAACGATATTTTAACTCAAAATTCCATCTTCTATAATTTTATTCTTTAAACAAACATGAAGTGTAGGAATAAATCTGAAATTTAAGAAAAACTGCTGTTTTTTATTCTAAAAAAAAAAAAAAAAAAAAAAAAAGATTTGAATCTTATATACAATATTTGAGTGTAAGAACATTTGATTTTACATTCGTTAGATGGCGCTACCAAATATTCTCAGTAGATATTTTACGTCTTGAAAACTTTCTTAATAATCACTATAATCTTGACTTTACAGAGTTAAAATATCCTAAAAGGGCTAATAATTAAAAGTAACACATTCTTTCACATTATTATTATTTTTTAAATTAACATTTCGTTTGCTTTCTGCATCACAAATAGCATTGAAAACGAAATAAACGTCAAAACACTTGTCAACGCAACCGCCATCTTTGCTTCAATTGCACATGCGCGCGTCGAATAACTGTAGACGAATAGGTTAGTTCAGTTACTGAACTTATGTTTCGTTTTCTCCTCCATTTTCGGCTATTTGAGTTAGCGGAGAATTTGATTTCAGGGTCAACCGAGAGTTACAGCGTAACTCGCCAGTTGAGGTTGACGGTGAGTTAGGGGGTAAATAAATCAGAGTAACGGTGTATAAGATAAGGACTTATAACGAAATAGTGCCAACATGGATTGCAATTACCTGCATATAGCCAAGCTAATATAGTGCCATCTACTCACGGCAAATTACACAAACGCCACCTGTTTAAGACATTTCCTGGCACATTTTTCTTCATTATAATTATCTGGGTTTAAGAATTTTTTTAAGACAGGACATACAGGGGGTGGACAAAATAATACGAACACTCATGAAAAATGCTGAAAAGAGCAATATCTAGAAAAATACATGAGGAATTAACCTGAAACTGCAGGTGTGTAAGCAGTATAGTATAAGTTATATATTTCCGTGAAGATGTTTTCCCGAAAGCCCATAGGGACTGTCAACAAATTGAAAAAGGACGAATATCTTTTGGATAACCCTGTAAAAACTAATGTAGCAAATGTGTTCAAACTCGAGATTATTAATAAGTTGCTTATTTTAATATACTGTGTTCATTTTTATGAGGATAGCATGTATACTCGTAGAGAAATTAAGGTTTTTATAAAAACAGTCCCAAATTTCAATTAGTTTTTTGCTTATAATTTGCAAAGTTTTTAATATAAAAAAAGTTCTTTTCAAAAAATACGACAAACAACATTGTACTTAATACTCTGCAATCAGAATTAAAAAATAATAAAAATTGGATGAAATATGAGCAGGTTTACTAAAAGATGTTTGACTGTGCATGTGCGAATGTAATCAAAATATAATATGCATAATTTATTAGCTAAGTATATAGAACAACTTTTGTGAAAGTCTCAAAATCATAGCTTGAAAATTCTGAAAATTATCGTCGATAGAATAAGCTCGAAATCCGTTGTTCCCAAAAAGAAGCAAAAAGATGAGGGGTTGTATCAAATATCTGTTGATTAGTGCCAAGATAGCGTACACAATATTGCACGTACTACTATACATTTCACAGAGAAATAAAGAGGGAAAGAGAAGTTCTCCTGATGTACCTTACTAGGGTTCTAAAAATAAAAGATAGGTAAAGAATTTTTGAAGGTACAATGCAAACAAGGCAGAATTCTCCACTAGAATAAAAGGAGGGTAGAATTCTACCTGGAAAAAGGGCAAGGAGGGTGGGATTTTATCTAAAAAGGGCATGAGGGCAGGCCGCCCTTCTGAAACTCTCTATAGTGATCCCTGTGGTTAATTCGTAAAATTATCACATTAATGTACCCACAACATATTAAATGTGATAATTTTGAGAACACATTTTATGAAGAAAAAATTGCTAAATTGTTCAATCAATCTATTTATACTATTTGGGGGGGGGGGGAAACCCTTAAATTATTCATCTGTTTTAATTTAATAGCCTTATTAAAGAATAAATACCGCACTTTGTAGTACTTAACAAAATAGATTTCATCTAGAATAATTCAAAAAGGGAATAAGCGTAAAAATGAAATACACACACTAATTTTACTCTGAATACATGAAGAATGGATTCGTAAAATTTAGCGATGACTAGCTGCGATATTTCTCGGAAACTGGGATATACTTCTGCAGCCTAATTGGTTGCAAGGGGTTGAGAATATGCGTATGGAAGCAAGACTAGATTCGGCAATGTGGACGAATCCTTGTAACAAGTTAGAAGTTACGATACAGTTTGGCCGCTACATTTGAAAAGCGACAGATGGCATCACTAAATATCAATTTTTAAAAAAGGGGAATGACACTATTATCACATCGTCTGTAGCCCAAAAATTAAGGGGAAAAAATAAAAAGCATTTAAAAATATGTTTGCATAAAATTAAAACAGTTTATGTTGTCTTTATTTTTCTCTAGTCATCGCCGCATCTACCGATGACCAGAGGCTTTGCCACTGACAGGCCAGTAATATAAAATCCAGATAGGCCAGATTTCTATTAATACTCACTTCCTGCCACCCTTTTGCTATTGAAAACACACACTTTTATATCAAAACCAGGCATAAGATTGCAGAAAGATAAAAAAAAAAGGAAAAGTGTGTGAAACAGAAAAATGAAAAATTATTTCAAATAAACAATTAAAAAAGCTATTTTATGCATGACAAAATTATCAATATTTTTGTTTAAATACTACTTTAGCAATTCAATCAGTACAGTGAGGAATTTTACTATTTATTAGGATAGTGAAAAATATATCTATATATAAAAAAAAAATATATATGCAAGAAAAATATTGAGGGATTTTATTCTCTTTTATGTTTTAAATTTTAATAAAATAAATTCTGACATTCATATTGTGGAAGGAGAAAGATCGAACACTGTAAGCCTCGTTGTAACTTTTGTTGGCAAAAAATCATTAATGATTTTTTTAATCCCTATGGAGAAAAAAAATTGCACATTTCATGATCTGTTGACGAAATTTATGCCTGATTGCCAAATTTCATGACTTTTTTATGCGACCTCTTGACAAAATTTATGATTTTTCCCTTGATCGTTTAATGAAATTCGTATTTTTTTTCACGACAGTTTCATGAAATTCACAATTTTTTCCCTCGACGGTTTCACGAAAATCGTAATTTTTTTCTTCGAACAATTAACAAAATTTGCAATTTTTTTCTGTAATTGCTCAACAAAATTCTAGATTTTTTCCATGATTAAATGATGAAATTTTCGATTTTCTTACGCGACTTCTTGTCGAAATTTGTGATTTTTCTCCACGATCTAACAAAATTCGTGATCATTTGACAAAAATCATGAATTTTTTTTCAACAATTGTTTGACAAAATTCGCGATTTTTTTTTTTTTTACACAAATTGTCAAAATTTAGGATTTTTTCAGCGATCTATTGACGAAATTCCCAATTTTTCCCCATGACCATTTAATGAAAGTCGTGATATTTTTCTGGAGTGATAGACAAAATTTGTGATTTTCTTCTGTAATCTGTAATTGTTTGATGAAATTCTTAATTTTGTTCGTGACCAATTGATGAAATTCGTGATTTTGTTTGCTAAATTTCTTTATGAAATTCACGTTTTATTCTATGATCATTCGACCAAATTCGGGATTTTCTTCTGAAGTTGTTTGATAAAATTCTCAATTTTTTTTTTTAATGTCACCGATTGATGAAATTCATGATTTTTTTACTGGATTTCTTGACAAAATTCACATATTTTTTTTCTGGAATTGTTTGATGAAATTCACAATTTTTTCTGTGATCATTCGGCGAAATTCCCGATTTTGTTTCCGCGACCATTTGATAAAAGTCTGCAATTTTTTCTTGAGCAATTGAAAAGATTAGGGATGTTTTTTCTGCAATTGATTGACAAAATTCTTGATTTTTTTTTTCGCGACCGCTTGATGAAATTTGTGATTTCTTTTACTAGATTTCTTGACAAATTTGGTGTTTTTTTCTGCGATCATTTGACGAAATTCGCGATTGTTTTTTCTGCGATCGTTTGGCTAAATTCACAATATTTTTATCCATGCCCATTTGATGAAAGTCGCAATTATTTTTTTGAGCAATTGAAAAAAATTTGCAAATTTTTTTTTTTACAATTGTTTGACAAATTTCTGGATTTTTTTTTTTTCTTGACTTCTTGATTAAATTCATGATTTTTGCCGTGGTCAATTGATGAAATTCACTTTTTTTTTCATCTCTTGCCAAAATTTTGATTTCTTTCTGGAATCATTTGATGAAATTTTCGTTTCTGTTCATGAATTGATTTTGCAAAATTTGGCCAAAAATTAATAATTTGCAGATGAATCACATGCCCATATCTTGTGTTTCCCTCTTAGAACATGTCTTAAATAAATCCCTGAGCTAAAATTAAATGAGCAAGACCCAAAATTCTCTTCTCAACATGAATTTTTCTGTGCCACCTTCATTTGTGGCACACATCAGTGCATTTTTTTTTTTTTAAACAGTTCTGCAGAAAAGTGGCATCCTTGGGAAATGACAGAATTTTCAGACATAGCAGAAAAGAGAAATTTGTGAAAAATCGGAAAATCAGGAGACTTTCAGAGTCTGATTTTACAATTTTATTTTGATTTAACCGAATAAAAAATGAACTTCATACATGCAATAGAAATCATGGAAAAAGTAAAAAAAGCAGAAAATATTGGAAAAAAATAGGGAAATGACAAAATATCAGAAAAAAGGAGAAAATGACAAAAAAAGCGGAAAATCGTGGATCCGCAAAAGAGTTTCATGCCCGATTCAAAATCTTCTCTTATTAATATTTTCTGATCTTGTAGTATAGGGTAGTACTTTATAAATATCTTATGTACTTTACTGTACATTTTAAAAAATTATTAAGTCCAGGGATAAAAATAGTGTGCACATTTTAAGATAAATTTTATAATGTGTATTTTCATTGCGGGAAACAAATACTTGTACCCTGAATATCATGAATACAGTACATAGTTTTAAAATAAACAAAACATTAACGTAAAAATAAGCCTAAAGCATATAGGAGAATCATACCCAGTTTTTTAAACAATTCAGACCATGTGGAATTTCTTTTTTCTTTTAACTTCATTGGGTACCTTAAAACCCAGCATGTGTAGGTTTTTTTATTATTATTATTATTTTAATTTCTTTATAAAAAAAAAAACCATGTATTTTTTAAAAACTTTGATCATAGCAGATGCTCGCTTCTAGTGCCTTGCCAAAGTAATTCTTCATTTTATTACAGAAAACGTTATTTTAAAGTAGGATGGATAGTACAAAGGATGAATAGTCAGAAGTCTATTAAATATATATTACATTCAGATGCAATCAGAGATCACATATAAAAGTCGTATTTCCTTGTTCTACCATACTACAGCAAGAAAATAAAAACACAGTATATGTATACAAGTAAATGAATTTGACCTGTGTCAAATGTCACCAGGAAAATAAATCTTATTCACTTCTGAAATAAAAATCATAAATGCTAATTACATTTCATAATACATGTTAGTAAATGCTTTATCTCACTAAATATAACTTAAAGGAACCAGAGGATGTACAAAATTTAGAAATTATAGCATTTTAGAAAATGTATTTATTGTTTTAAATGGCTTCTAAAAGAAATCTTTTCCCTATTTGAAACATTTTAGCAATTAGAATTAAATATACATGTGATATCCCTCTCAGGAAGATAATAGTTCCTGTAACAGCAGTTTAAGCATTTAAAATTGCAGTTAACTCTTGTTTATCTGACACGCAATTGCATGATACACTCACAGGGATGACCACCCAGGAAATCCAGTGAGAGCCTATGATACACTCACAAGGAGAGGTTCCGAGGTCAGTGTCACAGAATGATGTGAATGTTTGTGTATCGATAGAATATAGTTAGTATATTCTATTATGAAACCCATAAAGTGTAATATGCAAAGAGTCTTAAGAAAAAAGTCTCAAACATTTTACATCACAGTTTATAATAGGCTAAATTTCATACTTTGGCGAGCAGCTTCGTAGATTGGTCAGTAGAGCACTGGATTTGAGGTTTGCTTGTTCATGTTCGAATCACACTTGGACCTTTTTTCGCATAAAATTTTTTTATCAATTACTTTTGAACTACAATTAAAAAAATATGTATAATAATTGAAAGTTACAAAAAATATTAAATTAAATATATGTTTTGTAGCATATAAGTGCAGTTTTAACTATAAAATTCTGTGTGTTTAAATGTATAATGAAAAGTAAAAGAAAAATATAGGTAATTTATATTTCTATAGACCAGAAATGTTTGCTGTTATTTAACATTATTTACAGTTATTTAAATTAATAATCTACTATTTTTCACAGAGAAATAAATTAAAGTATGCAATATAAATCTATAATATATTATTTTTATTTTTATTTATTACACAAATATTTTAAATATTTCGTTACTTTCAAATATTTCGTATTTCATGATTTTTTTAAAAATATTCTTTTAAATTTTTAATTTAAAAATTTTTAAAATCTCGGATTCTTGGTTCTGTCTTTACTGCCTACGTAATAGCTATTTTTTAGCAATTCAATATTTTTTTAGAACCTATTTTTAAGTATATGGGCAGTTAATCTAATTAAGAACACAAGAATCAAAGATTTAAAAAATTCAAAATTTAAAAAAAAATTAGTTGTTTAAATTACAATATATTCTGAAGTACTATTATGATTGAAATAATATATTAATACTAACAGGAGAATTTAAATTTAACAAATACTTAAAGCAGCATGTTATAATTTCATATAACATATTTTAATTTATTTCACTGTAAAAAATACTAGTTTATTTATGTAAATAATAGTAAATAAAGTTTAAAAGAACTAAAATTTTGTGATCTATGAGTACTAATTGCCTATTTTTTTTATTGTTTGATTAATTAATTTATTTTGACTTTACTTTTCAATAAATATATAAACATCCAAATATTCATAGTTTCAATTGTATCTATATAATTCAACTGTATTATAAAAACATATTAAACAAAACAAAGAATTTGAATTGCTAAAAATAATTATTAAGTAGACAGTTATACTAATTATAAAATAAAAAATCCGACATTAAAAAAATATATATTAAAAGTATAAAAGCATATTTTAAGTTATGAAATTTTTTAAATGTTTGGATAATGAAACAAAATTAAAATATTGTATTATAGATTTATATCACCTATTTTAATTTATTTCATTATGAAAAATAGTAGATTATTCATTTAAAAAACTGTAAATAATTTACAATAACAGCACTGGTCTATAAAAATATAAATTGTCTACTTTTTAAACTTTCCATTGAATATTTAAACGTGCAGAATTTCATAGTTTAAACTGCACTTATATGCTACAAAACAAATATTTAATTTATATTTTTTGTAAATTTCAATGATTATACATATTTTTTTTAATTGTAGTTCAAAAGTAATTGATAAAATTTTTCGCTGTGAAAAATAGGTCCAAGTGAGACTTGAACCCAAACAGGTAAATCTCAAATCCAGCGTGATACCTACCAAGCAGGCTATGAAGCCACTTGCCAAATGAAGAAATTTAGCCTATTATAAACTGTGACGTTAAAAGTTTGAGACTTTTTTTTCTAAAGACCCCCTGGGTATTATACTATATGGCTTTCATATATTTATATACTAACTATATTTTATCGATACACAAACATTCACAGCATCCAATTTTCTCAAATCCAGGCTTATGTATTAAAAAATTAAAAATTGAAAAGTTTTTTCCTTTAAGTGTTCGACCTAGGTATTAAGGATACCAAAGCATTTTTTGTTTTGCGTTTATCTTAACTTTTGAGATATAGCAGTTTGTTTCAAAATGTCAGGTACCTTAGAATTTCAATCTGAATATGTCATGTGACAATTCTTGAATTTATTAAGTGACTAGCTACCCACCCGGCATTGCCCGGGCCCCAGATAATAACAATCTCAGTGCAAGGCGTTAACCCCCTCCCTCCCATACCTGCAAATATAATGAATAATTTGTTCAAGAAAACCACCTTCACCTACATTAACGCGATCATTAAAAAAATAATTAAATTTTTCTGATAATTAGAACATAATGAGGACACTACGCTAAAATAGCCAGCAGATGACAACACTTCCCATCCTCAATTTCAGATCTATATCTTAGTTATCTAAATTTTTGTTCATTAGTAAAAATTGGCAATTATTTCCTTTCATTTTTGCAAACTAAATGGAGGGATCGGCCAGAGAAACAGATCTCTTTATAGTTCAGTTTTTAATAAAAGCAGATCCCTGTCTGAAACTTTCTCGGATTTATTTCACTGGCGCCAGCAGATTTTTAGCAGTTTTTTGCATAAATTAAGAAAAATTACCGGCCGAATTTTTCAAAAATTGTATAGACGGATGCAGAATTTCTTTTTACATATGCTCAGAAATTTTCAAATTGATATCTTAATTAGTTTTTCTTAAAATTCGCTAATTAGTAAAATATTTTTTAATTCGTTCATTTCCGCTTGCAAACCTAATGCGACGGTTCGTTTATTTCACCATTTTGATTTAAAAGATGTCATTTTAGAAGCGATGGTTAATGAGAATCTAATTAATATCTAGGCTAATTATCAAAATATTAAAATTCAGGACCAAGAGAGGGTTTGGACTACCTAAATCTAAATTTACAGACTTCTAGGTGCGCTAAATTTTCCTAGCCATCGCCAACAGACACACACACAGGGTGAAACTTTATTTTTATTAGTATAGATTTGTATGCACGAAGCATGTATACAGTAGGCCTGAGCGATATCTCATTTTCAATATCATGATATATCGTCAGCTAAATATCACGATATGATGATATACCATGATATTAAAACTAAATATACAGGATAAATAATTTGAGAAGAAAAAAGAAAGATTGATTTTGAGAAGAAAGAAAGAAAAAAAATCAGCTTTATTTGTATTTCCACAATAGGGGGCTGGCTTTAGACAAAAGCGAATTAGGGCGAGTGCTTGAGTCGCTAAAATCAAACTGGCGGGAAATAGACAAAATATTTGGTGAAAAGTTAGATATATTTAAAAGATATAATTCATAGGAATGAATAAATATTTCACCTTCAAGGGACCAGGGCTAGTAAAACCACATCTGGCACCAAAAATGGAAACTTTATATACCACCATATTCCATTATTAGAACAATTACTACATATAACATCTTTTAGAGAGCATTACTTGCATAAAAAATTCTATAAATAATATAAAATAAGTTTTACTAAATTATTCGCCAATTTGCGCTTTATGAAATTTTAGTTTCTTGTGAAAATCTCTAACAAAGTATTGAGACAGATTATTACAATTCAAACAAAAATTTTCGGTTTGCTCGTTGTAATTATTGGTTCGCTTCACATCCTCCTCCATTCAATTTATAGTATAATAAATTTAACAGCATATATTACATTAAAACAATCAGCAATTCCCTGTACTGATATATTCGAAATCCCAAATAACTGAAATAAACACTTCAGAGAAACATTATCTATCATGTAAAATATTTAAACAGAATTTGTTACTTTAACATTACAGTCAGTGACGAATTCAGGGGTGACATTGAGGCCCTAAAGTTTCCACATTTTCGATTAATTAATGTCCCGAAAGTGCAAATCCCCCCCCCCCCTCCACACACACACACACTCTGAATACCATAATGCCACGTCAACGAAAGACAGGGAGGTGTAAGATATTGAAACAGTTGTGCTGCTAGTCCTCACCATGCAATACAGAAATTTAACAAATAAAAAATATCAATTTTTTTACATCTCTTTTTCGTCAGAGGAGATAATTTTTCAACTCAAACTCAAAATTAAAAAAATAAAAACTTTGTTCGATGGGAGTTTCAGCGGGCAGATCCCCCCCAGTGACCAAAATTTTTTAGTTCTTCTGTTAGTGCATAAATACTCACGCTACTTGGGGATAAGTAAATTATATATTTTTGTCAACATAAAAATGTACAGATTTAAATTTCAAAATTCAGGGAGGGGCAGTTGTCCTCCCTTGTCAGTGTCCATGATAATGCCCCTCCCCACCCACCATCCTGAACCTCCAAAATACCTCTCAGAGAAAAATGTCTGAATTCAAGACTGATTAGAGTATTAAATAGTCATGAAGCACACTTTTCATGATAATGGAAAAAAGCACAAAGAAATTATTAAGATTGCATGCATAATATTTATTTCCACCATTACAATAAAATATAATACAGTCAACTCTGTGAAATCTGCATACTTAGGGACTAAGGGTTTGGCAGATTATAGATTTTGGTGGATTATAGATCATTTATTTGTTTACATTTTATTTTTTTATAGTCGGACTATTAATTAGAAATATTTAAACATAAATTACAAGAGAAAAGGAAAATATAATGCATAACTGGTTTAAATTATTTAATAACTAAGTTAATTTAAAGAAAATTTAACTATACAATGCAAATTTTATTTATATTATTCATTTTTTAAATACAGTCAACTCTGTTAAATCTACACAGTTTGGGACCAAGAGTTTTGCAGATTATAAAATTTTGCAGATTACAGATCATTCCTTTGTTTTCTTTTTAAACTGAACTATAAATTACTAATATTTGTATAAAAATAACAATATAGAAAGGAACAACACTGTAACTCAAAATTAATTTAATAATTCTAAGTATAGAAAATAAGTTGAAACTGGTGTGAAACAATAAGAGCTAAACAATCTTCTTAAGAAGATCTTTTAGCTCTTAATTCGAAGTATGTTGGAATTATTATAAAATTAAAATTCATTAGCTGTTATTTAATTTTTTGAACATTTACTCAATGGGAATTTAAGTTTTGGCTTAAATCTGAATATATATATATATATATATATATATATATATATTTATATCCAAGTTGTTTAAAGGTGTTTTTAGCAAAAGTGCCTTTCAAATAAGACCAAATCAGTTACTGATTTCTGCAGATATTTCTTTAGTCAGCTGTTACATGAATGTATTAGTTTTAAAATGTAAATTACTCCACTGATATTAGCATTTAGTTGTTCCTTTTGCTTACCTAAAGTTATTATTTTGATATACATCATGCAAATCACATAAAACTTGTTAAATCACAATTTAAAGCATTTAAAAATTGATAATTCATAAAAACAACTATATGTAATTTCTTTAATGAGCTTAACTATGAAAGTATGATTTCCATTGTTTACATTTGAAAATGGATGGCGGATTATAGAGATTTGCGGATTATACATCAGCGGATTTCACAGAGTCGACTGTAATGCTTAATGGTTTTAAATACAAAATTACCACCAAACGATTTTAGGCAGTAACCAATGGTCATATATACAGAAACAGTCAAATACCAAATACTCACATATATCACACGAACGTGATTTTTAAAATAAATTCTGGGGAGACAAAAACTCACGGTATAGAAGTAAAAATATTTGTAGTTTTAAAAATCCTTCTTTACCCTAGAACATGCATTATTAAATACTACTAAGGAATTAATAATTTTTTTCTAAAAATAATAATTATAAATAAATAAAAACATGTCTCAATTATTCTTTGCTCATTAAATCCACTGTTACAAATAAAATACTTCCTTGTTCCTTTCTTTATTGCCCTAATTCACACATTATTCAACAACAAAGAGCAAATATTCATCCACACTGCCGAAATCTAAATATCATAATGAAATGAAAGCATATGCGAAATTCAGTGCATGCACTCAGAGTTTAAGCTTCCAACGTCAATACCATAAAAATAATATATCATCGACTGTCAGTGGTCGCTGCTGGGTGAATTCACAGCGTTAGTATTCATGAATATGGTATATTATGGTTTAGGCTGGGGGAATTCATACCGTTAGTATTCTTGAATACTCAAAGACGGGGAGGAAGCGCTTTTAATATCATGGTTTTCACGGTTTTCATCAGATTTATGATATTCACGATATACCGTTGGGTTAGATTTTTTAATATCAGTATCATGATATGCATTTTATATCCGTTTTATTGATTTTATCGATATATCGCCCAACCCTAGTATACAGGACATACCAAAATCTCGACAGAGTTCATCAGCCTTCTTGTTTGAAAATGGTGGTCGCTTAAAAATTTCATATTCAAAAATATGTACAAAAAAATTAGAAATTTAAAGTTTTTTCTTTAAAGTGTTTGGCCTAAAGAAATCTAAAATGTTTTTACCCTTAAGTATTTGACCTTGTTACAATGATTTCAGAGCATTTTTTGTTTTGCCTTTATATTTAAAAATGGCTGGGATATAGCAGTTTGTAATTCTAGGGTGACTGATTTTTCCATAATCAGGTTTCATTTATGAGCTTTAGAAAACGTGGTTTCTTGCAAATTTATTTTAATTGTCATAACCATTTTGCTCCTTCATACACTTAAAACTCCTTAGTGATATCCACCAGTGTCAAATTTTAGCCAAATTTAGTGATACTTGGCTAAATATGACAAAATTTGGCTACGAAAAATAAATTCGAATAAATGAAGCCAACTTAGCGAGTTGTAAACTAAGTTGCCAAAATTCTCATTTAAATTCAGTATTGACGAAAACTGCGATCTTGTATTGTGGATTCTATAATCTGGTTGCACTCATTTTAACTTTGAGCATTTGAGTAAAATTAGATAAATTTTAAAAACAAGGAATATGGAAGCTACCTTTTGCTTCCGGTACAGGCCAGGACTTTTTTAATGGTAAAACTTGATTCTGTTCCCAAGCAATTGTTTAGACCGAATTATATTTAATAAAATACCTTAGAAGCTATAATAATGAAATTATTTTTTTTTCCTTTATAAAACTGCTTAAATTTGGTTTCTATTTTATGTTGGAATGCAAATAGTTGTCAACATTTTTATGTTTGGAAATTAACTTAATAATAACTTAACATAACTTAATAATCACCCTCTATAACATTAAAGTAAACTTATAAGTTCTATATACCACTTTTTCTGAATAATAATTTCAGATTTTTTTTTTCTTTTTTATGTATCTTGGGTTCTATGGGCTGATTAAGGTGGTGTTTGGCTCATTCAACTTTATATCGATAGCGTTACATATTTTAGTTCCAGTTTCTACCGCCAAAGGGCGTATTCCTATCTTGGGGATCTATGGGCCCAATTGCCCCACCAGTGGCTGAGAGGTTCTACTCTCGAAGCTGGTAGACTGGAGGTGCTGGGTTCGATCCCAATCGCGCCCGTCGGCCTAATCGTTCGGAGTTTTCGTGGTTTTCTTCGAGCCGTGGATTTATCCATGCGTAAATACGGGTTAGGTTCCCTTAGAAAGACCCCCACGAAGGGCAATTCCCCCGGGCCTATATCCCAAGTGTAGATAATTGGCCGTCAATAATCAACCAACTATGGGCCCAATTACAATGGGGTTTGGGTCATTCGACTTGATATTGATAGCCTTACATATTTTACTTCCACTTTCTACCGTCATGGGAAGCATTCTTATTTTAGTTCAGATATTCAAAAAAATAGACCCTTAAATTTTTATTTTATAATTTTTTTTTTTGGAAAATGAAATTTATTTGGACTTATTAATTAAAGGATAAAGTGATTTGAAAGGAATATTAAACGGAACCATATGTGCAAACTTTTATCACACTTACCCACTTGTTTTTTATTATAAATTACAAAAATTTTTCAATAAGTGTTCATTTAATTGTCTATAAATGAGCATTGTTATTCCGTATTCCATAAATTGTGGACATATAATCTGCTGTACCTTAAAAAATTTTATATAAAAATGTATGCAATATTCTTTTAAAAGAACTTTAACGTTGGTTAAGAACTATTGGCATGTTTTTCAGAAATTGGGTCTGGCTAGATTCATAAGCTACGAAAAAAAAAAAAAAAGCCATATCGGCATTAGGTTGATATTTTAGCTTTTATAACATGCCGAGCAAGGCCAATAAAGCTTTTATAAGGTTTCGGCTTGAATTTTTAGCCTTTATTACGGGCTCGGTCAGGTCGGGCCCCATCATAGAAATTTCGATCCATACAGACCTCTTCCCCTGCCTTCATATTTGCATTTTCTGGGAAGAAAAATAAAAACAGCAACATGACATAATCAAAACATTGCAAGCAAAATTGGAACAAAAATAGCATTGTGCAGTCATAAAATGGCACAGTGTGTGTGTCATTAAATGAGGGGGGTTAGAATCACAGTGGAGTAAATCAATATTTAGTAATTTGAGAAATGAAGGGTTTTGTGAAACTTGTTGCATTAAGTGGTCCATCTTGATTTGTCCTCTAGCGATTCCCTAGGTGAACTATGACTTATTTGACTGCCTCACAGAGCAGAAATTAATATACGTTCAGTAAAAATGTGGTTATCTAGTTTTTTGAAAATATTTGACTTTCTCCACTGTCATTCTAACCCCCTCAAATGTGCAGTCATAGAATCACAAATATTTTATTGGAATTGTTATTTTCCTCTAGAAAAAGTAAAATAAATTATTTGACATGCAGATTGTTTAAAAAAACGATGAAACAAACTGTAAGAGATGGCAGAGCACACTTACAACTAATAATTTTTGCATAGAAAGCCAGGATCGCAGTCCATTTATTCAAACAAAAAATAAAGTTTATCTACTTCAAGCAGAACTTTGATATTTATGCAGACATTTAACAATAATGGTGATAGTTTAACAAAATCTTCAACAGTCTTACCTTTCTTTATGCGAAATCACAAAAAAAGCTGGAAATGCATAGTAACCCAGTCATTGACATCGTATAAAATTTCATCTACATTCATTTCAAAATTTGGACCACCTAGTTCAGTGTTGTTTAGATGCAGATGATGCTAACTTTCATCAATTCTTGTGATATTATTCCATTTGACATAAAGCAAGAAAAGGCTATTGAAAATATTGTTATAATAGCTTCATTATTGTTACAGTCTTGATCAAGAATTAGTGTGTCTTGGAGTGAAACATTTCATGTTTCTTATTTAACAAATTGATTGTCACCTTGATTTCCTACAATTTTTTTTTTTTTTTTTTTTTTTTGTGTGTGTATTCTTCCATCTGTTAAAGCTCGTCTCATCTTTTTTTTGAAATAATTAGATTAAATGAGACTAAATTAAATGTAACTTTATTAAATAGTTTTGTTAATTTCTGGGTGCATTTTACTTAATGTAACTTTAAGATAGTAAGCGCTATGATTAAATTAATCATGTCTAGTTGCTGATTGTTATATATACAGAAAAAAGTAGTATGATCTAATTTATAAAAATGTTGATTCGATTAACCAGTGACTCTAATAAGCAGCGATTACTGGACTAGCTAACAATAACTCAACCCCTCTAGAGCCAAATTTTGGCTTTGTCACTGCCAGTACCTTATATTTGCAATAATAAATTTATAGCAAATTAGTAGTAAAGAAGAATGACATCTGCTCAATGGCCATTGCATTACAGTGTATAAGAGAAAAATATCTAAATTGGTATAAAAATGTTAAGCACAGGAACAGCTTCTTCAGTAGAGGTCGAATATTTTACTTTTTCACTTTTAAACGCCTATATACATTAAATACTGAAATTAGTTAGGGATTTAGAAGGATGCAATCCTTTTATTTTTTAATTTTAAACACTGAATACTAATAATCCCCACTGAGTAGTAACAATGTTGCTATTTAATATTTTGAGAATTTCAGATATAACTGGCTGTTCTTATTTTTACTCTGTATGTGTGTATAAATAACTCATTTTTATAATTTTTTTCATCATACACATACATGTGTGTGAGTTTAGATTTAGGCAATTAACAGTACAAATGCAAAACAAGTTGCAAATATTTGTTAGTTTTGGTTATTTGTACTATTTACTAATGAACTTATTTGCAGTTTTTATTAATTTTTTAAATACTTACTGTTCCCTTTAAGCCATTTATTTAAGGGTGCATCACCCTACCATTTATTAAAATGGTTATATGCATTCTGATTTTTTCTTTAAAGTGAAATTCTTCTTTTGTAGTATCCAGAAATTTCTTGTAAAAAACTTCTCCATACCACAGTATTTCTAAATCCGTGTGTCCAAGACCTTGCAAAAATATTGAACTTAATTTATTTACAAAAAACAGGAAGTTACTAAATCATGTTGTAATTTAATTATATTTTTCAATTTATAATTCATAAAATCATTAAAAATTAATGTCACTTTATTTATCATATTTATATATTTCTTTTCCTTACTAAACATATTATATTTCCTCATGAAATAATGCCCTTTTCTACTGAACTTGTGCCCTTTTCGGGAAAGAGAATCGTGCCCCTTTTTCTTTGTAGATTGAATACTAAATTATTAATTATCATTTTAGTAATTAAAGCATAAAAATGTACTTTATATTCCTTATAAGTTAGTTAATTATTTAATAATTATTAATTTTAAGCAGTGTTACAATTTAATATTGAAGCAGTTAATAATTTTAAGCAGTGTTAACTAGTTAATATTGAAGCAGTTATTAATAATTTTAATAAATCTAAATATCAAAGTTAGTAGTATACAATGTTAAGTATTAATGCACATAACATTGTATACTACTAACTAATGAAATGACTAATTTGAAGTTTTTATAATTTCTGTAGTTACTAATAATTATAATTTTAATAATTAAAGAATAAAAACATAGATAAAGTTACTAATAAGAGGGTTAATTGTTTTGGAAAGCTGAATTTCTTGGTAGCTATTCTGTATTTTATTTTAACACAGGGAAGAAATCATAAAAATCAGATATATATATATATTTAAATTATTTTTTATTTTCAAAAATTATGATTTTTTACACTCCAGTTGGTACTCACAGTCTGAAATGGTCATTAGTTCAATAATATCCATATTATGTAGGTATAGATTTGCCAGTAATGGACACCCTTAAGAATTTCTTGAAAAATTATTTTTTAATTAATAGTTATAATTATTATATTTCAGTTTTTTAAATATTACATCAATCTATCAACATTTTTTAATTAATCTCACAGTCTTATTTCCCTATGTGAATTGAAATTTAATTGTAAATAAATAAGAGAAATGTATCAAAACACCCTATATTCCAGTAATGGACACCCTACAAAAAATAATTAGATAATTGTTTTATGATAGTATTTGGGTTTAGAACTTAATGAAAGTATATTGATTAAAAAAAAAAAAAAAAAAAAAAAAAAATACTGAAATTCAAGATAGAAATTTATTACATTAAAGGATTTATAATGTAAAGATTTAGTTTTATAATAATTAAGTCTGGCAACATTTTTTATTGCCTCATTTTATCTAATCTTCACTCATATCAATGTCCAAATGATGTGCTGTACAATGATGGCATTCAAATACCAAATCTTCAATTTCCTCATAATCTAAAACATGCAATATGCGATTTTGGAATGCATTTAAAATGATAAGCATTCTTGCACTTGTCACATAATAATCTAACTCCAGCTTACTTTGTTATTTATTATTTGCATGATAGTCTTCAGCTTTTATTTCACAACTCCTGATCCCATTGAGACCCCACTCTAAAAATTTCAGGATTTCAAGCTTATATTACAAAAAACACACTTTTGCCAAAAATTTTAAAAATCACAATTTAAAAATTTTTAAATTGTTATTTTTTAAAATCAAGCATAGTCAACTTGCATATCAAATGAAGCCTTCTAAAATTCTCTTTAAAATGAGTAGTCAAACAACTCCCTACGTCTGATACAACCTGAGAAAATCAAAATTGAAAACATGCCAGCATTTATTTTACATTCCAAAAAATGATTTTTTGTAATCTAAAAAAATAATTGTATGAAAATCTAATGAACAACAACAAAAATAAAGATATATTTTCATTTATATCATCAGGGAGAATGATTCCTGACACTATCATTATAATCTGAAATGTTCAGTCAACTCTGTGAAATCCGCACACTTTGGGACCAAGGGTTTGGCGGATTATAGATCATTTCTTTGTTTACATTTTATTTTTTTATAGTCAGACTATTAATTAGAAATATTTAAACAAATTACAATAGAAAAGGAAAATATAATGCATAACTGGTTTAAATTATTTAATAACTAAGTTAATTTAAAGAAAAATTAATTATACAATGCAAATTTTATTTATATTATTCATTTTTTAAATACAGTCAACTCTGTTAAATCTGCACAGTTTGGGACCAAGAGTTTTGCAATTATAAAATTTTGCAGATTACAGATCATTCCTTTGTTTTTTTAAACTGAACTATAAATTACTAATATTTGTACAAAACTAAACAATATAAAAAGGAACATTATAACTCAAAAGTAATTTAATAATTCTAAGTATAAAAAATAAGTTGAAACTAGTGTGAAACATTAAGAGCTAAACAATCTTCTTAAGATCTTTTAGCTCTTAATTCTAAGTATGTTGGAATTATTATAAAATTTAAATTTCATTAGCTGTTATTTAATTTTTTGAACATCTACTCAATGGGAATTTAAGTTTTGGCTTAAATCTGAATATATATTTATATCAAAGTTGTTTAAAGGTGTATTTAGCAAAAGTGCCTTTCAAATAAGACGAAATCAGTTACTGATTTCTGCAGGTATTTCTTTAGTCAGCTGTTACATGAATGTATTAGTTTTAAAATGTAAATTACTCCACTGATATTAGCATTTAGTTGTTCCTTTTGCTTACCTAAAGTTATTATTTTAATATACATCATGCAAATCACATAAAACTTGTTAAATCCCAATTTAAAGCATTTAAAAATTGATAATTCATAAAAACAACTATATGTAATTTCTTTAATGAGCTTAACTATGAAAGTATGATTTCCATTGTTTACATTTGAAAATGGATCGTGGATTTCACAGAGTTGACTGTATTGAAATTTTTTGGTTGATTTGGCATGGAATGATTTATTAAAAGAAATATATTTATTAAAAGAAAGTGCTTAATACATTCTACTAAGAAAAATTTAAATTTGATTAATTAGCTTTTCAGTTAACAAAAAAAGATTTTATGCACTACTGAAATCACACTTTTAATATTTTACCACATGGGGTGTCCATTACCAAAGAAACTAATTAAGCATTTCAGTAATGGACACCAGCCCTAAAATCTTAACAGTATCTTAACAGCCCTTGGTATATGAAATTCAAAGTTTTATTACTATCCAAACAAAAACATGCAATTTTTGCTTCCTGATTGGTTTGAATAAGAGTGTCAACAATAACCCAGAATATAAAAACATGCAAGGGGGAGTTATGAAAAAGAAAGTAAAAGCATAATTTTTATTGTTTTTTTTTTTTTATAAACCAAAAATATTGGGGGGGGGGGGGATTACTGACACATCGACCCAATATGGTGAAAAGTGCTATCCGTTTGATATAAAGATAGAAATTACATTCACAAAGAAAAATACGGCGTTAACAGCAGCGTGAAGGTAGTGAAAGTATAGAAAATCGTAGCCGTAAATGGCTTGTATACATTAATCGAAACATCATAGATTTAATTAATCAAAATAAATAAATACGCAAACCACAAAATCTGCGGCAGTGCTTGAAAAATATACTAAACTTATTTTTACTATGGCTTATTACATAGACACTAATTTAGCAGAAACGTACAGTGGCAAGAAATTGCTTTTCTGGGTGCGATGTGAGGAGGGATTGAACCATTTAACACGGCTTTACATAAAAAAATAATCAAATAAAAGAGACATTCTTATATATTCTACTTTAAATTACTTTAATCACAGCAGGCATTCAATATATTTTATATGAAGTTTCAGTAGTTCGAAGTTTCGAACCGATGTTGCTGTTTACATTTTTCGTTTTAACTGAAACTATAAATAAATATAAGAGTAGTAATAATAAAACACCAAGTATGGTTTTCACAATTTTCGTGAGAGTAGTGGATAGATTCCTTTAGGGAAGTTGTTTAAACAAAACGGATAAGTAAAAACTAACTAAATCTCGAACCTTCCAAAATAAGTTTTAATTGTGATAAATTTAAGAATTTTTGCCATCGCAACCGTTATAAATTTCAATTTTAAACTTATTTGAAAAATATAGAAAGAGTTGTTTATAACAAGTTTTTTAAGGAAGGGAGGAATTACGAACATAGAGTATAGAGTAGAGTAGGAAGTAGGACCTCTAACGAAATAATGTTAAAATCGAGTTGTAACTATCGAATTTCGAACAAATGTGGTTGCCGGCGTAGAGCTATTGGCAGAAAGCGCCCCTAGTGGACAACTTACATTAGCTGGCTCGTAAAGATCAAGCAGATGATTGGTAGAAGCAGACAAACCGAGTAGAACCGTGCTACGTCAGCGCCCCTATTTCATACATTTTTCAAGGAACGATTTTCTTCTTCCAAACCTATTTCGTTATAGGTTCTATTACTTTATGTTCATGGGAGAAATCTGAATAATTGTAACCCATTGCGGTTACCTCCTCTATGGGTAAATTCAGAAAGTGCTAGAATTGGCAAACTAGCCTGTTTTGATGATATGATTCATTTCTGGAAGGAAAGGCATATAAAAAATTATTAACCAAATTTTGAGTTGTTTGCAAACTCATTAATCATTGATTTCATTAATATAGGCTAAAAAAAAATATTTCTATTGAGTTATAAATTTTCTAATGAATTGCAATTTTCTTCCATATAAAAAATGCACCGACACCGTATTATGAAACAATAGTAATTCTCCCCGTACTTTTCTTAGGTATAATATAATCAAAAATATAATCTATGTATCTAAAATTACTCCATCGTTTTAAAGTCAAAATAACAAAGAAAGACCGTTTTTACATAAAAAAATATTTTTGTATTCTTCAAAGGGGAAAAATTGCCATTTGTTTTAAATAAGAAGCGTGAAAGAAAATGTTTAAAAATCGAATGTAATGAGTAACTGTTTTAGTTACTCAAATTAAACAAATGGTGTAATTTGTTAGTAAATTATTTTTTAGTTTTCCCTTTCCCCGTTGAATGATAAATACGGACAGTTAAGATAGTACAATTGTACATATGCGTTTAATGAAACGTTCGACAATTATATTGTCGAATGTGTAATACACTTCCATAAGTACATTACCTATTCGACTTCATTCTATTCAATATATAATGTTAATCTATATAATGCACTACATATGTAGTACATTATTTATTTCAAGGAAAAAAATAATGAGTAAATTTCATCCGTATAGATGTAATTTTTATAAAAAGAAATTGCAGCTCTTCATATTATGCTTGAATTTTGAAATCTTTTGAGTTCCAGTCTATAAAATTGGCTTTGGCTAGGCAGCATATATTGACGTTAGCTTTTTCGTAATTCTTTGTAATTTGAATTCAATTACTTTTTAGTATGACTTCATCAATTAGGTTTATATATTAAGGTGTATATTATTGTTATAAAAGGTCAAACTAACTGTAAAATTTCCAGCAAAATAAGCTTCTTAGTAAAGTAAACTTACCACGCCCCTACACGCGGTAATATAATGTAATGTTTTCGCGTTAAAAATATGTTTTTTAAATTTTTATTTTGTTGAAGTACGAATGCTAATAAATTTCATGCTTTTATAAATAGATTCTGATATTCTAAACGAGATTTTAAAACTTAAAACCCTCTCTTTACCGCGCATAGATATTTTGAAATCATGTCTGGGTGTTGTGGTGGGCGTTATTACGATTTGAACTTGGATTGTATCTTTTTACATTATTTGGTTTAATTAGATGCATTTAAATGATAATAAAAATCCTTTGAAAAGAAATTGATAAAATTTTCATGAGAAGTTCCAAATATTGTCCAGTAAAAGCCGTGAAATTGATAATCATTCGAGTGCCAGACTCGACGAATAGACGCATTCTAATGTTACTACTTTCGCGGAGATATTATGCAATTTTATATTTAAACTTAGTTAAAATTTCGCATTAATTAATCATCTTTTATATGAATTCATCAACACTGATTATACTAGAACATATATGCATGATGCTGGAGAAATTATCGAATGATTTTCAGAATTCCAGATAAGAATACAACTCACAATAAGAATTATAACAACGCCTCTATGGGCGGGTCTACAAAATAAAGTACTACATGAAATGCATTATTTAATTGTGTTTTCGGTATTTGCGTTATTTAGTGATGTTTTTGGACTTTAAATGCAATGATCTGTTTAATTATATGTATAAACCGAGAATTTGTTTACAGGAATACTCTGTTCAAAATTAATACGATACTTTGTTTTGTTTCGATTTTTTGTTTGCATATGGTAGCGTAAATACATATTTTCGAAATATTTTATACATAGAAAACTTTAGTTCTGTATCGCGAATCTTCTCGCAAACTTCCATAAAGTACCTAAAAATATTAATCCCAGTTTGTGCGATATCCTCCTTCCAGTCTCTTGTTTAGCAAAACTAAAACTTCATATCTGGGAGGTGCAGATGAGCAATTTCCTTCAAGAACCCGTATCAAATAATTAATAATTTTAAACTTCTGAAAAGTCTCAAATAAATGCGTTTCAGTATATTGTATGCAATGCTAACATAACTACATTTGGAAAATGTTTACTTCAATTATAGATCAGCAATCGAAATTATTTTTTTTTAAATATACCATTTTACTACATTGACTACTGAAATAGTAAAAGAAAGTACATGAAGTCACTGTTATCGTTCGATTAACAGTTTGGCTAACTACGGAATTAATTGTTTTCAATGTGTTATAAATATCAAATGCAGGAAAAAAAAAATCCCCTGGAAGTCCAATGTCATTTTTACATGCAAATTAAGGTTATATAATAATGTTTTCTTTAATATTTTTGTGACTGGCGTTTACTTGCGATCTATGCTTGTAAAATTTAATTTTATATTTTCCTGGAAACGATGTATTATTATTATTTCTAAATTAGAATAGGTATTACAAATGACTGAAACTATTGTGTATTTATAAAACATTTTTTATTTGTTTATTGAATTTTTAAATTATCTAGTTTACTCCGCAAAAATTTTAAACACTTCGTAGCGCCTAAAATTCAGATATTTTTGGAGAAGTATTCTCAAATCTTTTCATTATTGCAGTAGATTGCGTGTATTTATAATCCCAAACAACTGAACCTTCACAGACTTCTGAAAAATTGACTTAACGTTTTTTTCACTGACACTAAGGGGGGGGGGGGGGGAGAAAGGTTTCTTTTCAGAATTACCCTACTTACGATATTATTTTATCCCATTTTCTGAGCATAATCTGTGGCCATATTAACTTTAGATTAGTGGCTCTCAGCGAATCAACAACGTTCACGACTTGCAGTTGCTTAAATAAGAAAACTTCATTATTTCATTTAAAAACTTCACTTTCATTTCTTCTGTGTGTTACCTGTTAAGGGTCCTCTTCACGCACTTAAAAACACCCGCTCGCTAATGCTAATCCTATGGGGCATAATTTTTCTAATATCTCGTTTGCATTTCAATATTTGTAAACGATTTTTTTTGCATTGGATAGCAGAGATCAATCTCTATTTACCAGCATTGATTACTTTTTCGATTTTCTTTCAGAATTTTTTTACAAAGATACTTTCACTTTCGGAACCGGTTTCGAAAATGAAAGTATCTTATTAAAAAAAATCCGTAAAAAAAATCGAAAAAGTAATCAACGGCGGAAATAGAGATTGATCTCTGCTATCCAATACAAAAAAAATCGTTTAAAAATATTTAAATGTAAACGAGATATTAGAAAAATCATGCCCCATAGGATTAGCATTAGCGAGCGGGAGTTTTCAAGTGCGTGAAGGGGACCCTTAAGGCTGCTCGTCAGTAAACTTCCCGATTCCCCGCGCTATTGTTATTTCTATGGGCGTAGGATGCATTCGTATTTTTAAAATATCTCCTCGGAAAATTAATATTTTAAACTTCTGTTTTCTTTGTACTGTTCTTAAAGAATGTCTCTTTTTTTTCTTAGTTGTCAATTTTTTTTCTAAAATATATACTGAATTTTATATGAAATGTTAAAATCTTATTCAGTTTCGCTAAGATTTTAACGCATAACAATATAAATTAAGCACATAGTTTAGAAATATTTTGATAACTAAGAGAAAAAAGAGACATTCTTTAAGAACAGTACACAGAAAACAGAAGTTAAAGATATTATTTCCTGGGGAGATATTTTAAAAATACGAATGCAAATGATATAGCTAACTTTTAACATACAAATGGATGCGGACTCCTGACTTCTTCACTCAAATTTACAATAGCTTGAAAAAAATAAATATTACTGTGAGAGAAACCTTATATTTTGCATTCCGCGTGATCTTAGCGATTTTCGCTAGGAATACTGCACCGTCTATGCAGCAACAGTATTCCCCACGCTTTTTTAAGACGTTGGATAGACGACTGAATACGGATGAATTTGCAGTGAAAACACTAATCTTATATTTCGGCGAAATTTTACTGGTGTGGGTGGACTTTTCCGGACGTTCACTGTAGCCAACTCATGATCACCGCTTTTATTAAAGTTATTAGAAATACAATGACTTTATTTTTATTATTTAAAACTTTGGTTTTCTAAAAAATGCGAAAAAAACAATAATAGTAAGTTGTTAATCCAATCGGAACCCATTAGCAGAGCCAGATTTACACATAAACTATACAAACTATAGGTCTCGCATTTGGAAGGAGCTTACACAAATTTGGTTAACATTAAATTATGTATTCAAGTCATATATGTAAAATTTCAGTGGCGTAATAAATATAAACATTCAGTGCAGGGGGGGGGGGGGTGTTCGGTGTTAAAACCCCTCCCGGGGCTAAAGAAAAAAAATACAGTAATTTCCGGTAATTTGAATCACTAATTAATCATATTAGCCGCTTTTATGAATCAAAACCAAAGTCAGTATTAGTGTTTTCAGTTTAATCGAAATCCGCCGCTTTCTTGAATCAGATTCTATTCAACAAGTATATTTTATTTAAACAGTAATTATTATATTTGAAACGGAGAAAACGCATAATAGGTGCAAGTGTTAAATGAAAACTGTTCACTGGTTTCGAAAATGGGCAACGATCGCATAATCGCGAGTTTGAATAAGTGTTAAAAAATTCAAATTGATAGCCAGGATTACTTTTTTTCCCTTGGAGGGGGGGGGGGGGGTCCTTATAGGTTTTGAGCTACAATGTATTTTTTTTTTTAACGAAAAGTATATAAGTTCTTAACTGACCTGCTCAACAACGTGAAACTTTCTGACACATTTTCTGACTTATTTTTTAATGCAAAAGCATAAAATTGGCAGGATGACTATCGAAGCGATTTGGAATTGAAATGAGTTTTTCATTTTTTGATAAATAAATTACTTATCGAGTTATAATCGATTCGCGTCTCTTGACGACACGTTTTCACCTTTTCTCGTGCTGTCGCTGCGGAAATTCGGTTCAAAATCCCAAATTTGACAGTATTTTCTGAAAGAATCTTCTGCCTTTACCAGAAAATGGAAAATGCCATTCGATTTCAAAGTTTCTGAGTAAGAACACCTGCCAATTTCATGCTTTTCTGAACAAATATGAATTAAAAAATGTGTCTGAAAATAGCTCCTTTGAATGTGAGAACAGCCTTTACAGTTTAATATATATTAAACTGTTAAGGCTGTTATTTTAATTTTATATTATCATTTATATGACCTTATTTCTAGAATTTCGGTTAATGCAAATATAGCATATGGGGAAATTCTGCTATAAGAAATGTGGATAACAGACTTTTCACTATTGCTCTATCTGCTGTGCATTGGCAAATAATTCGTAAGAGGTTTTTTTTTTTTATATATAAAATTATATTTATTCATATGCAATTCCACCATATATGAAAGATGATATATCTATGTTTTTATTCAATGTATAGCATATAACGTGCGCGATAAAGGTTTCATATATGTTAATTTAACGAAAGCATGAAAAAGAAAATTCTGTGTATTTATGCATCAATTCATCTTTATTTTGAAATTCGGCAAATACTGTTACTTTGAAGTGGAAACACTAAATTTATATTCCAGCGAAAGTTTACTGGTGTGGATGGATTTTCTTTTAAGTTCATTGCAACTTATGACCGCCTATTTTATAAGTTATTCATAATACTGTGACTTATTATTTAAAACTTTTGTTTCTTTAAATGGGAAAGTTAAATAATAGTAAATGGTTTTAGAATATCATCCTAAATGTGTCCTTACATATTATTCTCGGGCTAATTCGTTATCTCAATTACTTCAAGTGATATCAATCGCCGATTACATTTTTTTTCTATATTTTAATTTTATATTATCATTTATATGACCTTATTTCTAGAATTTCGGTTAATGCAAATATAGCATATTGGAATAGAACTCTCAGTGGCGTAACTATGGGGTGTCTGGAGGTGACAAATGCCATGAGGCTTGAAACTCGAGAAGATATCAGAAAGTAAATAGCAAAGATATTTTTTTTTAATTAAGGGATTAACATTATCAGAAGCAATAGTGAGCTGAGTTACTGTAAAACGCCAATGAGAAAAACATAAACAAAACATAAGGTATGGATAGAGCGAAATCTGGGGTTGTGGATAAAATTTCTTTTGTGAAGTTTTGTAATTAGCTGATAATCTATAATAAATAAAATACGTTTATCCTCAATTGTAATTTTTCATCTTAATGTTTTACTACCTTAAGTCGCCTGGAAAAACACATTTCACTACGTTTTTAAAATCCTCATAGATAAAGGAAAAATTAAAAAATTCAGCTGTGCATATGGTCTCCTTATCCCTATTCTTCCTTACCTGCGCACACACTGTATACAATCTCTATCTTATACTAATAAAAGAAAGTTTCGCTCTGTGTGTGTGTTTGTCTGCGATGTTCTCGACAAATCTGCGAGCAAAATCTAGCCCACCTAGAAGCCTGAAAATTTAGACTTGGGTAGTCCAAACCCTCTCCTGGTGCATCTGAGCCTCAGAATTTTAAAATTTTGAAAATTAGAGTAGTTATTAATTAAAAACTGATCAAAGATCACAAATAAAAAAATCACTCTTCTGAAATCCGCGCGCGCATGCTCTGAAGCCCTTTATCGGTATCGCCTAAATAGAAGAAACAAAGCACGAGGAGTCATCCCGTTTCTTTTGTAAGTTTTTCTAAATTCGCCATGGGCGAACGGTTGAAAATACAGAAAAACCGTCTACATATTCTCGAAGAACGTACTTCTACGATCTGGTTGGTTCGAAAAAATTTTCTATTTAACCCTTTCAAAAAAAAAAAAAAAAATCAATAAGCATCTAATTCATGTTTTTTATTTTCTCCCGTTTTCCAAGCCTTGCATCCACCGGACTACAAGAAATACGGAAAAACGAATGTCACCAAATTAAAGAGCTGACTTTGCTCTTTTCAAAGCCGCCTTTGATTTTAAAAAATACGAAAATTAACCCTTCGAAACAGTATATTTTCTGTATGCTGTTTCGCGATTTTTAAAAATACACATCTGTGGTTCAGAGCAAGGTGCGAAAAACTAAAAATATTAGACAATATTTATATTTATTCCTGTTTTAACATATGTATTTATTTTGAAAAATTAAAATATTAACCCTTCGAATAAAATCACTTTTGCGAATTCCGATTTTCTGCGATATATAAATTCTGGCATCGGCTTTCTAAAATAACCAAACAAAAAACAAACACACCTAAAGACATCTACGTTCTATCGGGTTTAAGCAGAAATATTTATTTAAAAAAAAAAAAAAAAAAAAAAAAAAAAAGTTAAACCTTACAAAAACGTTTTTCACAATGTCAATTTTACATTTTTAACGATGTCTCCTATCTTTAAAAATTCGAATAGGCATTTATAAACCAGATACAAAAAATTAAAAATACCGCGCCTAATCTACATCCCTTTGCTTTTTAAAATCTGGTATTTGTTTTGAAAAAAATGTAATTTTAACCCTCCGAAAGAAATCACTTCCAAAACTCATTCACGCGATTTTCGTTTTTCGGCCTAGGTTTAAAAATCGGCATCAACTCGGGAAAAGCGGACAAACTAAATTCCAGATCATAGACACGTTCATTTTCTTCAAAACTCACCGTTGGGTTTTAAAAAAATATCTACATTAACTCTTTTTGAAACCGATTTTTTGGGTAACCCACTTTCGCGATTTCCACTATTTTGGCAATGTTTACCCGTGGTTAAATTTCAATTCTACTTTGGAAATTTGGTTGGGACGAGTGTCCTGAAAAGGCCTCTTCCAAAACAGATTGCGCCCCCTGGTGGTGGAAGGTCGAACTACAGTAGTATCTCTGGTTCTATGGGCCCGATTATGACGTGGTTTGGCCCATTCGACTTTATTTCATTAGCCTTACAGATTTCAGTCATATTTTTATAGAAAAGATTTTTATTATCTCGAGCCCGGGCAATGCCGGGCGGGTTAGCTAGTTATCTAATATATTAAAGCAAGAAGCAAAAATCTTAAATTTTCAGTGCAAATTCGACTTTACTGCGCATGCCTCAACTTTTTTTGAAGGGTGAATAAAGAAGGAACATAAGCGTAGAGTTTTCAAACTGATTGGTGGGCTCGGCCAAGGGAATCCGCGAAAGGGGGGAATCCCCCCCCCCCCTCCTCCGAACAAGGAACTAATTTACTGAATCATGAATCCAAAAACAGTAAAATTGCTAAGGCAACATTGCAAAAGAAGGTAAAAATTTCTGTTTTAGACAGGTTTCCGTCTTAGCTGGTAAAATTTCAAGGCATTCGTTTAGCTGGTACTGGGTACATGAAATGTTTGCGATTAAGACAGGATTCCGTTATAGACAAGTTTAGTTTACACAGGTTAAATCGTATATACACACAGTGAAACCTGTGAAAAAGCAATCGCAAGCGACCGCCAAACTATTCCATTTTAGACAGGTTTATGCCTTAGTGAGTATAATTTTATTGAATCCTTCTGTCGGCCGCATGAAAAGTTTCTATTTTAAGACAGGATTTTGTTATAGACAGGTTTTGCTGTACATATAACATAAATAGCTATATATATGTAAATACAACAAATGGCAATATAGCTTCGTCCCGTTGAAAAAACACCGTACACTTACACCTAACAAACCCTGTCTAAAACGGAATCCCCCCCCCCCCCCGGTCCTTTTCAATTTTGACTGGGAGGTTTTGCTTTATTTATAAAAAGAAGAAAAATTCTGAAATGCAAAGATACCATGATATCATTTTTTGATTTTATCACTTTCCAACTTAGTTGAAAAGTGTTTAGGAATTCGGAAAGTCTGTCGTGCTCTAACATGTAAGTCTATTGCTCTCATACTCGGATTGCCATGCAATTGATATATGTTATTGAGGTTTTTCTATGGCATATATTGTATTGAAAATCAAATGTGTAGCATCTATAGTTCATTTACAGAGACACTCCAAAGAATTCTGTTACATTTTACATTACGGTCTATAGGGAAACATCGTTTGCGGTATATTTTAATAATGTTACACTATTTCAAACATATTGAAATTGCTAATCTCTGAGCTGCATTACAAGAGGCTTACTATAGAATAGGGGTGCACAACCTTTATAAGAGGAGAGCCACTCACAAAAATGACTGGCTTGTCGAGGGTCACCGTTCGACGGAATTCACAATTTTTACACGCCCGATCGACTAAATTTACGATTTTTGCCAGCCCGATCGGTGAAATTCACGATTTTTCCGCGCCCGATTGTGGAAATTTGCGATTTTTGCGCACCCGATCGTCGAAATTCACGATTTTTGCTTGCCCGATCGTCGAAATTCACAATTCTTACGCTCCCAATCGTCGAAATTCATGATGTTTTTATGCGACCTATAGACTTTTTTTTTGCAACTAATTGGCAAAAATTGCAATTTCTGGATTTGTTAGCATTTAGGGTCTCTACGGGCCACCCGTTAACCCATCGCGGGCCACAAATTGTGCATCTCTACTATAGAATATGGTAGGCATAGCATTCATCGTTCATTTACATGGACGCACAAAAGAATTCAGTTACAGTAGTGTCTATGAACATTAATACTGTAAGTGTGTTTTCAGTTGTGGTACGTGTTTTACAAATTTAACTAATTTTTTGCATATTACTTGGAGTGTATAAATGCTATAGGTCATATACAGGGCAGCACAAAAAATATATAATAGATTTCGGAATAATAACCGAAATGTCAATAATTGCTGACAGAAATTGCTGAATAGGAATTTTTAACTGTGCTATGCGTTTTCTAATTGAACTAAATTTTAGCATACTATGTAGTATATATATACACGAATCTATAGAAAAATACTGCACAAAAGAATTCGGATTTTTTTTTTTCGACTACTGATAGTAATTGCTGAAATGGTGTTTTGAAATGTGTTATGCGTTTTCCAAATTGCTTACATAGGAATCAACTTTCCTTTATTAATCAGTAAAGTTTTATTAAAGTATTCTGGAAGTGTTGGAACGTATTTCAAAATCTATGCTTGATGCATGATTTTTCGTTCTTGTTTGATTTGGAAGCGATGTACATTTTTAAAAATTGCAGAAAATACGAAAAACACGAAATCGGCATTTAAATTTTTAACTATTTATTTGTTTGGAAAGTTGAATTTTATTTTATTTTATAAAACAAAGAAATCATTAGAAAGGAAAAGGTACCAGAAAGACCGGGTATTTTTTGTTTTTCTTATTTTGATCTTAACAGCCGATGCGGACTTAATGTAGAATTAAACATGAAAGCGACGTTTGAAATGGTAAGTAAATAAAATTTTTTTAAACGAATAACACCGTGAGGATCAGGAAGTACTCTGAATAAGCGTTTTTTTTTTTTTTTCGTATTTCGATTTAAAAAAATCCCTGACGGCTCGGCCTACAGGCACAGGTAGATTTCGAAGATGCAGACCATGGGGCACCTGTTTGTTGGGAATTGCAGAAGAAATGGCCTTTTTGCCATGATACGGGAGATAGAAACCGCTCACTTCGAAACCTAACTTGATTGCAGGCGGAGCCGGCAGGGATTTTTGTTGTTTGTTTTTAATTTTTTTTTTTTTTTTTTGCTATAAGGGTTGGTCTATATAAAAAACTTGTCAGTATAAAAGTTTTAGATAATATTAAGAGGCTTAATGACAAATTTAAGCGGATTTGATATCTTGTGAATTGACGAAGTTATGATTTTTTTTCTTCAACACACCCCCCCCTCCCCCTCCCTTTGGGGCTATTTTTAATGATATAAAAAATTTGTCATACATAAATTTTGGGCCCTTTTCCTAGAAGTAATAATAACTTTAAACGGATTTGATACGTATCACAACTAAGGAATTATGGGTTTTTTTCTGTTTTCACAAAAAGCTTCCCCCCCCCCTCCCCCCCTTGGTTCGATTTTGCCCATTAATGAACTTGACCGAGATTTTATGCCCCTTGATTTCATGTATCAGTTTGGAAGAGATTTATGCATAATTTTCCAGTTATCGTGTCCATAAAAAAGTGACATAGATAGATAGATAGTCGAAATTCACGATTTTTGCACGCCCGATCATCGAAATTCAGAATTCTTACGCGCCTGATCGTCGAAATTCATGATGTTTTTATGCGACCTATAGACTTTAAAAAAAAAAAAAAAAATTTTCGACTAATTGGCAAAAATTGCAATTTTTGGATTTGTTGGCATTTAAGGTCTCCACGGGCCACCCGTTAACTCATCGCAGCAGTGGCGCAGCCAGAATTCGGTTCTAGGGGGGGTTTTGAGTTTATAATAAAGATGGTCGCCGGTTATATGAATCATCTGTTAATGGAATCAGTCTTTTAAATGAATGAAATCATAATGCTTTTCTCCGCAATTACGTTGATTATGATTCATTTAAACAGCGTTTACAATATTAGAAGCGCGATAGAATTAAAAATAGCTAAAAGAGGAACCACAACTAATTTATAAAATTTTAATGATAAATATACGAATCTCCATCATAAGCAAGAGGTCGCTGCAACATTACCAACAAATGAAATATAGTCTTTAAATTTGTGTACAGATCCCCTCAGGGCTCGGAAGTAGCGCGCTACAAGTAGCGAAACTACAGTAGCCGCTACTTTTTCCAGTAGTTTGTAGTGTAGCGCGCTACATTAAAAAAAGTGTAGTGTAGCGAGTAGCGCGATACAAAATATCAGTAGTTTGTAGCGCGCATCGACGCTACTTTTGACGCTACTTTCGGAGGGAGGAAAAAAAGGTCCCAATCTTCAAATCACATGATTATAACTCGTTTCTTTCATGCGAAATATGTTCTCTGCAACAATTTGCGAACATCAGCGACAAATCTCATTTGCAGTGTCATATATTTCTCCATAGACGACGGGCACGGTCACAAATTAGCTGTCATTTTCACAGTTTGGGTGTCAGAAACTTCGTGTACTGTTATTTAAATCCATAGAAATCTTCTCAATATAATGTATTTTTATACGACTACGATTTTTTTTCACCAAAATATAGTCGTCTGGCTATGTTAAATCTTTATCTGACTAATTTCTTCTACCTTTTGCCTCCCACCCCCAGCAAGCAAAGAAATGTAAAATCCTTATTAAAAAAAGAAAAAGAACGGATTTATCTAAACATAAATCCTCTAAATTATCCCTAATCTCTCAAATTCACGCTTCCCCATAGTAGCATACAAAGGAGTTTAAAATATTTTTAAATCTTTATTTTTATACAAAAATAAAATCTTTCACTCATTTGTCTAATGACAACAAATAAAAATTATTTCCTTGTCCCCAAAATTTACGCTTCCCTTTTTGCCCCTCCTCCAGCATACAGTTTCAAATATTTAAAACTCTTTATTTTAAAAAAATGTCCACATTTGTTTCTACCTAATAATAATATATAAGTAACTATCTAAATTGTTCCCTAACTTCCCATAATTCACTCTTCTCCCCCCCCCCCCCAAAATTTTAAGTTGTTTTTATTTCTATATAAAAAAATCTTCTGCACATGTTACGTGTGTCTAGATTTAGAGGTGGCCGCTATTCAGAGATATAAGCGTTTTCAAATATATAAATTTTAGGAATTAAAAAAGTGGCGCTAAATAGAGGTGGCCGCCTTTCGGAAGAAAAACCAGAATGGAGGTCTTATTGTACATAGATTTTTAACCTGAAAAAATATTTTGGACATTCTTTTGAAATTCGGGTCAACCCGACCCCTACCCGCTAGAGTCAAAACCCAACCCGAAACCGATCCGAACTCGAAATAATGAAATTCAACCGGATCGACAGTAAAAAAGTGGAAGTCAACCCGATCTGAATCCGACCCACAACAAAAAAAAAATCTAGAGCCGGGTCGGGTCGGGTGCGGGTGCGGGTAAACCGACCCGATGCAGGACTCTAAACGGTATAAAACTAAAAATCTAATCTTTAAATGTTTTTTTAAAATTAGTTGCGGTTTCAAAACTTCCATTTATAACAAAATACTATAAGAAGCAAAACGCTAAATAATCGTTTCCTGTCTTCCTGTCGATCACACAGTTTTTTGCCATAACAAAATTAGAAGTATCAAGAATTAGAATTGTAACTATTCAGCAGAAATGTTTCAGCTGTGCAGGAGCATTCGTTATAACCATTATCGTACCAGTAGTTGAAAAAGTATGTTTATATTAACTTCCTGATACGAATTCTAAGATTAACAAAACAGACAGGCACGCATTTTGCTTTTGTGAAACTGTGATCTGCGGTTTATATAGACTTTTAATGTGAAAAAATATTTTGGACATTCTTTTAAAAAACCGGGTCAACCCGAACCCGACCCGCAAAATTCAAAAAGCCAACCCGAAAGAATGAAAGCCAACCCGACCCGCAACAAAAAATTTGAAGTCAGTCCGACCTGAACCCGAACCGCAACGGGAAAATATAGCCGACCCGAACGGCGGGTCGGGTCGGGTCGGGTTTGGGTAAAAGCGGGTAACCCGTCCCGATGCAGGATTCTAAGCGCTACTGTGCTACATCACTCTCATAAATGTGTAAGATTATTACAATTTTTGTTTTCAAATTTCCTCTTTTAAAAAAAATTCCAACATAATTAAAAAGGTTCTATGAATTTGCTTTGTTTGTCTGTCCGTGCTCTAACTCTCATAAATATACTCCGACTGCCGTGAAAGTTTTATATGTTATTGAAGTTTACCATAGAATGTTCAGTATTGAAAATGAAATGTGTAGCATTTATATCTCGCTTACAGGGACGTTCAAAAGAATTCTGTTACATTATTGTCTATCGGGAAAAATCGTTTGCAGTGTATTTAATTAGCGATGATTACTAAAGTAGCGAAGTAGTGACTACTTTTGGAAAGTAGTTTGTAGTCGCTACTTTTAAAAATAAGTAGTTGTAGTTGTAGTTAACTACATTTTTTATAAAGTAGTTGTAGTTGTAGTTCGTTACAAACAAAAAGTAGTTTTTCCGAACCCTGGACCCCCTACGAAACAAATGATTCGAAAGAAACACCGATTTTAAAAATCTGCTCATAATCGAAAAATAGCTTTTTATAACTTAAAGTACTTTTTTTAAATTCTTACTTTTGCAAAGATTTTTTTCCTGGGTACGCACATAGCTTGGTCTTAGATATAACTGAGAGCAAAAAACGCAAAAAAAGCCGCTTGAAACTGAGATAGACTTACAGTGTGTATGTTTTTTTTTTCTCTGGAATTCGATGATCTGTTATTGTTTCGAACGTGGAACAAAAACAGAAATGCAATTAAGAAACAGACCACTGTATACTATATAACTCAAAGCGTCTCTGTGAGAGTATATGACCCATATTTTACTATAAGACGTCTCAACAAAGTGACGCAGTCCAAAAATCAAGTTTTGGCATAACCTATACGTGTAATATGCGCTTTCACAGTTTTAAGTAGAATTTTCGCCGTTTAATTGAATCACATTGTTGAATAGAATTTGATTTAAGAAAGCGGTGGATTCTGCCAAGGCGGAAAGGCCAAAAAACTTAATTTTAACTTTAGTTGTTTTGATTCATATAAGCGGCAATTATAGTAATTTTTTTAGCTCTGGGGGGGGGGGGGGGTTTAACCCCCAACCCCCCCCCCTTGGCTGCGCCACTGCATCGCGGGCCACAGGTTGTGCATCCCTAATATATAATATAGTAGGCATAGCATTCATCGTTCATTTACATGGACACACAAAAGAATTCGGTTACAGTAGTGTCTATGAACAGTAATACTGTAAATGTTTTCAGTTGTGGTACGTGTTTTACAAATTTAACTAATTTTTTGCATATTACTTGGAGTGTATAAATGCTATAGGTCATATACAGGGCAGCACAAAAAATATATATACATTTCGGAATAATAACCAAAATGTCAATAATTGCTAAATAGGAATTTTTAACTGTGCTATGCGTATATATATACACGAATCTATAGAAAAATACTGCGCAAAAGAATTCGGATTTTTTTTTTCGACTACTGATGGTAATTGCTGAAATGGTGTTTTGAAATGTGTTATGCGTTTTCCAAATTGCTTACATAGGAATCAACTTTCCTTTATTAATCAGTAAAGTTTTATTAAAGTATTCTGGAAGTGTTGGAAAGTATTTCAAAATCTATGCTTGATGCATGATTTTTCGTTCTTGTTTGATTTGGAAGCGATGTACATTTTTAAAAATTGCAGAAAATACGAAAAACACGAAATCGGCATTTAAATTTTTAATTATTTATTTGTTTGAAAAGTTGAATTTTATTTTATTTTATAAAACAAAGAAATCATTAGAAAGGAAAAGGTACCAGAAAGACTGGGTATTTTTTATTTTTCGTATTTTGATCTTAACAGCCGATGCGGACTTATTCTGCAGACTTATGTAGAATTAAACATGAAAGCGACGTTTGAAAATTCTTTCTTTTTGAAATGGTAAGTAAATAAAATTTTTTTAAACGAATAACACCGTAAGGATCAGGAAATACTCTGAATAAGCAGGTTTTTTTTTTTTTTTTCGTATTTCGATTTAAAAAAAATCCCTGACGGCTCGGCCTACAGGCACAGGTAGATTTCGAAGATGCAGACCATGGGGCACCTGTTTGTTGGGAATTGCAGAAGAAATGCCCTTTTTGCCATGATACGGCAGATAGAAACCGTCCACTTCGAAACCTAACTTGATTGCAGGCGGAGCCGGCAGGGATTTTTTTGTTTTTAATTTTTTTTTTTGATTTAAGGATTGGTCCTATAAAAAACTTGTCAGTATAGAAGTTTTAGATAATATTAAGAGGATTAATAACAATTTTAAGCGAATTTGATATCTTGTGAATTGACGAAGTTATGATTTTTTTTCTTCTAACACCCCCCCCCCCCCCTAGGTGGCCATTTTTAATGATATCAAAAATCTGTTATACATAAATTTCCGTCTCTTTTCCTAGAAGTAATAATAACTTTAAACGGATTCGATACGTATCATAACTAAGAAATTATGGGTTTTTTTCTGTTTTCACAAAAAGCCCCCCCCCCCCCCTTAGTTCGATTTTGCCCATTAACGAACTTGACCGAGATTTTATGCCCTTTGATTTCATGTATCAGTTTGGAAGAGATTTATGCATATTTTTTCCAGTTATCGTGTCCATAAAAAAGTGACATAGATAGATAGATAGATAGATATATAAAGTTTTGAACTGGGGGTGGTTTTGGGTTCTGGGAGTCATGATCGGCGTAGATCTGCAAAAATTTTTCAAAAATTCTAACTTAAGTGAGAATGTAATAGGTAGTATTTCTTACGAAATCTACCTAAAATGGATGCAGCAGTATTAAAATGCGAAAAGAACTAGTAAACGTTTTTCCTTTCTTCCTTCTTCTCTACTTCAAGAATCTCGGAAATGTCGTTTTCGGCCAGGCAACTGCGATAGTGTGCCATTTTGCGATGTTCTTTATGATTTTTAACTAATAACTCGGCTAATTTTCAAAAAACAAAAAAAATCTGATCTCAGGTGCATTATTACTTGTGCTTTTGTCTATCCTCATCCAAATTTTCAGACCTCTATGTGCGGTAGAATTCTCTTGTCATCACCAACAGACAGACAGACAAAAACCTTTCTTTTATTAGTGTAGATTGGTTGACCCGTCCGGAGTTGCCCGGATCTGTGCTAATAATTTTAAATAAACCTCAAATTTGTATATGATTTTATGACTGTAACCCGATTTTATATGAATTTACATTTTTTAATGACAAATTCGCGAAAAAACATTGATATTTAGTGGTAAAAGAGCTCATACAAAGATATTTTTTGTTCTCTCTCGTAGGGTCGCTTCAGAGTTTTTTTTTTTAAATCGTTTTTTTTTTGTCCGAAATCTTTTGGAATTTTTATCTTTTATAAATATAACGGTTTTGCAGCCCGTATAAAAATTTCGGGAAAAAATATTGATATCTTGTAAAAGAAATATGTTTTCTTGCTTTTTTATGTTGTTTTCACGTTTGGTCGTTTAACGTAACAAAAAAAAAAAAAAAAAAAAAAAAAAGTTCTCATTGTCCGAATTTTCTGAAATTTTAATTAATTATAAATATAACTGTATCCAACTCGTCGTTAAAATTTCGTGAGAAAATATGCGTATTTAGTAGTGAAAACATGAGCCAATGCCGAGCGAAACCATGCCGAAACAGCCCGCGTTTTAGAGTTTTCATCCAAAATTTCGAGATTTTATTTTATTTTTTAAATTTTCTACTTGTCCGAATGTTTTACAATTTTTATAGGTGATGAAAATCCGGTCTGCCGAGATACTCGAAAAAAATTGTTATTGAATGTGTCAAAAAGTTACTTTTAGCGTAGAAAAAAGGTTGTCTTCGGGTAGAGCAAAGTGGCCTGCAGTCACGAATTTTTTCAAATGGGTTAAAATTCGTATTTTTCAAAACCGATCTCAGCTTAAAAAAAATATTTTTGGTGAATCGGTACCTTTGAAAAAGAAACCTCGGAAAGCGTCGCCAAAAGGGAGAATAGGTTAACAAAGAAAACGACACTTTTAAATTTTTTTTTTCAAAGGGTTAACAACAATATTTTTTTAACTGATTGCGGCGTATAAGACGTAAAAGTATGAAATTTAAGAATATGTCTTTTTTTCTGTATCCTGAGCGGTTCGGAAGATGGGCGTTAACAAAAAGGGCTAATTAAAAACATTTGGTTCTTTTCTTCTATGCGCTCTGGAAAGCAAACAGGGGAGAGGAGCATTAGCATGCACAGCCAACACCTACTTGATTCTCTACAATAGTAGTATATATAGTAGAGAATAAAGTAGGTGTTGGCGCAGCTCAGTTGATTTGCAAAAAAAGGTTCAGCCTGGGACTATCCTCATAAAAATTTTCGGACTTCTGTGCGCAGTAGATTTTCCTAGCAATCACCAACAGACACGTGCACAGACAGAGCAATTCTTTCTTTTATTAGTATAGACTAGCTGACATGACCGGGATAATGAATTTAAACAACCGCAAGTTTGTATGTTTTTGTCTTCAACCCGATTTTGTATGAAAATATATTTTTAAATGAAACATTCGCGAATAAATATTGATATTTAGTGGTAAAAGTGCTCGTAAGAAAACCTTTTCTTGCTTTTTCACGTAGGGTCATTTCATTTTTTTTTTTTTTTTTTATTCTTCTTGTCCGAACTCTTTGAAATTTTTATTGGTTATAAATATAACGGTTTTACAGACTGTGTAAATATTTCATGAAAAAATATTGTTATCTCGTTGTAAAAGAAAGTACATTTCTTCTCGCTTTTTTTGTTTGTTCGTTTTCGCTTCAGCTCCTTTAGCATAACAATAAAAAAATAGTTCGCACCATCAAAACTCTCTGAAATTTTAATCCATTATAAATATAACTGTATCCAAACTCTCTTTGAAATTTCTCGAAAAAATATGCATATTTAGTAGTGTAAACATGAGTTGAAGCAGAGCGAAGAGACGCTGAAGCATCTCATTTTTTCGCGTATATTTTTAATAAAATTTCTCAGATTTTATTTTTTTAAAACACTTCTGCATGTCCAAATATTTAAAAATTTTTGCAGGTGATGTATATCTAGTCTACCCAGATTCTCTAAAAAGATTATGTCGAAATACGGACGTTTCATTACTTTTACAGTAGAAAAAATATCGTTTCCATGGAGCGTAAATTGACTTGCGTTCGCCGGTATTTTTGAATAGGTTAATTTTCGTATTTTTTAAAACAAAACTGGTTGCAGCTTTAAGAGCATATTCTGTTGGTACCTCTAAAATTGCGTCCTGAAGGAACGGTGCCCAGTGGCGCAGCCAAGGGGGGGGTTTGGGGGTTAAAACCCCCCCAGAGCTAAAAAAATTACTATAATTGCCGCTTATATGAATCAACACTGCTAAAGTTAAAATTAAGTTTTTTGGACTTTACGCCTTGGCAGAATCTTTTATCGCAGCTTGAAGTGATTCTTTTCAATTAATGTACATGTCTAAATTTCTTTCGTATGTGCTTGCGGTTTTAATACGAGAAATGAAATCATTTTCAGTTTGGCATCTGCGTGCTTCCTAATACATACGTTTTGGATCACAGAATAAATAAATAAAGATAAAATCCAATGTCTATTTCTCAATACATCTGCATGCTAAAATTCCTGCAGATGTTAAGTTCGGACAGTTAGTTTTCTGTTGTTATAAAGATGCTGATATGGTAATGTTGTTTCGTGGTTTGCGTTAAAAAAAAAAAAATAGAATGTGTTTCTCCCTAACAAATTTTCTTCTGTCATTATTTTTTTTTTCTCTATTTCTGGGCACTTTTTTTTTTTTGCTTATTTTCTGCTCTACTCATTTATTAAATTTCATTATTAAAAGTCAAAATGTATTATTATTTTTTTTACAAAAGACAAAATTGCTTTAAATTTTACAAATAATGTATGAAATATAAATATGCGGGTGGGATAACAAGCATAATGCATACCTCCTTCTAATGAAAGGGGGTTTGGGTTGATGGTTGTTGTTACTGCTGAAAATTAGAGCCCCGGTACTCTTTTTTCCTAGAATTTAAGCCCTGCCTGTGAATATGGATTTTGAAAAAAAAAAGGCGTTAAATGTGCGCTAAATGCATTTTTTTAGAAAAATACTATCTATAATTACACACAATTTTACGCTAACCATGCATTAATTTAAATTGATCAGCAATAAATTAGTTATGCATTGATTTACACTTATTGTATTTTAACGAATGCTATCTGCATGTCATTAAAATTATACTAGCTAACCCGTCCGGCGGTGCCTGGGCTCATGATAATTACCTCAAATTTGTATGATTATCTATCTTATATCAATTTTATATTTTTAAATGAAATTTTCACAAAAAAATATTGATTATTAGACAGAAAAGCATTTTTTAAAGACACCTTTTTGTTTGGTTGGGTGTTTTGTTTGTTTCTTTTCCTCGTAAGGGTCTCTCGTTTCATAGTTAAAAAAAAAAAATAACCCCAGTTGTCTGAATTCTATAAATTTTTCATCAGTTATAAACAGGTCTTGACAAATGCAGTCGCCAAGTTGCCACTGGCGACCTAGTTTTTCTATCTAGCCTCCAAGTTATTTAACCTGATTTTTTTTTATTATTATTATAATTTTTTGTACAAAAATTGACCTAAGAAATGACCATAAATGGCATTTTTTCTCATTTTCGGCATTTTTAATTAGGTAAAAATAAATTTAACAAATGCAAATTTTAAATTAATAAAAAATAATTATTTGACTGACTTCGACGTGAAAACAGGCAGAAATTGTTTTCCTGTTTCACTGTTTCATCCATGCCCCCCTCATCAGATATAGATTTTGCAGCACTCACTTATCCAGACATTTGAAACCTTCGGCAATCAGCATTTCCGAGAACATACCGGTTAATGCAGCCTTTACATTTTTTTTCATAGATAAATCATTTTGATAAATTTCATTAGAAAACTTTGTTTATACCATCTTTTTAAATGATGTAACTATTCTAAACTATGTAACTAATAATCCGACAATAGGCTTATTATTTTTCTCAATTAATTGATAAAAAACTTTTGTGCTTTTGAAAATTAGTGACTTCGGAGGGGAGCCGTTTATATTTTTTTACTGGTAACTAGAATTTTTTACTGGCTACCAGATTTTATCAAATTTGTAAAGCCATGGTTATAAATATAATGGTTTTAGAGACCGTGGAAAAATATTGATATCTAGCTGTAAAAGAAATGCTTTCTTCTCGCGTCTTTTTTTTTTTTTTTTTTTTTTTTTTTTTTTTTTGGCGACGTGTCCTTTAAAATAACAACACAAAAAAGTTATTGTCCGAACTCTCTGAAATTTTATTCGATTGTCAATATAACTGTATCCCACCCCTCTTTAAAATTCCGTGAAAAAAGTCTGTCTTTGACTAAAGTCGAAGAGAACAGAGTCACAGAAACACAGAGTTACGTCAAAAAAGACTAAGTCACAGACTTAGTCACATTTAATACTGAAAACATGAGCCGACGCTGAGCAAACCCACGCCAAAATACCCAAATTTCTTTTTGCATTGTCATCGAAAAATTCTGAGATTTTTTTAAATACTTTTATTCATCAGAGCGTTTCCAAATTTTTGTAGGCGCTGTAATTTTGATCTTCCAAGATGCTTTTAATGGATTTAGTCGAAATACAGACGTTTAGTTACTTTTAGAATAGAAAAAAGATCGTCTTCGAAAGACCCGATATGACGTGAGGTTCTAAATAAATCGTAATTTAGAATGCTTTCAGCTGTTTCACACCTTTAAATTTCCCATTTATAATAAATTCTTTATGCCAATAAGCATTTCCATCTTAAAAGTAATCTCTATACTAAATTTCAAGTTTCTAACACTAACAGTTTCAACTAAATCATAATTTAGAACGCTTTTAGAAAGTTTTCAGCTCATTTCGTCCTTTTAAATTTTTAAATGTTTTTAAAAATGTTATAAGCAATTACTACATAAAAGTAATCATCATGCCAAATTCCATGTTTTCATACCAATTGTGTCACATAAATCGCAATTTTAGAATGATTCTTACTCTTGCATTCTTTTAAATTTCGCAATGAAAAAATAAATTCTGGAGAGAATTTACGTCTTTTAAATAACATCCATATAAAATTTCAAGACTCTAGCTCTAAAAGTTCTAAATGACTTGTTACATTCGGCAAAAAGCAAGGTAAGTAAGTCTATTGAAAATTTTGTTAAAATTGCTTCATTATTATTAAAGTTAGGAATAAGAATTCGTGATTCTTTGCAATGAAACCTTGTGTATTTTTAACACTTTCCAACCTAGTTGAAAAGTTTATGACTTCAGTTTGTCTGGTCGTATGGCCGTCTGGCCGTGCTCTAACTCCCGTAAATATGCTCGGATTGCCCTGTAATTGTTATATGTTATTGTCCTTATCTATAGCATGTTCGCTATTTCAACTGAAGTGTGTAGCAGTTATAGTTTTTTTACAGGAACACTCAAAAGAATTCCGTTACATTACGGTCTATAGGGAAAAATCATTTGCGGTTTATTTTAATGATGTTACACAATTTCAAACACATTGTAATTGATATATATCACTAAGGTGCATTACAAGAAGCTTAATATGGAATAGGATGTGCATAGCACTTATAGTTACTTTACAGGGACAGTCAAAAGAATTCCGTTACATTACGTCTATGGAGAAAAATCGTTTGCGGTTTAATTAAATAATGTTTCACTATTTTAAACACATTGGAATTTATATACTAAGATGAATAATCACTCACTTTTTGTCTATTACTTGGTGTGTATAAATTCTGTAGATCATATATAGGGCAGCACAAAAGTTCGCGAACACATTTCCGTTTATTGACAGAAACTCCAGATGGAGAATTTTAAACTGTGTTACGCGTTTCCTAACTAAACTAAAATTTAACATCCTATGTATAGTAACATATACAAATCTATAGATCATATACAGGGCTGAATAAAAGTATTCGGATAATTTTCCGAATATTGTATATGTTGGAAATATATGTTGGAAATTCCTGAAATTACGTTTTTAAATATGTTATGCGTTTTCCAAATTGTTTACTTAGATGTTATGTTTCAGCTTATTAAATGGTAATGATTTGTAAAATTATTTTCGAAGCGTTGGAAAGTGTTACATAATCTATGCTTGACGCATGAATTTTCGTTCTTGTTATTATGATGGACATAGTTGAATTTTATAAATTTTATAACCGTCTTCATACCCCCCCCCCACCCCCCTCCGCCTGATTTTTCGTTCTTGTTGATTGAACAAATGGATTCCAACTCTGTTATTTTCTACGTAAAAATTATTTGCTGTACTGTGCTCTTCCATCTTTAAGTTTACCCCTCATCATTTTTAAACACTTTATAAATCTAACCTAGTTTTGTGTTATTTCATTGGTGCATTTTATAGTTTGTAACTCTAATATTGTAAATGCTGTTTAAATGAATCATAACCAACGTAATTGCGGAGAAAAGCATTATGATTTCATTCATTTAAAAGACTGATTCCATTAACCGATGATTCATATAACCGGCGAAAATCTTTATTATAAACTCAAAACCCCCCCTAGAACCGAATTCTGGCTGCGCCACTGACGGTGCCACAAGGGGTAAAACGTCCTTCAGGAAAGTGACAGTTTTGAAAATAACGTAAGAGTACGATCTTTCAGAATATGTCTACCAGTTTTAACGGTACCGAATGGTTTTACTGATTTAGGTTAAAACGAAACTACGAAATAACTCAAAAAATAACCGCACATTCGGTTTTTCATTTCCTCCTGATGCGTATATCAGGTTTTGGGCATACATGACTGCTTTTGCTTGCTCAGAAAGAAAGATGTGAGTTTTTGATGGTTTTTAATTAATATCTCGGCTAATTATATAAAAAAATAAATAAAAATCTGAGTCGCAAATGCTTCAGGACCTACCTTGGACTATCCCCACCCAAATTTTCAGGCCTCTAGGTTCGGTGGATTTCCTTTGCCATCGACAACAAACAGACAGACACACAGAGCAAAAATTTTTTTTATTAATATAGATTATAATGCAGTTCCAATGAGGAAACCTGAAAATGGGGTAAATTAATTTTTCTGATGACGGGAATCATTTCGCATAGTTTATATATTTTTCTATATAGATTTTAAAAATATATCTGCAATTTCAAAAATCTGGAAGAAAAAAAAAATTCTTTAAATTCTTTTTTTATAATCTATTGTACAAAGGAGACTAAGTTATCAGCAATATCGATAGTCTCAAAAGCTTTTTTGCCTCTTAGAAATATAATAGATGAGTACTTTCCAAATCTTTCCTGTAGAGTTAAGAATACATTTTAATATAAATTCACTTCCTAAAATTCAAGTACCAACAACTGAGGTAATTTTAACCCCATTCTTTTATATTACCTCCAAACATTTATAATCTTCCCCATTACATTTTCTACATAAATAACTAAGAAGTTTGCTTTATGCCTAATTGTGTAACATTTCACAAATGAGAATTATTTTATTTATTTTGTTTTAATTTGAGTTCAATCTAATCGAATAGGTGTAAGATATCTGCTAGCAAGTCTGATTAAAATGCAGCAATTAGATTGCAGAAAATATTAATATAGTACTAGTCATGCAAATCAGAAAATTTGAATGTTACTACAGGTGATGAATGCTGAGGATGGATCTGCAAAAATATCCCCTCCTCCATGCTCCCTCCATCCTGAAAGCTTTTGAAAGTTCTTCATATTATTGGTCTATGAGCCTTCCCCTCAGAGAAGTAGAAATTCCTAACGGACAAATATTATCAATTTAATTATTACACTGGCGATTATCCTTCCCAAGCTGCCAGTTAGTTCGTTGGGCCGACCCTTACAAAGGCTATTTTGGCCTGACCATACAGTAAAGAAATTCGGATTTAAAAATCTCCTGATAACAAAAACTACCTGTGTATCCGATGTAAAAACTCTAAGTTCAGTTCAGTCCAGATCCGAACCTGCCTGTTTACTTCTTGTCAGTTAACGTCCGTAAAAAAAAAAAAAAATAAAAAAAAAAAAAAAAAAAAAATTAAAAGCCGATATTTTTTAATCAATGTGCTTCTACAAAAAAAATAAATCAATAAATTCTCGAATATTGCATACAATGTTATATAAAAATTTGAAATATAGTATTTTGAAGATTCTCATGTCTGGAAGCAATCGTAATATGGAATAATAATATTAATAAATATTAAAACTACATACACATGAAGATTCGTTTAAAAATAATTGTCTCTCTATACTAAAAAAGTAACTAACGCTGTCGACGCTGATGCTGTAAATGATTTTGTGGGAGGTCTTTCTCAGGTAATATTAAGAAAACTATTACATATATAAATTTGAAAATTAGTAATTTATAGAGAAATATTCAATAAACATGCTGAGACACAGTTTTTAAATCGAAGAATTATTTTAAGAGTTATTTAATGTTGAAGTTAATCAAAATAGTTCCGTTAAAAATTTATAGGAACAAAAACTATGCATACCATTTTAATCATCTTTTGCAGGTACGAGCTTGTGGTGTGCAGTGCAATTATTATTATTATTATTTTTTTTTTTTTTGAGTAATTTTTGAGGATTAATTTTGAAATTTTTATCCAAATTTTCATTATTAGAGTAGATATTTATGTCATATTTAGAGAAGGTCATTAAAAAATTTTTTTGTCATCAAATTGTAAAATAGCTCAAATAATATTTCCTTTCAAGTAATAAATGTATTCACACATGACTATTCGCGTTTGTAACAAAATGCTTGCCCTCTGGTGGTCTACAGGTGAATTATAATACCACTGCTTCATTCATCACATTAGCATTGCTTACTGTGTGTCCAGGACCGTGCAAAGAGAAAACTGTGCCCGGGGCAAAGTTTCAATTTGCCCCCCCACCTCCCCTTCTTTTTGTGACAGGCAACACAAAACTGATAAAGTACAGAAACAGAAATAAATTTTATTGAATAAAAATTGAATAAAATTGACCAAAATTGAATAAATAAATAAATTAAAACTGTGGTTGGTAGTATAAATTTGGCGGCCGCTCAATTTCTGCTCCCAGGGCGAAGGCCCCCTTCGCTCGGCCCTGTGTGTGTCAAACATCATTTGAGATTTGTAAATTTTAATTAAAATGAATAAACCTGTGAAAAACGTTAATATGTATATTGCTGTTTGCTACAGTGAAACTCTAGAGGCTCCAATAATCCTGATTTAAGTTTTCATTTATTCCCAAATGAAAATAATAATAATGCCTGCTGACTGTGTAATTATAAAAGAATGTTACTTTTTAGAGCTTCAGCTCTCTATTTATTCTATTAAATAGAATCATTATTAAATATTATTAAACTCATTTAAATGAGACATGGTAACTTTAACATCAATCTTTATTCATGAGGCAGACATGCTATCACACACACGCTCACGCTACATCATCTTAGGATCTCAACAGTTACTCGGTTATGGTTAAGTTAGAGATTAGTAATACAAATATAAACTGTTACAGTTATAGTATAAATATAATATACATAATTATATATTACATCCTTTCCTCCAGTTAAAGAAACAAATACAGTTTATGTAATTTTAAATGCAAGTAAATTAATAATAATACAAGAAATGACCATATTTTATAATTATAACAAATACAAGAAACACAACACTAAATATGTTTAAATATGCAGTATATAAGATGGTTTATTGCATACAAAAGTCTCTGAATCTAGAAGGTGGTTTAATTACTCGCCCCCTTCTTGTAATTGTAGTATTAGGCATATTTTGTTGATAATCATTGTTTATAACAGGCATTGCATAATTTTCTGACCTTTCAGTCTTATCCCCAATAATTACATCATCATACACAGGATGTCAGTCGAGTTTTTGATAATCTGATATGCCGTCTATTTCTTTGAAGTCTTTCCCCATTTCCATTCTTTACAATATAGGATCTAGGAGATTTATGTTTTGAAATAATTTGTCCTTTATCCCATTGCCCAGTCTTAAAATTAAATAATACTATGATATCACCAGGTGTTAGCTCTTTTAATGATTGTGCTGTCCTGTCGTGCACGAAGTTTAGAGTCAGGGTTGTTTATTTCAGATTTTAGCAATTTATTACTGATAGGCAACTTCGTTCTTAACCTTCTATTAAATAAAGTTGTGCTGGAGATAGATCCTAATAGGTGTATTATGATATTCCATTAGACCTATATTTACATCCTGGATGTTTCATAGAATATTTTTACTATTCCTACCACTCTTTCAGCCATTCCATTGCTCTGAGGAAATCTGGGACTACTAAAATTTAGTTCAAAATCCCAGTCATCTGCAAATTTCTTAAACAAATGACTGTTAAAGGGATTGTTATCACACACCATTTCATTTGGTATACCATATCTAGCAAAGGCACATTTTAATTTTGGAATTATTTCATTAGCAGTCTTTTATAGTAGCGCATTCTATCCAATTAGAATAATAATCAACTATAATTACATAAATTTGATTGGCAAACTGAAATACATTAGTTGCAATCTTTTCGAAAGGCTTATTTGGTATTTCATGGGGCATTAGTGGTTCCTTTGAAATTTTCTTTCAAAAATTTTCACATATTTGGCATTTTGAAACTAATTCCTCAATATCAGTAGAGATACCTAGCCAGTAAAAGATTTCACACGCTCTATTTTTACATTTCTCAATTCCAAAATTGGCTTCATATATTAAACCTAACATATTCTGCCTTAAACTTTTTGGAACAATTAATTTGTTATTATTAAATACTAAACCATCATTCACATATATGAAATCTTTGACTTTATAGTATTGTTTAAGGTTATCAGATAAAAAAATTTTTTATTCTTAGGCCAAGAAGTTTTATAAAATTCCATTACTCGAGCAAGATCCTCATCATTCTTAGTTTCAGTTTGAAACTGTTTAAGTCTTTTTTCACTTAAAGGCAGGGCCTTTGTAATGCTATGGATCATATTTAACATTTCTGGATCATCTTTGTTATTATTTTTCAAAAATGCTCCAGAAAGTGTATCAGCCAAATATAATTGACTACCAGAGACATATTCAATTTTAAAATCATATTTTACTAAATTTAAATATTTTTTGAATTCTAGCAGTAATTTTAGCTTAAGGTTTGATTACGATAGAGACTAATGTTTTATGATCTGTCTGTACAGTACCTTATAACCATAGAGAAAGTTATGATATTTTCCAAAGGTATATGTGATAGCTAATAACTCTTTTTCAATTTGAGCATAGTCTCACATTCTCAGTCAAACTTCTGGATGAGAAAGAAACTGATTGTTCTTTCTAAACCAAACATACTCCCAATCCATCTTTAGAGCTATCACATTGCAATATTATCTCCTCTAGGATTAAAAACTTTCAGAACAGGGCTTTTACTTCAAATTTCTTTTATTTTTATGAAGGCATTTTCCTGCTGATCTGATCATATAAAATCAGTATTGTTTTTTAATAATTCTCTTAGGGAAGCCCTTAATTCAGAAGCTTTTGGCATAAATTGCGAGACATAATTTATCATCCCTAAAAATCTAACATCCTTTTTGTTTTGGGGAGTGGGCATTTCAACTATCGCTTTAAAGAGACATGGGTCAGCTCTGATGCCTCCATTGGAAATAATATACCCTAAGTATTTGACCTCAGTTGTTTTAAATTGAAATTTATCTTTATTTAGCTTAACATTGTTTTTTCGAGATGTATCTAATATCTTAATTAATATTTCATCATGTTCTTTTTCATCTTTACCTGACACTATGGTATCATCTACATAAATTTCTACCCCTTCTATATCACCAAATAATTGCTGATTTCTTTTCATAAAGACCTCTGGAGCTGAGGCGACTCCGAATGTCATTCTATTGAACTTAAATCTCCCAAAGGGTGAATTAAATGTGCAAATATCTGAACTATTTTCATCAAGAGGTATTTGCCAAAATCCATCCTTGAGATCTAAAACTAAAAATATCTGTTTCCCTTCTAACCGACTAATATCCTCAGGTGAGGGAATTACATGATGTTCTCTTTTAAGTACCTTATTTAAATCTTGGGGATCTAAACATATTCTCAAATCGCCGTTTGGTTTTTCAACCACAACTAGGCTCTGTACCCAATCTGTCGATTTGTTTACCCTTGAAATTATTCCCCTCTTTTCTAATATTTTAAGAGTATGTTTCAATTTTAGATTGATTGATTGATTGGGGTATTCTTCTAGGTGGATGCACCACAGGACTCGGTAAAAGATACTGGCTGTTCAAGGACAAACGTCCTGCTTTCTTATCTCTCCGTTGTCATGGCACTGCAGGACGCAAGCCTCTCGTCTCCTTTTCTCCACTGCACTTTTGCAGAAACAAGTTTCCCCATGCAAGAGTGAATTACTCCGGCATTCAAAATTCGCTTTAAGGCTGGTCTCAAATCCAAACAAGGTATTTTCTGACACATTTTTAAATTCATTTTTGTTTGTAAATGCATGAAATTGGCAAGTGCATGGTTTAGGACCAAGAGTTTCGCGGATTCCTTTGTTTTCGTTTTAAACTGAACTATAAATTACTAATATTTTATAAAAACAACGATATAAAAAGAAATAATATATATAACTCAAAAGTAATTTAATAATTTTAAGTATGTTGGAATTATTATAAAATTTTAAATTTCATTGGCTGTTATTTAATTTTTTGAACATTTACTCAATGGGAATTTAAGTTTTGGCTCAAATTTGTATATATATATATATATATATATATATATACAGGGTCATTCATAATTCCCTCCGGGGTTTCAAAATGTTATAGTAAAAAAACGAAGACGAATATGAAAAAAAGAAATATATGAAATTATTCCGAAACTATTCAAGTTTTACTTACATACATTACAGGTGTTCTATGTGTGAACCCTTGGTCACACGGCATACATCCATGCGATAGTCCAGTTCCTGCCATACTCCATTTCTTTAAATTTCCGGTACCACACATGAATTGTTTTTTCAGTTGGTCCCTGTTTTCGATATTTATTACGAAAGGCCCGTTGAACTGACACCACTGATTCAGATTTAAAGAAACGAAGTATGGCAGGAACTGGACTATCGCATGGATGTATGCCGTGTGACCAAGGGTTCACACATAGAACACCTGTAATGTATGTAAGTAAAACTTGAATAGTTTCGGAATAATTTCATATGTTTCTTTTTTTCATATTCGTCTTCGTTTTTTTACTATAACGTTTCGAAACCCCGGAGGGAATTATGAATGACCCTGTATATATACATATTATATATATATATATATTTCTGTTTGAGTAGTCATTATTTCTTGTACTATGATAAAATTTCTTTGTTAGAAAAATCTACATATTTATATCCCAGTTGTTTAAGATGTATTTAGGAAAGGAGCCTTTAAAATACGACCAAAGCAGTTACTGATTTCTTCAGATAATCAGATATGTCTTTAGTCAGCTGTTACATGAATGTATAGTTTAAAAATGTGAATTACTCCTCTGATATTTGCATTTTGTTGTTCCATTTGCTTACCTAAAGTTATTTTAGTATACATCATGCAAATCACATAAAACTTGTTAAATCATAATTTAAAGCATTGAAAAATTGATAATTTATAAAAACCACTATATGTAATTTCTTTAATGAGCTTAACTATGAAAGCATGATTTCCATTGTTTACATTTAAAAATGGATGGCGGATTATAGAGATTTGCGGATTATACATCGGCAGATTTCACGGAGTTGACTGTATATATATATATATATATATATATATATATATATATATACAGTCAAACCCCGATTTAGTGCCATCTCGAAATAGCGCCAATTCCGTTTAACCGCCAATTGCGTCTATGAACAAATCTGCCAAATAGGAATTTCAATGTAATGTATCCGTTAAAGCGCCAACTCGATATACCGCCAAAAAAAATGTCTAGAAATTACTGTATTTTCTTTGCATATCTTTCTTTTTTAAATTTTTTGTTAGAATTTCAAAGGACACTTCCTTTTCATGTGTCTAGATGTTTTCAAGCTCAATTCAAACTTTATTGAATAGCAAAGAATTTATATTGTTCTCAACACCTGCCAAAATGCACCTGCTACCCATTCTACTTGTCATTGGGAGAAGAAAAATAACGCGCACTGAGTGCCGAGCAAGTAAAACTTCTGATTCAGACTGGCGAGTCACGTGATCCGATCCGCTTCTGGAGCGGGGAGAAAACAAGGCATGGCTGAAAGGGTCTCTCCTCTCTCAGGTGAGAACAATGTAAAAAATAACTTCTCCCTGTACTTTATGTCGATTTCTTAGAAAGAAAACGGTGTGCAGTGCAAAATCTCTCATTCAAAATTTTGTTCGGACGTTGATTGAAACATCGAAGAATTCACCAGCTAAATCTGTAAAATATCATTCTGTCTCTTTATTTTAACTCATTATGGCGAAAAGAGCAGTTTTATCAATTTCAGAAAAGCGGGAAATTTGTGAATATAAAGAAAGAAATGTGAATGTATCGCAGCAACACATCTCCAATCATTTTTCTACACTCTGGAAAAAGCCTGTTAGTAGGCGCTGCATCGGAGACATTTTGATGAATACAGAAAAATGGATTAACACCAACGAACTGCAATCATCTGTAAAAAGACTGAAAACAGCGAAACATGAAGACTTAGAGGATGCCCTTTGCACACGGATACAACAAATGAGTGCTAAAAATGCCACTATCAACGGAGATATCATCAGAGAGCAGCCAAAAGTTCTTGGCCAGCAAATGAATATTACAGATTTCGAATACAGTAGTGGCTGGTTGAACAGATTTAAAAAGCGACGAGGATTCTCTCAGTACATACGAAGTGGTGAAACTGCAGGTGTTGATGAAGATATTGTGTCAAATGGTCGCAAAAAACTGAGTGCGCTGATTTTAGAATATAAACAAGAGGACGTTTACAATATGGATGAAAGTGGCCTTTTTTACCGCTTGCAGCCAGATAAAACAATTTCGAGTGGGACTGCTAAAGGATTAAAAAAAAAAAGATCGTGTGTCTCTTATGTTCTGTACGAATAGTGATGGATCTGATAAAAGAACTATGACAGTGATTGGAAAATCAGCTAAGCCACGATGTTTTAAAAATTTTAATCCTGCTCTTTATGTAGATTATGGGAATAATAACAAAGCGTGGATGACTTCAGCATTATTTCAAAAATGGTTAGCGAATTTCAACATAGAAATGAAAAGAAGCAAACGCCATATTTTATTGATTTTGGATAATGCCCCTTGTCACAAAGCATATCCAATGAGTAATATCCGCATTGAATTTTTACCTCCTGACTGTACTGGATTTTTGCAACCTTTGGATGCTGGTATAATAAACTCATTCAAAGCTCATTATCGAAAGTATCACGTCCGCCATATCATTGAAAAAATCAGTAAAGATGATTTTTCTCCAATCCTTTTACATGATGCTATTCGCATGATAAAAAAAGCATGGGATGAAATTTCATCAGAAACTATTGTTAACTGCTGGAAACATACTGGATTGATTAAACCTGAAGGATCTACTAAAAAACAAAACAGTACAGCACTTCAGGAACTACAAGACGAAATACACAAATTAACAGAAATTGAGCATCCTCTATCGGCAATTGAGTACATTAATATAGACAAAAGTGTTTCAACATTTGAAGATTTGACAATCGAAGAAATTGTTGCCAATCAAAATGAAAATGAAAATTCATCTGACAGCGAAGCTGAAGAAGCTGAAACGCCGCATGTTACATCTGATGAAGTTAAAAATTGCATTGGGAAAATAAGAATTTTCTTAGAAAAACATGCAACTGATAAAAAAATGATGAACAATCTTTTAGTTGTAGAAAAAGATATTGAAAAAATCAATATTGAAAGGAAAACTCAAACTAGCATATTAAAATATTTTCCTGTAAAAGATAATTAAAGTAAAATATATCAGTGTGATATTTAATGTATGTGTGTGTCTGTTATGTGCATAATTATCTACTTTATCTAAAATTGACTATATAAAGAGGTAAGTGCATGTTAATTTCATACATTAATTGGATAATTTTGAATCATGTAGCATTAATTATATTATGTATATTAATTATATTATATTAATTTATACTATTATAATATACTATATACCATTGGATAATTTAATAAAAAGGCATTACTGATATTTATTTTTATAATAATAATAATATTAGTATAATAGTATGAAAATTAATTTTTATTGTATTTTAATTCGATATACCGCCAAACTCGTTATAGCGCCAAAAATTTCTTGAACGGATAATGGCGGTATAACGAGGTTTGACTGTATATATATATGTGTGTGTGTGTATATACAGGGTGAGTCTAAAATCATGGGACAAATTTTGAGGGGTGGTAGAGCTCACTATAACAAACAATTATTGTATAGGAATATATGACTGGAAGTGACGTGTTGAGGCACAAACACAAAAAATAACACATGAAATGAAAAACATTGTTTATTTACAACGTCGTCGCCAAATGCTTCTTTTACAGCAATGTCTACAATAAATGCTCAATATTGTGGCCACCGACAGTAATGCAAGCTTGGTAGCGTTGCTGAAGTGATTGGCGAACAGATTCCCATACCCTGGGTATTTTACGTATGCGTGCAGCTGCACAGGTTAGTCGAGCAACGAGTTTTTCAATGGAGTCAACTGGAGTCTCGTAAATGAAGGCTTTCAAGGCTGGGATTGCAGTGACTCGCTTAAGATCAATCTTGAGCGTAACTCTGACTTACGATATAAACAAAGTGTAATCGGTATTGCAGTGCCTCGCGTTCTTATGCTAACCCGAAAGCTATCTTACGACGAAGCACAAGTGTATGCGCACGCAACCACAACAAATCTAACTACGGCCTCTGATTGGCTGACTGCAGGAGGACTTACGCTTAAGCAGGAGGACTTACGATGAGGCACCACAATACGAAGTTAAGATTGATCACAGGAATGCCCATCCTAAGTTCGAACGTAAGATTTAAAAAAGCGAGGCACCGCAATCCCAGCCCAAATGCCCCCATAGGAAAAAATCAAGACTAGATAAATCAGGCGATCGTGGTGGCCATCAGACTGGCCCACCATGCCCAATCCAGCGCTCCCCAAAAGTAGCATCCAGGTAATTGCGGACTTCCAAACTGAAATGTGCTGGCACATCATCATGTTGAAACCACATTTGATTGCGAACACCAGTCGGAACTTCTTGCAGTAATTCTGGTAAAACCACTTCCAGAAAAATCCGATAACAGCGACCATTGAGTCATGTTGGTAGGAGATATGGGCCTATGAAGGAATTATTCACAGTACACGCCCAAACGTTCACAGAGACGCGTTGTTGGAATGCATGTGGGCATGTTGATTTCCTGTTGCCTACACATGACAATTGTGAGCATTGAAAACGCCTTCATGTGTAAAAATTGTCTCATCTGTGAATAGCACATGAGCTGAAAAAGCTGGCAGCAATGCATTCTGCTGCAAGAACCATTGGCAATAAGCCACGCGCAGAGGGTAATCACATGTCTGCAAAGCTTGGACTCTCTGTATGTGGAATGGGTGTACATCTTCTGCATGTAAAACTCTCCAAACGTTTTTTTTGACTGACATGTAGACAACATGCTACAGCCCTTGTACTTGTGCCGGGTGTTTTGTCCACATGGTCCAAGATGGCTTCTTCCATGTGTGGTTGTCGTACAGTTCTTGATCGATCCCTTCCATCAGTACTGGCGTTAAATGACCCATTTTCACATAGTTGCCGATATAATTGCTCAAACATTTTGTGGTTTGACATGCGTCTACTTGGAAATCGTTCTTGATACAGCCGTAGCGCTGCTCTGCCGTTACCATTAGCAGCACCATACATCAAATGCATGTTTGCCTTTTCGCTATTAGTAAAATCACCCATCACAGCCAAACTCTTAAGCGCAAATGCTGTTTTTTGTTGATGCAGCAGATCACTGGCGCACTGCTTTACTGCCCTCAACTATCGCCAACTATGTCAGCCAATCACGCTATAGAGGTTGCCAAGCATGTGTGACTGCTGTTGGATGCAATTTCCAGCACATTTTCTGTACAGAATCACTGGTTAAGTTTCCTGCTAATGAACATTTTAGGATTCTGTTAATGTGTTATTTTTTGTGTTTGGGCCTTCCCAGGTAGCACAGCAATATCGGCCTATATCGGGAACAACGATTTTGCAATATCGACCAATCTCAGTAAACACCGGATCGGCTGATATTGCATGGCAAACTTTTTTACCAATATCGGCCTATATCGGGACCCAATATTGACTGATATCGGTGAACCTCGGACCGACCGATATCGGTGAACCCTGGACCGACTGATGTCTGTGAATGCCGGACGGGCCGATATCGGTGAACGTCGGACCGACCGATATTGGCCAAAATTGGATTCAGTACTATAAAATGGCAAATCTTTTTTTTCTCATATAGGGAGATATTGATTACCTGTCTTAGCAAAATATTAGAAATCAATAACTCTTTACATTTGGAAAAAAAAGGTTTACCATTTTATATTGGTGAGTCCAACTTTGAATTAGCTAATCCATGTATATATAAGCATCTGAAATGCCACATGGATTAACTGTTTTGTTAAAGGCCTCAGTTTTTATTATTATATCCATTAGATATAATTGTAATATTAAAGAGTATGAATGAAAGAATACTAAAAAAGCATTTTATTAAATTTAATACTAATAAAATAATTTATTCAAAATTTTATAATAGCTACATTTTGATGTTTTTTTCTTTTTTTCAGTTTCAGTGTTCTATGTGAAAACATTAAAATGTAAAAAAGATAAATGTTACTTTTCTCATTAAAAATAAAATATCATATTATATCCATAATAATAATTTGAATTTGTGGAAGTGGTAAGATTGAAAATTGTAACATACAGCATTTTTTTTTTCTTTTTTTTTTTGCCATATTACCAATTTTTTATGTATTTTTTTTTTCACATAATCAATAGAAATATTTAACCATTATTAAAATTTAAGAAAAATAACATGTAGCTGTAGGATTTATTATTTTCTGCTCTTACCATAAATATAGATCTTCAGATTTATTTAATTGTATTTATATGAACTTTGAAAAAAAAAAAAAAAGTAATCTTCTGGCAAAATTTAGTTGTAAACAATTAGTCATAAACAATTCATTAAATTACTTATACAAAAATACACCTGTTGTATAACTTTTAAAATTGAATTACTTTATATTAAAAATTTACAAAAATTTATTAGTTTCAAATTTTTTCTTTGAAAAAAAAAATTATATCTTATCTTTAGGACTCTCTTCATTCTGAATCAGAGACTCATGTATACAACTAGGGGATAAACACTCAGTTGGAATTCTATATTATTCAGTGAATATCATTATATTTTTCATTAAATTTTTATAAGTTTTAATTAAAATTACTTTTTAATGGCAATTAATAATAAATTATTAATTAATAATAAATAGAAAGTGCAACTGAAATGACCACTTAAACAGTCAATAATATTTTACAAAGGCATTAAACAAAGTCAAGAAAGCTATTCTTTTTTCGAAATTATGTACAATTAATGCATTTGAAAAAGTCCTTCCGGCCTGTACTGGGAGGAAAAGGTAGCTTTCCTATATCTTCCTTTTAAAATTTTAACTAATGTTACTCGAAAACAGCTAAAATACAAAGAAACTGTTTACAAAAGATTCGGTAATACTGAATTTGAATAAGAAATTCGCTAAATTATTGAGCTATAGCAAAGTTGGCTTCATTTATGAAAACTTATTTTGGTCGCCAAATTTGGCGATATTTCGCTAAATGTTGCCAACTTTGGCGAGAGCCCCCCCTCCTCCGAAAAGAAAATTTCTAAAGCGAATTTTTTCTAAGTTTCTAAAATTTAAAGTATATAATCAGATAATCTGTAATACTGAAATAAGTAATCAGCTTTGTCAAATACTGATTCATTAAAACCCTGAAAATGGAATCGAAAGGAACCGAAAACTATTCCGCTTTATACAGGTTTTCATTTTAGGAAGTATAATTATTGATATTCTCAGGGGCGGAATTTAAGGAGTCGTGATGGTCTCGATCGCAAGGGGCCCCCAAAATCCTCTTTTGAGTTCAACGAGAAAAATTATTTTTTGATCAAAGGATTTTCTTAGCACTTTTTTTTAATTAGTATTACTACATAATTTTCATGTAATTTAAATAGAATATTTTTTATACCATTTGCTATTCCCAGAAATGTTTTAGTTATGTTTAAATGTTTTTCCTTGTCTTCTTTTCTATTAGCAATTATCAGAATTGTGAACGGTTGTGGAGGGTTGGGGTGAGACTCAAAAACTTGGATCTGAGCTGAAAGGAACCCTGTTACTGTTAGAGACTTTTATGACGATTTAATTACACAGATTCAGAGTCTAATTAAATCAGATCTGATAAATCTAAATCTGGATCGTGACACTGGGGCCCCTGATTTAGGGGTGCCCCATACTTGGTATGCTGTTTACATAAAGCTGATATTTAGAATGCATTTGACTTTGTTACTGATTATAATCGATATTTTGCAGTTTTAGAGTATGATAATATTAAAAACAAAAAGAAATTCAGCTTGACTATTACAGGGGCACACGATGTATTTGTCCCGGAAATTTACATCTGGATCTAAAAAAATAATTACAGCTAAAGGATGGGGCGGCAAAACACGTAAGAATGGGTAAAAGATGAATATATATATATATATATTATATATATATTTTTTTTTGCAAAGATAAAGGCAGAGACGACTTTATTATCCATGTCACCCTGTGCGAGGTTCTTTTCTGCGTCTCTACAAATGCTATATTCTTAAGAAAGAAAAAAGGGGGGAAGAGGTTACTATTTTACTACTTGCATATGTTTCGTCCCCTTAGATTTTAGTGTCATTAGCAATAGCCAACTTCGCGCCCTTTAAAGCCGGATCTGTATGTAAAAGAGTAATTGTAACAAATGGTATGGTGGCATTTTTCATTTATATGGAAATGGCCAAAGGACGAGAAAATAATTTGGGAGAATAGAGGCAGGGGCGGCTGCGGTTTTATTAGTCATAGAAACTTTGGTATGGTTTTCTCCCTGCACCCCTACAAATGCCATTTTTTTTTCAAAAAAAGTTTTAACAAAGAGTTTTATTTTGCGTATTTTTCAAATTATTCTTTCAAATATTATTTGTTTTTAGTATCCAAGTCAGTCGCCCAACCTCGCCCCCTCTAATAATACTACATTGGATCTGGATAAAAAAGTAATTTCAGCAAAATTAACAGGCCGGCATATTCCAGTTGCCGGCAAAACGCTTAGAAAACTTTCGCAAAAAGACGAGTAAAAAACTTTTTGGAAGATAAAGCCAGGGGCAGCTCCGGCTTTTCTAGCCATGGCGCGCTGTACGAGATTTTTTACTGTACTTCTACAAAGGCTATTCTTAAAAGAAAAAGATTTTACTGAGAATTTTACTTTGGGCATTCATCCTCCAATTTGTGTTTATTGTCCAGGGCAGTCACCCCTCGCTCATGACAAAATGGAAAAAGTAGAAAGCTCCACGCTTGGAGAAAAGGGAAAAAATAGAACAGCCTTCATGGAATATTTTTATCTAATAGAAAATCAAAGTGAAGGAATCGTTTGCCAATTATCCATGCTGGACAGTGCAGTACCATATCCAGACGACGTTGAACAGTGTCATATACAGACACGAGTAGGGACTGACCTTGAAAAATGTTAGTGATTCTCCTAAACCACAGGAAGAGATTTAAATGATAGACGACATAGACATGATACATTTGGAATGGGAGAAAGAAAATAGCCTAAGAGAACAGTTAGTTTTTTATTCATTTGCTATCTTGTATTGTAGACGAATCTTTTGTCTATTTTAATGCATTTGGTTCATTTTTCTTTTGGATTTTCCGGCTGCGAGACTTTTTATACAAATTTCATATATATATATATATATATATATATATACATTTCTATATCAAACAACAAACAAAACCTGCAGTTGGTGTCCCCTTAACCTTCAGTTCTGCTGGCGCCAGGGGCACGTGCCCCCTCTGCCCCCCCTTAGTTTTGGCCCTGTATAGTTTTATACATATGATTGGGAAAATGATTACAACAATGAAAGAAAATAATTTGCGATAAATCGCGTTCACTAAAACTCATAAATTAATCGTTGGTTTTTTGTAATGTGCTGTCTTGTTTCAAAATGTCAGCCACCCTAGAATTTCAAACTGCTATATCTCAGCCATTTTTAAGATAGAGGTAAAACAAAAAATGCTCTGGAATCCTTGTATCAAGGCCTATCACTTACTTAAAAATAAATTTGAATTTTTAACTTTTTTGTATATTTATTTTAGTTTTAAATTGTTAAATGGCCACCATCTTGAAACAAAATGGTTCAAAGAACTTTCTTTTTATTTTTTAGCCTTGGGTAAGGCTTAGTCCTTAAAAGAACTTTTTTATAGTCCTTAAAAGGACTTTTTTGTATAGCTTTTGAATTAAAAAACAGTTGATTAAAAGTTTAATCATTCAACATTCAAATTCACGGGTCTTTGTGGGTCTTTAGAATCGGGTCTTTGTGGATGGGATTTTTTCTAAGTAATTCGAATGATAGCTGGCGTTGTCCATTACTATGACGCTGGGTTCTTCAAGTCCTCTCAATAAATTGATGAACCATTCTCTGAATACAGTGCTATTCATTTCGTGTTGGTAGTCTTATGTTGCTTCTCTCAATCAAATATTTTCGGCCATCATTGCCTTTTTTATATTTGTAGCCCATATCTGTTAATATAGTCCACACAGACTTTGCGCATTCAGGAAAGTTTATTTTCTGTTGCAAAATTTCTTTTGAACTGTCGCAGGTTGGGTAATTTCCACTCAATAGATTCTTATCAATAGACTCAAATTTAGAATCAATAGAGGGGTAAAGAGACACAACCCCTCTATTGATACAAATGAAGTTCCCAGGTAGCACAAAGATATTGGCCAATACATACTTGCCAACTTTTACATTTTAGGTGTAAAATTTACACTTTTGGAGCATTTTTTACACTTTTACACTTGAGGCACATATTTTTACACTTTCTTGCAAAGTTTCATTTTTCATCCCTTAATTTATAAATTACTTTCTAGTTGCTTATAGTAACGGTAAATGATGAATGTGAGGGGAATGTTTAGCATTGTCAAAGAATGAGTTCAGGTTTCATTGTTAAAAAATCATCAGGAAGATTATTTAAATTTGTATTGCATGTAAGAAGTCGTGTTTTCAATAAATTTGCACAGACGTAAAGCAAAAATTAGATTTGAAAAGCTATGTATATGTCTTTAAAATCAGTTTCTTAATGAGTGTTGTAATGTTTTTCATATTTTTCTCATCAAACTATCTTTATAATGGTCAGCACTGTATTATTTAATACTACTCATCTAATATGTACTTAAAATTTTTCGAAAAAAGCTGTGTATGTGTTACTTAGAAATGGGTTACATGGGTTTTATGATTTTAAAAAAATGGTGTGAAATACTCTTCACGCATCATTTTACACTTTGCCATTTTCAAAAGTTGGCGGGTATGCCAATATCAAAATGTAATATCGGCCAATATCAAAATTTGATATTGGCCAACGTTAAATGACCCCCCCCTAAAATAATATTTGTGAATATTAGTTTTTGACATCTATGAATATTGGCCAATATTTTCCAACATTTCTGAATATCATTTTTTGACATTAAATGATATTTTTTTCTGTCATTGCTGAGTATCATAATGTGATATTGTATATATTTTTCTAACATTCCTGAATAACATTTTTGGATATTAAATGATATATTTTTTTATTACTGAATAACAATCTCTTTTTCGCACCCCAGTTGTGGTGGACAGAAATCCCTCATTGTAAAACGAGCGATCTCTGCTTAAGGAAAGTCTAGTCTCGTTATTATGTAACAAGACAAAGGCGAACCTAAGTACTAATAAGTATAATCAATGGAAACGCAGGGCAAAACTTGTTACAAAGAGCTGTTAACATAAGCTGGTGGGAGCGGATTTTTTTGTTACTAGAATAAAAAAATGTCTGATAAATACCAAAACTATCATTTAACTATCTCGTATTTTTCAATCACAATCGACATATTTTTTTTTTAAGTTCTTTTAGCAAAGATTTATTTAGATATCACTTTTTATTACTGAGTTTGTTGGAAATTTTGTAAAAAAATATTTTAAAATAGGTAAGAAATTTAAAATGTAGAAATTTAAAGGAAATAAGAAATTTTAAAGCTTTCTGTGTTAAAAATCATGTGCCCCCCCCCCCCCCTTGCACCAAACTATAAAGAAAGTTTTAACAGCTCCATTACTTTGAATTTTGCTTTGTGAGAAATTAAGTATATATATATTTTTTTATTAATTTTAAGTCAGAAATATGTGTACATTTTTCAAATATTGATGCACTACACAAAAGTTAACACACCCAAAAGCTTACTATTATATAATAATAATAATTACTTAGATGAACTGTATAAAATAAATATTATTAATAGTGCCTAATTAAAAGTTCAGTGACCTAATTTTGAAACTAAACTTGTATTGTTTCAATAATAAAAAATAAAATTCTTATAAAAATCTGAAATCCAAAAGCATTTTAAAAAGATAAACACGCATCCATTTAAAAATTATATAAATTGATTTTTTTTTCTTGTAAAAACATTTTTTAAATTAGTATAAAATACATAGTATAAAGATAGTATAAAATCATCTTTAGTTTTTTATAAAACACAAATTTTCACATGCTTTTTTTAGATATAAAAATAACTATAGATTTCTACAAAAAATTTTATATAGGCATTTTCTTTCTGTGCAAATTTCACGCCCAACGCCTCCATCCAAGTTGTAATTTATTTTTCAAACTAGGCACATTGACGAAAACTACACCACACAAATGGGCGGTCCTTTAGAACTTTCCGATCACTTCGGTCAAGATCTTGATTACAAACTTCGTCAGATATGCTGAATGTCGACAGATATCTGAAATGTCCGAAAAATGATGTTTTTTACGAATGTCGATAGATATCCCTGAATGTTGTAATAGTAATATCATTTTTACAACATTGGCCAATGTCACCAAATATTAAAAATAAGGCACTAAAAATTCAAGTTTTTTAAAATTGGCAAAATTATTAAATTTTATTTTTTAGAATACTATTTCTGTATTATGATGTCATAAGTAATGCAAAAAGCTCTTTTGAATGCTTTCTTTTTAAAACTAATTTTAAGTTATGTCTGTGAATATCGGCAGATGTTGTAAATTTGACGTACGACATTCAGCGACTTTCAAAATATTGGCGTGGATATTGGCCGATATCTCTGTGCTACCTGGGTTGTACAAAATATTAATTTGGAAATTGATAAACAAAATAATTTAAGTGATAGCGTAAAAACATCTCTAAAGTCAGGACTCAACCTTATCATTTATAGCAACGTTTTTATGTTTAATAAGAAATTTTACAGACAAAATAAAGGGTCACCTATGGGATCTCCTATTTCTGGTTTATTGGCAGAATTTAAACTTAGACCTATGAAGGAATTTATTTTTAAAAGTTTGAATTTAATACCAGAAGTTTGGCTAAGGTAAGTGGACGATATTTTTATCATATGGAATCATGGACAACAGGCACTCCTCTTCCCCTCAAAAATAAATGAAATAGATGAAAATATCAAATTTACATTGGAAATAGAAGAAAATTCATCACTGCCATTCCTGGGTATTCAACTAATTAAAAGTGACAACAACTTAAAACGTAAAGTCTATCGTAAACCTATGAGAAGTAACACAATAATCCCATTTAATGCCTCTACAACTTTTACTTATAAGATTGATGCATTCAATTTGTTCATCAAGCATGCTTTTCTGGTTTATTCCAGTGAATTCATCCAAAATGAACTTAATTTTATCAGAGATATCACCAGACCATGGATTCCCTATTTATCACATACAAAAAATTATACAAAAAATTCAATGGCCATTTAATTCAGCATCCTGTCCCTAGCAATAATAAACCAAACTATTGGAAATCCCCATATATACCTATTTTATTTGAAAGGATTAAAAAGGCCCTCATTAAATACAATATCCATCTTATTGCTGTCCCCCCCCCCCCCCCCCCCCCAGAAAATTGGTTGATTTAGCTTCATGTAAATTAGATCCTATCCCCCCTGATCAACTCGCAGGTGTATACGAAATCCCCATTAGTTTAAATAATAATCATATAATTTTTTACATTGGTATGACTAAAAGAAAGTTTTTGGAAAGGTTGAAAGAGCATAAAAACGACATAAAATTCAGAAAGTTATCCACTGCACTCTCCCGGTTTTATGCTAAAAATAATGATGTTGTAATTAATTTCGAGAAAGCAAGGATTATCTATAGGCTCAATAACCCATTTAAAGCCGCTATTAGAGAGTCATTGGAGATTAAAATTAGGAAGGATTATAGTTGTAACGCTAACTTTTCTTTCAACATACCCACGTTTTCAATTCATAGTTTAAGTTTTTTTACGCTTTAGTCAACAGAGGGCACCAGCTTGTTTTATTTTTTCCAAACTGTTAGTTTCAATAGTCTCGTGTCAAAATTTAAAAGGTCAGTAGTTATTTATTTTGTTTCCGTTCCCGATAATGGCTTTGGGTTTAAATCCTAAACATGTAGGATTTTAACTTTTTATGAGTTTTAAACTAATTGTTACACTGATTTTAGCAACTAACAGGCACAACTTGTGTTTTTTTTAAATAACTAATCAACAGTGTAGTGTCCAAATAGATTTATATTTTTAATTGTGGCAAATATAAACAGTTGCAGTTATAGTATAAATACAATATACTAATACATATATATATATATTACAGTAATCAGTGGTCTATGCACGTTTTTTCTCTTTTTGTAAAAGTTATTTTGTGAAATGTATTACATTTGTATGAAAAATAACACTTTGTAACAAAATATGAAATCCGTTTACTCAAATTCATTTATTAATTTTTAAAATCCTTCTGCAAAAGTTTTCCTTTCTGGTTTGGAAATTACACATTTGAAAACCTAACAAAATAAAAATATATTAAACGAAATAAAAATAAAAATATATATTAAATAATTAAAAAAGAGTTTTTAATTTTGTGAAGGAGCATATTTTATTAAGAGGAATTTTGTGAAGGGCCATATTTTATTAAAAGGAATTTTGCCAAGGGACCTGTTTTATTAAAAGGATTTTCATGCAGGGGTACTATATAGGCTCCAATTTTTGCCTGGATTGACCTCTGGTAAAAATGTTATTTAATATTTAGAAGGTATTTAAAAGTGCTACCTCAAATTCACTTCTCTTTTATTAAACAACTAGCAAGCTACGCCCGCTAAGCTGGTCAATTTCTTATTATAACGAACTTTTAATCCAACAAAATATTGACATTTCATAATTCACTTTTATATTTTAACAGAATAATAAGGCTACTATAATTTGTGACTCGTGCTATAGCCAATAAACACGCCAGGACACGTCGCCCTTATCATTATCTTTTTACGCATGAAGGCAGTGCCAAAACTAGCCTTTTTGGCGCCCCCCCTCCAAAAAGAAAATTTCAAACCGAATTTTTTCTAAGTTTCTAAAATTTAAAGTATATAATCAGATAATCTGTAATACTGAACTAAGTAATCAGCTTTGTCAAATACTGATTCATTAAAACCTTGAAAATGAATCGAAAGGAACCGAAAAATATTCCACTTTATACAGGTTTTCATCTTAGGATGTATAATTATTGATATTCTCAGGGGCGTATTTAAGGGGTCACGATGGTCTCAATCGCGAGGGGCCCTGCATCCGAAGGGCCCCCAAAATCCTCTTTTGAGTTCAATGAGAAAAAATATTTTTTGATCAAAGGATTTTCTTAGCATTTTTTTAAAAAAATTAGTATTACTACATAATTTTCATGTAATTTAAATAGAATTTTTTTTAATACCATTTGCTATTCCCTGAAATGTTTTAGTTATGTTTAGTTTAAATGTTTTTCCTTGTCTTCTTTTCTATTAGCTATTATCAGAACTGTGAACGGTTGTGGAGGGTTGGGGTGAGACTCAAACTTGGATCTTAGCTGAAAGGAACCCTGTTATTGTTAGACTTTTATGACGATTTAATTACACAGATTCAGAGTCTAATTAAATCAGATCTGATAAATCTAAATCTGGATCGTGACACTGGGGCCCCTAATTTAGGGGTCCCCCACACTTGGTATGCTGTTTACATAAAGCTGATATTTAGAATGCATTTCACTTTGTTACTGATTATAATCGATATTTTTAGAGTAGGATAAGATTAAAAACAAAAAGAAATTGAGTTTGACTATTACAGGGGCACACGATGTATTTTCCCCGGAAATTTACATCTGGATCTAAAAAAATAATTACAGCAAAAGAATAAGGTGGCAAAACATGTAAAAATGGGAAAAGACGATTTTTTTTTTTTGAAAAGATAAAGGCAGAGAAAACTTTATTAGCCATGGCACCCTGTGCGAGGTTCTTTTCTGCGTCTCTACAAATGCTATTTCTTAAAAAAGAAAAAAGGGGAGGAGAGGTTACTATTTTATCTTGCATATGTTTCATCCCCTTAGTTTTTAATATCGTTAACAATAGCCAACCTCGCACCCTTTAAAGCCGGATTTGTATGTAAAAAAGTAATTGTAAAAAATGGTATGGCGTCATTTTTCATTTATCTGAAAATGGCCAAAGGACGAGAAAATAATTTGGGAGGATAAAGGCAGGGGCGGCTGCGGTTTTATTAGTCATAGCAACTTGCGTATGGTTTTCTCCCTGCACCCTCAAAAAAAGTTTTATCAAAGACTTTTATTTTGTGTATTTTTCAAATTATCCTTTCAAATATTATTTGTTTTTAGTATACCAGGCACCCAACCTCGCCCCCTCTAATAATACTAGATTCAGTGATGGAACAGCTGCGCCAATTGCTCCAATTGCGCCAAAACGATAATGCTGCGCCATTCTGCGCCAAAACGATCATTTTTCAACAAAATTGCGCCCAACTGCGCCAATTCGATAATTTTCTTCTAGCAACATTTTGCCATAAGAAAAATTTCGTCATTCTTCGCGGTACGAAATCCCCTCTTTAAAGTGCCTGTTACGATTCGAAACGTGCTCGCGCGCGCCGATCAGTCGATCCTCTGATTGGATTGAGTTTCCTGCAAAGGAACCAACTATATATGACTAGAGCTTAGCAGCTAGGAAGCTCGGCTCGCGAGACACCAATCACAGTCTGCTACAGGGGTGATTCTGGTCCGAATTTTCCGAAAAATTAAGGCAATGGTTTCCGAAAATATATATATATATATATCGGTCATAAATCCGAAAATTCGGACATAAAATGTATTTTGGTATTTCGGCAAATGATCGCCGAAAAAAATCAATCTCGTCATTCGTTCGAAGAAAAGTCGGCAATTTTGTCAAAGGATCGCGGCATGATCGAAGAAAGGAAAGACATGACTTTCGTCAGAAAATCGCAAAAAAACGGCCAATTTCGTCAAAAACATTGCGAAAAGCGGCAAATTTCGTCAAAAGATCGCGAAAAAACAGCAAATTTTATCAACGGATCGCGGGAAAAACGTTACTTTCATCAGAAAATCGAAAAAAAACCGGCAAATTTCGTCAAAAACATTGCTAAAAACGGCAAATTTCGTCAAAAGATCGCGAAAAAACGGCAAATTTAGTCAAAGATTGCGAAAAACGGCAAATTTCGTCATAAACATTGCGAAAAACGGCAAATTTCGCCCAAAGATCGCGAAAAAATGACAAATTTTGTCAACAGATCACGGGGAAAACGTGACTTTTGTCAGAGCATCGCGAAAAAAGGCAAATTTCGTCAAAAACATTGCGAAAAACGGCAAATTTCTTCAAAAACATTGCGAAAAATGGCAAATTTCGTCAAAAGATCGCGAAAAAACAACAAATTTTGTCAACAGATCGTAGGAAAAACGTGTCTTTCGTCAGAGAATCATGTAAAAACGGCAAATTTTGTTAACACATCGCGAAAAACGGCAAATTTCGTCAAAAAATAGCGAAAAAAACGCAAATTTTATCAACAGATCTCGGAAAAAACTGCAAATTTCGTCAAAGGAACGCAAAAAAAAAGTGACGGGAGTACGTGCTGATTAGCTTTTGGTGTAAATCGCTCAACAGGTGGCGCTGCTATCCTGCATTTCTCGCGACTTCCGCAATCTCTATCTCAAGAACTAATCCACTTATTTTCACCAAACTTCAGATTCAGTTAGACCTTTACATAAATAGATGCTGATTATATTTTGGTGTAGCTATCCCAACAGGTGGCACTGCTATACTACTTTTTTCATGATTTTCACGATAGCTGTATCTCAAGAACTAATACCCAGAATTTCATCAAACTTCAGATTCTGTTAGACCGTGACATAAATAGATGCTGATTACGTTTCGATATAAATAGCCCAACAGGTGGTGCTGCTATTCTACTTTTGCATGATTTCACAATAACTATATCAAGAACTAATGCACAGAACTTCGTTAAACTTCATATTTTGTTAGACCTTGACATAATCAGTCGGGTGATTCTGTTCCGAATTTTCCGAAAAATTAAGGCACTCATTTCCTAAAATTAAAAAAAAACGGTCATAAATCCGAAAATTCGGACATAAAATACATCGCGTTTTTCGACAAATGGTCGCCGAAAAAAAATCAATTTCGTCAATCGTTCGAAAACAAATCGCCAATTTGTCAAAGGATGGCGGAAAAAGGACAGATTTCGTCAAAAAAATCGCAAAAAACCGGCAAATTTCGTCAAAGGATGGCGGAAAACGGCAAATTTCGTCAAAAGATCGTGGAAAAACGGCAAATTTCGTCAAAGGATCGTGGAAAAACGGCAAGTTTCGTCAAAGGATCGTGGAAAAACGGCAAATTTCGTCAAAGGATCGCGAAAAAATGGCAAATTTCGTCAAAGGATCGCGAAAAATCGGCAGATTTCATCGAAGGATCGCGATAAAACGACAAATTTTGTTAAAAGATCGCGAAAAAACGCCAAATTTCGTCAAAGGATCGTGAAAAAAACCGGCAAATTTCGTCAAAGGATCGCGAAAAAACGGCAAATTTTGTCAAAGGATCGCGATAAAACGACAAATTTTGTTAAAAGATCGCGAAAAAACGGCAAATTTCGTCAAAGGATCGTGAAAAAAACGGCAAATTTCGTCAAAGGATCGCGAAAAAACGGCAAATTTCGTCAAAGGATCGCGAAAAAACGGCAAATTTCGTCAAAGGATCGCGAAAAAACGGCAAATTTCATCGAAGGATCGCGATAAAACGACAAATTTTGTTAAAAGATCGCGAAAAAACGGCAAATTTCATCAAAAGATCGTGAAAAAACGGCAAATTTCGTCAAAGGATCGCGAAAAAACGGCAAATTTCATCGAAGGATCGCGATAAAACGACAAATTTTGTTAAAAGATCGCGAAAAAACGGCAAATTTCATCAAAAGATCGTGAAAAAACGGCAAATTTCGTCAAAGGATCGCGAAAAAACGGCAAATTTCATCGAAGGATCGAAATTTAAACGACAAATTTTGTTAAAAGATCGCGAAAAAACGGCACATTTCGTCAAAAGATCGTGAAAAAACGGCAAATTTCGTCAAAGGATCGTGAAAAAACGGCAAATTTCGTCACAGGATAACGAAAAAACCGCTATTCGTCAAAGGATTGCGGAAAACCCGCAAATTTCATTAGAAGATCGCGAAAAAACGACAAATTTCGTCAAAGGATCGCGAAAAAACGGCAAATTTTGTCAAAGGACCGCCAAAAAACGCCAAATTTCGTCAAAGGATCGCGAAAAAACACCAAATTTTGTGAAATGATCGCGAAAAAACGCCAAATTTCGTCAAAGGATCGCGATAAAGCGGCAAATTTTGTTAAAAGATCGCGAAAAAACGGCAAATTTCGTCAAAGGATCGTGAAAAAAAACGCCAAATTTCGTCAAAAGATCGTGAAAAAACGGCAAATTTCGTCACAGGATAACGAAAAAACCGCTAATTTCGTCAAAAGATCGCGGAAAATCGGCAGATTTCATCGAAGGATCGCGATAAAACGACAAATTTTGTTAAAAGATCGCGAAAAAACGACAAATTTCGTCAAAGGATCGTGAAAAAAACCGGCAAATTTCGTCAAAGGATCGCGAAAAAACGGCAAATTTTGTCAAAGGATCGCGATAAAACGACAAATTTTGTTAAAAGATCGCGAAAAAACGCCAAATTTCGTCAAAGGATCGTGAAAAAAACGCCAAATTTCGTCAAAGGAACGCGGAAAAACGGCAAATTTCGTCAAAGGATCGCGGAAAAACGGCAAATTTCGTCAAAGGATCGAGGAAAAACCGCAAATTTTGTCAGTGGGGTGCGGAAAAAAATCATTGTGCCGGGAGTGGATTCCCCGTCTCCCTTGTTGTAACCTTTCAGAAAATTTGTTGTGAATTTCAGATTTTTTTTTTACTCAGAATTACCCCTGAATCAGATGCCAGTTAGATTGTGGTGTAAATCGCCCAACAGGTGGCGCTATTGCACTTCATTTATCACGATTTCTGAAATAGCTATATCTCAAGAATTAATGCACGGAATTTCATCAAACTTCATATTATGTTAAACCTTGACATAAATATATTCTTATTAGATTTGGATGTATACTGACCAACAGGTGGTGCTGCTATTCTCTGTTTTTCAGAATTTCCGCGATAGCTCTATCTCAAGAACGAGTAGATTGTCATTTAATTTTGGTTACAAATGATTTGATTGATATAGAAAAAAGTTTTGTGATAGCTGTAACATAGTTTTTTTTTTTTTTTTTTTTTGGTGTGTGTGTACGTTTTCTCTAAAAAGCTTTTTCATGCTTAAAAGAGAGGGATTTTGCAGCTCCATAATAGTTATTTTCTGCTAAAAAACCGTTTTGCTGCTCCGAAATGAGCGATTTGCTGCTCCGAAATGAGTCATTTGCTGCTCCAAAATGAGTCATTTGCTGCTCCAAAATGAGCGATTTCTGCTCCAAAATGAGCGGTTTGCTGCTCCAAAATGGTGTTTTGCTGCTCCAAAATGATGATCCTGGTGTTCCATCACTGTAGATTGGATCTGGATAAAAAGTAATTTCAGCAAAAGTAACAGGCCGGCATATTCCAGTTGCCACCAAGGGTGGCAAAACGTTTAGAAAACTTTCACAAGAAGAGGAGTAAAAAACTTTTGGGAAGATAAAGCCAGGGGCGGCTCCGGCTTTACTAGCCATGGCGCCCTGTACGTGATTTTTTTACTGTACCTCTACAAATGCTATACTTAAAAGAAAAAGATTTTGCTGAGAATTTTGCTTTGGGCATTCATCCCCCAATTTGTGTTTATTGTCCTGGGCAGTCACCCCTCGTCCATGACAAAATGGAAAAAGAAGAAATCTCCACGCTGTGAGAAAAGGGGAAAAATAGAACAGCCTTCATGAAATATTTTTATCTAATAGAAAACTCAAAGTGAGGGACCCGTTTGCCAATTATCCATGCTGGACTGTGCAGTACCACATCCAGCCGACGTTGAACAGTGTCATATACAGACATGAGTAGGGACTGACCTTGAAAAATGTTAGTGATTCTCTTAAACTACAGGAGGAGAATTAAATGATAGACGGGAATAGACATGATACATTTGGAATGGGAGAAAGAAAATAGCCTAAGAGAACAGTTCGTTTTTTATTCATTTGCTGAAGAATCTTTTCATCTATTTGTCTATTTTAATGTATTTGGTTCAGTTTTTCTTTTGGATTTTCCGGCTGCGAGACTTTTTATACTAATTTCATATCTAATACATTTCTATATCAAACAACAAACAAAATCTGCATTTGGCGCCCCCTTCGCCTTCTGTTCTGCTGGCGCCCGGGGCACATGCCCCCTCTGCCCCCCCTTAGTTTCGGCCCTGCATGAAGTTTTTGCTATGGTACTCCATTGTGAAATTTGGTAATTTTTCAAATTCAATATTTGAAAAATGGCATAATCATTAGATTTGAAATTTATATCAAGAAAAATATAATTTTTTACCTTTCAAACACAGTTTGCCTAACAATTTTCAGACAACTACTTTTCGAGCTACTATTTTTTTTCAGTAACTTCAAATGTTTCATTTTCCGAGATTAATCTGTGGCAACAATTAGCGAAAAACCCAGTCGTCAGAAACGCATAGTTTTTATTAAAGAGGCTGTTGAAGCAGGGATTGTCACCACCAATTTCCCACCTTCACTTTTGAAATCGGTTCGGTAGTTCTAGAGATTCCATAGAAATTGTAATTTAAAATCTGTTTAGAACGCTTTTCGCTCATTTCACCCTTTTAAATTTCGAATTTTTTAAATTTTGTTTTTAGAGAGCATTTGCATCTTATAAGTAACTACAATGCCAAATTTCAAATTTCTAGCTCTTTCAGTATAAACAAAATCACAATTTTAGAACGTTTTTCGCTCCTGCACCCCCTGGGGATAGTGACACCGACATAAAATATGTCCTATGTTGGAGCAGGGGTTGTCACCATCCATTTGCCACCATCACTTTTGAAATTAGTTCGGTAGTTCCAGAGATTCCATAAAAATTGTAATTTAGAAAGTTTTTAGAACGCTTTTCGCTCATTTCACCCTTTTAAATTTCGAATTTTTTTTATTTTGTTCTTAGAGAGCATTTACATGTTATAAGTAACTACAACTTCAAATTTCTAGCTCCTTCAGTATAAAAAAGATCTCAATTTTAGAACGTTTTTCGCTCATGCACACCCCCTGGGGTTAGTGACACAGACATAAAATATAGCCTATGTTGGAGCAGGGGTTGCCACCATCACTTTTGAAATCGGTTCGGTAGTTCTAGAGATTCCATAGAAATTGTAATTTAGAATGTTTTTAGAACGCTTTTCGCTCGTTTCACCCTTTTAAATTTCGAATTTTTTTTTATTTTGTTCTTAGAGAGCATTTACATCTTATAAGTAACTACAACGACAAATTTCAAATCGGTTCGGTAGTTCTAGAGATTCCATAGAAATTGTAATTTAGAATGTTTTTAGAATGCTTTTCACTCATTTCACCCTTTTAAATTTCGATTTTTTTTTTTGTTTTGTTCTTAGAGAGCATTTACATCTTATAAGTTACTACAACGCCAAATTTCAAATCAGTTCGGTAGTTCTAGAGATTCCATAGAAATTGTAATTTAAAATGTTTTTAGAATGCTTTTCGCTCATTTCACCCTTTTACATTTCGAATTTTTTTTAATTTTGTTCTTAGAGAACATTTACATCTTATAAGTAACTACAACGCCAAATTTCAAATCTGTTCGGTAGGTCTAGAGATTCCATAGAAATTGTAATTTAGAATGCTTTTCGCTCATTTCACCCTTTTAAATTTCGAATTTTTTTTTATTTTGTTCTTAGAGAGCATTTACATCTCATAAGTAACTACAGCGCCAAATTTCAAATCGGTTTGGTAGTTCTAGAGATTCCATAGAAATTGTAATTTAGAATGCTTTTAGAACGCATTTCGCTCATTTCACCGTTTTAAATTTCGAATTTTTTTTATTTTGTTCTTAGAGAGCATTTACATCTTATAAGTAACTACAATGCCAAATTTCAAATCAGTTTTGTAGTTCTAGAGATTCCATAGAAATTGTAATTTAGAATGTTTTTAGAACGCTTTTCGCTCATTTCACCCTTTCAAATTTCGAATTTTTTTTTATTTTGTTCTTAGAGAGCATTTACATCTTATAAGTAACTACAACGCCAAATTTCAAATCGGTTCGGTAGTTCTAGAGATTCCATAGAAATTGTAATTTAGAATGTTTTTAGAAAGCTTTTTGCTCATTTCACCCTTTTAAATTTCGATTTTTTTTAAATTTTGTTCTTAGAGAGCATTTACATCTTATAAGTAACTACAACGCCAAATTTCAAATTTCTAGCTGCTTCAGTATAGAAAAGATCGCAATTTTAGAACGTTTTTCGCTCCTGCACCCCCCCCCCTGGGGTAATGGAATCGACATAAAATATAGCCTATGTTGGAGCAGGGGTTGTCACCATCAATTTGCCACCATCACTTTTGAAATCGGTTCGGTAGTTCCAGAGATTACTCCCTACAAACAAACAAAGAAACAAACAAACAATCTTTACTCCTTTATAATATTAGTATAGATTCACACCACAATTTTAAAATAATATAGTTGTATATAGAAAATTGAGTGCTTCTCGCAGCATATGTGATTGGTTTTTGCCAGGATGGTTAAATCAATGACTCCTCATCCACTCCTCATACCTCATAGAAATAATTTGTTATTTTGCCTCTCATTATCAGAAAATGGTATCACAATCATCAATGTCAGCAGACAGAAAACTTTAAAATATAATAATTAAATGATCATGTGTTAAAAGCAGTAAATGGGGAAAACTACGTCATAAAAATGCATTTACATGTGAATATTAAAAAGAGAAAGAGAACTAAAATTATAGTTAAATTATTATGCATTAAAAGCAGTATTTCCTTTCACTTAAAAAATGTATTTTTACGTGACTATTAAAAAGAGAAAGAAAACTTTGGTGAAAATTACGTCTTATTTAAAACAATTTTCTTATAGTGTCGTTATAAAATTCCGGGAGGCTGTGACATTGTTTACTTAGCCATTTTATACAAGCTGAGTTTAAAATGTTTAATTGGTCTTATTTAATCAATCGCAAAAACACCGTTAGCTGCTGCGACAGCAAGTGATTTGGCCTTGAAATCCCAATAACAGAAGATCACCACTGGACGTTTAATTATAATTCAATCTTTCGTAATCTTTGGTACACAGCAAATTAGCATCTGCAGTGTCTGAATGGGGATTGGCAAGCATAGCTTGGAGGGAGAAAGCCCTCATAGTATATAAAAAAATAATAAAAAGGTGTTTAAAGAAAACCATATATTTAAAGCTGTATAATGGAAACAAAATTAAATATTTTTCTTTAATTTATAAAACCAAAATCTATTTTAATACAGCAAGTAGTATATAACCCTCTAAAGATTTCAATAAATAAATGTATAATATAAATTTTGTATAGTTCGCATGAAAACTGGGTCCATCTGTTCATCAGGAATACACATGTACAAATAGATACAGTTATATGAACATCGAAAAAATTGAAAATATCATGATAATTAAATCAAATGTCAGAACGATATGGCACGGGAAAAAAATAAAGTTCAGACAGGCCTGGGTTTGCAGAAGAAATGTAGAACCAGGTCAGGACTGTAATCAGACGGGGCAGGGTAGATAGAGCCCCTGATTTTCCTGAGATCATGTTTCGGACCCAGTCTGGGTCAGTGGAGAATTCTAATCACGATTGTAAGTCAGAAACTTAAAACAACACAAAAATAAATTCTTCTGAATAATAAATAAGAACAATTGAATACATACTGTTTATTGTTACCACATCCTGGTGATTCATCATTTACTGCAAGAAACCGCTTGATAGATTTAAATAATTATAATAAACAAGATATCCCCCACCCTCCTTACATTTGAAAGAATTAGGAAGTAAAAAAGGTATTGAGAGACGTAAACATAAAAAACTTTTTGTAATTCTGATTGAACTGATCATTGCATGATATTTTGGTTTTAAAAGTTTTTTCATTTATTACATCTATACTAATAAAAGAAACTTGTTTGTATGTGTGTGTGTGTGTGTGTGTGTGTGTGTGTGCAATGGCTAGCCAAATCTACCGCATGTAGAAATATGAAAATGCTAGGGGGCTCAGCCCTCTACTCACTAATGCTCGCCAATCCCCGTGAATTGCTAGCAATTCACATTGATACTGCTACGTAGTCCCAGTTCGCTTTGCTCACTCGTCCCTTTTTATTTTTGCAGCAATTCTAGCCAGAATAAATACTACCATAAATCATTTTAACATATGAAATTGACAAATTTTTTTATGTAAAATAATAATTGAAAACTTCATTGAAAACACAATTAAAAATGCATTTAGTTGGTACGACCAATGGGCATAAATCATTTCAATACTATGAAAAAAGGATCTTGGAAACACAATTAGTTTAAAACTCATTGCACCTAAAATATTATACAGCAGACTTGTATAAAACCAAAAACTTTCTGCACACATAAATATTGTGTAAAAAACTTTCTGCAAATTAATTTAATGTTTAATAAAATTATGTGTTATATTATTTTTACGATATGAACTATAAACAGTAGTTTAAAATAATTACCATTTAAAATTAATATTAATTAAAGAATAATTATTTTGGTTAAAAAAATAATAAAGCTAAAAATCCATGATAGCAAGAGCTGAATTCTTATCAAATATTTTGTCAATGCATTTAGAAACAGCACAATCCTTAATATTTCCGCAAGCGTCTGTAACCTGTCACAACAAAGTTTTGCATCTTTAAACTTTGAATTGTGCACAAACAATTGTACATTTAAATTGTACATAAATTTGGGTAATATTTTTTTATATTTTGGTATCTTAAAAAAAAATTATATAATAATCAATAAATACAGAATCAAAAATTACGTTTTTTTAAAAAAAAATATTATTTTTCTGCAAAGTTAGAATTTTGCAGAAAATTTTCCACGCACGGCGTGCATCTATATTATACAACTCTGTTGTACATCACGGCTTAAAGTAACTTATAAAAAACACTACGTGATAGGAAGATAGTTTATATATATATCATCAATCATTGTTTAAATTTCATTCAACATTTTACTATTTTAATTGATTATAGATTTTTGCAAAAGAAATTACGTAGCCTATGATGATCCGCAATGCTCCACTGCGTTGCACATCATCTACGGAAATTATTTTTTTACTTCATCAAGACAGCAACAGATGGCAGCAGGTGCAATCTAGACAGTTGATATTTTTATTTTCTACGACTTTCGTGTGAGGGAAATTCTAAATAAGAGTTGAGAATTCAATTGAAATTAACGATATTACTCATAAATTAAAATGAGGTATCATCTTAAATGCTTTGGATTACACACGTTTTTAAAAAAAATAATTGCTAGTTTGAATTTATTTCACTGCTCTTGCACTGCCCCCCCCCCCCCCCCCCCCCCGAGTTCTTTGAAGCTTGTAAATTTGAACCTCTGTTTTCTTAAGAGGTTGAAAGCCCCTTTGTAGCTTCAGGAAATGACAACCTATCTGCCATCTTTCCTTGCTGTAATGTGATCGTGTCTGACATCATTTGTCGTCTGTTGAAAAAGTAAATTTATTGCCAGAATCATAAATGAAATTCTTCCCAGAAAGTGTGTCCACTGTCCAAAGAAGAAAGGAAGACCCTTTGTGAAGAGTACTTCCTTTTATTTCCATACGACAGGCTACAATTTTTCCTATAATTAGGTTGTTTTACTTGATTACAAAGAATAAAAGTAAGAAGAGAATTTAAAGAAACAACAATTATCTACCGAAAACTACTGCTAAATTAAAAAAATATATATTAGAAATTCCAAAGCACCAGGGGCCCATACAACTCTACGTCTGTGAGCAGGAAATAGAATTAAGAAGAATCAAGAGCGCTGGGGAAAGAATAGCTCTCCTATTGACCTGCACTGCTTCTAACCCTACTGCTAGGAAATGCTCCTTCTTAATTCTTTTTAATTTTATACTTATTTCCCTTTCCTGGAGGGAGCATCCATTCTTCCACCTGCTTGGTTTGAGAGAGGTGTGGGCAAAAAGGAATTAGTGATTGCAAGGGGAAAGGAGGGGTTGAAATGGGAAATGAGAGGGGAGTTCCCCTTCTATACAATTTGAAAAGGGGTCCTTTCATAGGAAGAAAACATTTATTTTACAACCAGATAACAATATTTTTGACATAATTTTTACACAGGCTGTAAAACCTTTATATTTAAAACCATTAACATTTTCAAAGGGTTTGGATAACAAAAGCTTTTTTTTAAAATGTTTTCTTACTAGCACTTTTATCAGCTAGCTTGTGGAGATGAGCCAACTATAACTCAATCAACAACTAATGATGAAATTAAGCTATTGTTTTAAACCAAACTGAGACAGACATTGATTCTGATGCTGAAAAAGAGATTGAAAACACTAAGATAAGTTATGTACAGGGTTCAATAAATAAAATTGCTGGGATATAAATGTTTAAATTTCTTTGAGCAACAAAATTTTATCTCAAAGGATGAAGTAATAAGTGTTTATAGACTATAAAAAAAAAAAAAAAAAGACAACAAACCAAAAATTAACCTACCATTGTGTCAATGTTTAAAAAAAATGAATAAACCATTAAAATTTTTATTGTATATAATTTAATTTTTCTTTATATTAACTTTGTTATATTTAGTTATTAGTTATACTAAATATATTAAACCAATTTTGCATTATATTTTCCTTTTCTATTGCAATATTTATGCAATTGTTCTTAATTTAAACTCAGACTTTAAAAAAGGAATGATCTATTATCCACAAAACCCTTGGTCCCTACGTGTGCGGATTTCACAGAGTTGACTGTAAGACATATATGTGACATAAGAAGTATATAATATGTATAATGTTTGTCATTCAGGAGATGATGTCTTACGATCATTCATGACATAGTAGTGGACGAGTCCATTAGCTCTTGAACGGTCAAACTGTTATTGCGGGAAATTGTAGTTTTCCATATTTAAAGCTCTGTCGTTTTTTTTTTTCTTTGGTAGCGCAGCGTTTTTTCTAATTATTATGTGGTTCTAATCTTTATAAATTTTATAGTTGCTAAGATTTAGTTTGTTTATTTCTGTTTTGTTGAAATAACATTTTTTTTTGTAAATTAACTTCATAGTTAAAAAAAATAATGAAAAAAGCTTCAGAATATCAATGATAAAAGTATGCACATTCTTTGCCTAACAGACCCCGTAGTGTTATAAATTTTTATATCTCAAATTTCAATGAAGAGTAGAGGAAATATATAATAGATTTGAGATATCAAGATTATTATTTTGTTTTTCTTTTAAGAATAACAATGTAAGCAAATTATGACATACATTGTAAGAGAAATATGAAGTATTATCTAGATTCATATTTTTTAATTATAAGCTTCATTAAGTTTCTGTGGTTTGGGACTAATTTTTTTCGTAGTAGATTGGGTTGAATATATTTGTTTCAGGTTCGAGTTAACCCGATATTTAAAAGAAAAATTAAGATTTTTTTTTTTCAAATTCAAAACTATATAGTATTTGAATATAAATGAGTATTTACTTGTTCATTTTTTTAAATAAATGATAAAACTGATATTAGAAATATAATTGTTGACTAGTATTCTATAGTTAGGTTAGAAAAAGGTAATCATTTTCTTTTAATTTGGATTTTGGGTTTGGTCAATGAAATTTTTTGTGGGTTTCGATTGACTTCAAATTGAATATTCAGATAATCCAACCTAACTATAGTATAAATAACTATAGTTATTTATACTTTTTTTTTTTCATTTTGTCTACAAGAGAAATACTTCCCTATATGCGACAGAGCAAACACAAACTAATGTTGTCACTTTTATTTTCTAATTTAACTCATTTAAATTACTGTTTTTCCTTTATAATAATTTTTAATAACTTACTCTGAAGCAAACAAAAGTATTTCTCAATGTCCAGGCAATATTTTCTAAAACAAATGAAACATTATTCAGTTTAAATAATTCTATTTATTTACATAAAAAAAAAAAAAATAATATAATCATCAACAGCTTGAGTAAAGTTTCTATTTTCTTTTTGATTCTTTATTTTCTCTCTAGCAAATAAAAAGATAAATAAATAAATATAGACACACACATCAAATATGTATAATAAAAGGAAATAAAGTACAAAATAAGCAGTAGCACAGCCAGGATCCCCATCTGGATTTACAAAGCATTGAAACTGTTGAGAATGACATTTTATGCTGCTTATACTTTTCTTTACTTTGATTTTTACACAACATTACTTTACCTTAAGACAAGTGGTTTTCTATACATCTTATCAGTTTTTTAAATACTCTGGAAGGGGTTTTAACCCCAAACTTGCCCCCTTTGTTACACTAGTGCAATAGGTAGGGCCGAAACTAGGGGGGGGGGGGCAGAGGGGGCACGCGCTCTGGGCGCCAGCAGAACAGAAGGCGAAGGGGGTGCCAAATGCAGGTTTTGTTTGTTGTTTGATATAGAAATGTATATATATTTGAAATTTGTATAAAAAGTCTCGCAGCCGGAAAATCCAAAAGAAAACTGAACCAAATGCATTAAAATAGACAAATAAATAAAAAGATTTGTCTACAATACAAGATAGCAAATGAATAAAAAAACGAATTATTCTCTTAGGCTATTTTCTTTCTCCCATTCCAAATGTATCGTGTTTGTGCCGTCTATCATTTAAATCTCTTCCTGTGGTTTAGGAGAATAAGTATCATTTTTCAAGGTCAGTCCCTACTCATGTCTGTATATGACACTGTTCAACGTCGTCTGGATACGGTACTGCACTGTCCAGCATGGATAATTGGCAAACGATTCCCTCACTTTGACTTTTCTATTGGATAAAAATATTCCATGAAGGCTGTTCTATTTTTTCCCTTTTCTCACAGCGTGGAGCTTTCTTCTTTTTTCTATTTTGTCATGGGCGAGGGGTGCCTGCCCTGGACAATAAACACAAATTGGGGGATGAATGCCCAAAGTAAAATTCTCAGTAAAATCTTTTTATTTTAAGTATAGCATTTGTAGAGGTGCAGTAAAAAATCTTGTACAGGGCGCAATGGCAAGTAAAGCCGGAGCCGCCCCTGTCTTCCAAAAAGTTTTTTACTCGTCCTCTTGCGAAAGTTTTCTAAGTGTTTTGCCGCCCTAGGCGGCAACTGGAATATGCCGGCCTGTTACTTTTGCTGAAATTACTTTTTCATCCAGATCCAATCTAGTATTATTAGAGGGGACGAGGTTTGGCGACTGCCTGGGATACTAAAAACAAATAATATTTGAAAGGATAATTTGAAAAATACGCAAAATATAACTCTTTGTTAAAACTTTTTTTGAAAAAGAATGTTATTTGTAGGGGTGCAGGGAGAAAACTATACCCAAGTTGCTATGACTAATAAAACCGCAGCCGCCCCTGCCTTTTTTCTCCCAAATTATTTTCTCGTCCTTTGGCCATTTCCAGATAAATGAAAAATGCCGCCATACCATTTGTTACAATTACTTTTTTACATACAGATCCGGCTTTAAAGGGCATGAGGTTGGCTATTGCTAACTAAGGGGATGAAACATATGCAAGATAAAATAGTAACCTCCCCTCCCTTTTTTGTTTTTTAAGAATATAGCATTTGTAGAGACGCAGAAAAGAACCTCTCACAGGGTGCCATGGCTAATAAAGTAGTGTCTGCCTTTATATTTGAAAAAAAAAAATCTCTTTTTGCTATTCTTAAATGTTTTCCCGTCCCATTCTTTTGCTGTAATTACTTTTTTAGATCCAGGTGTAAATTTCCAGGGCAAATACATCGTGTGCCCCTGTAATAATCAAGCTCAATTTCTTTTTTAATCTTATCCTACTCTAAAAATGCAAAATATCGATTATAATCAGTAACAAAGTCAAATGCATTCTAAATATCAGCTTTTTGTAAACAGCATACCACGTGTGGGAAACCCCTAAATCAGAGGCCCCAGTGTCACGATCCAGATTTAGATTTATCAGATCTGATTTAATTAGACTCTGAATCTGTGTCATTAAATCGTCATAAAATTCTCTAGCAATAATAGGGTTCCTTTCAGCTCAGATCCAAGTTTGAGTCTCACCCCAACCCTCCACAACCGTTCACAGTTCTGATAATTGCTAATAGAGAAGAAGACAAGGAAAAACATTTAAACATAACTAAAACATTTCTGGGAATAGCAAATGGTATAAAAAATATTCTATTTAAATTACATGAAAATTATGTAGTAATACTAATTTTAAAGAAAGTGCCAAGAAAATCCTTTGATCAAAAAATATTTTTTCTCGTTGAACTCAAAAGATGATTTGGGGGGCCATTTGGATGTGGTGTCCAGAGGCGGATTATCCATTAGGCTGAGAAGGCTGAAGCCTAGGGGCCCGGAAGAAAAGGGGTCCCAATGCAAAGATTTTCTTTCAGTAGTTTCTTTCAGGTTTTTTCTTCATATCATGCTAATATTTTATTTTGAAAAGAAATTATGTGCAATATTCTTTGTTTCACTCATGTATTGAATCTTTTAGGTTATTAACATATAGATGGCATTCCAAATACTACCCCGTTTTTTTTTTTTTTCTTTTATAGTCATAGGAAAAAAGTACTGGATTCATGAAATATTCCAGCTTCCAATTTGTGATGAATTTACACAGAGGTGGCTTTTGTAGCCACACAGCCTGTGTGATATTTGGTCAACCCCTCTATGAAAAAATGTATCTTTTAAAGGAGCTATTAAATTTTAATCAGGCATTTTGCCTATTTTTCGCTCCGTACTTTTTAGCACCAAGGGCGGCCACCCAACGTCGCTCATTTATTCTAGTAAAATTCATTGTTAAACTATAAAAGTCCTTTAGACGTTAGAGACTCCATATAAATGTCTATATGAAAACAGGTTAATTTTTAAAAATTTTTACTGTAAATCCATTCTGGAAGAAAATTTATGCGCACAATTAAAAAATGTTCCCCCTATTTTATTATACCGGGTGATTCAAAATAGATGTCTCCTTCCATTTCTAAATATTATACAAATCAAGTGCAACTTTTAGATATGGCATTTGTTTTATAAATGACAGCATACATATTAAAATACGAATTTTTATTTCATTTTTTTTTATCTGGTCGCTGGGTCTTAAAAACTTTTGATACTGGCTTTCGTCTAGGAAGAACATTTAAAAAATACAATTCTGCTACATCCAAAATTTTTTGATTATGACTCTTTGAATTTTATGAAATTTCAATGTTTATATGCACTAAAAGTGCTTCTTTCCGGTTTTAGTGCCAGGAAACACCGAAATTTGATTCTTAAGTATCATAATTGAGTAAGTTTTGGTTGTAAAAGTATAGTATGTTTTTATGGCCTTCTTAAACGGACATTTTTCTTAATACAACCTACAGGTCCCAAGGGCCGTATAAAAATGAAGTTTCATGTTTTAATATTTTAATATGTATACAACACAGTAAAAAAAAAAAAAAAAAAAATTAAAATTTGTACTTGATTTGTATAACTTTTTGTAATTGGAAGTGTGTTTCTATCATTAGTGGCAAAAATGATCTTGAATTACCCGGTATATATCGCTTTGAAGGGGGGGGGGTACCCCTAAGGTCAAGCCTAAAAACCCACGAGGTAGTTGAACCGCCTCTGGTGGTGCATCTCGCGATTGAGAGCATCGTTACCCCTTGAATCCGCCCCGCTGAGAATATCAATAATTATGCATCCTAAGATGAAAACCTGTATAAAGCGGAATATTTTTCGGTTCCTTTCAATTCCATTTTCAAGGTTTTAATGAATCAGTATTTGACAAAGCTGATTACTTAGTTTAGTATTACAGATTATCTGATTATATACTTTAAATTTTAGAAACTTAGAAAAATTCATTTTGGATTCATCTTTGTGGAGAAGAGGGAAAGGGGGCGCCAAAAAGGCTAGTTTCGGCACTGGCAATGGGTGTACAGAATTCATTAGTCAAAATACGGTATGACATGCACTTTATATAGGTTACTTCATTCAGGCAAAAAAACCCGCTCACTAATGTTAATCCTATGGGGGAAATATTTTACGATATCTCGTTCGCATTTCAATATTTTTAAATTTTTTTTGCATTGGATAGCTGAGGTCAATCTCTATGCTGGCCCTTTTTTACTTTTTCGATTTTTGTTGCAGTTTTTTTTTTTTATTGAGGATGCTTTCACTTTCCAAACTGTTTCCGAAAGTGGAAGTATCTTAATAAAAAAAACTCATAATCAAAATCAAAAAAGTATAAAGGGGCCGTCCACAAATGATGTCACGCTTGGAGGGCGGGAAGGGGGTTTATGAAATTGTGACAGTTTGTGACAAGAGGGTGGGAGGGGGTAAGAAGAAGTGTGACATCACACATTTTGGTTAAAGCAAAATCATTTAAAATCAGCAGATTAAATGTTGAAGTTATTTTGAAATTACCAGAATTTGAGGGTATTTTTTAATCGGGGCTAAAACAACTTTCATGTGATTTGTTTTCACTTATATTCCTTTCTTTTCAAAAAAATTACATTTATATTTTATTACTGATTGTATTACTTTATTGTAAATTAATTATGTTTTCTGTTAGGAATCTGCAACCCTTGGTCTTGTCCCTGTACTCACATCTTTATATATCCTACCATATGCTCTTTATTTAATAATATTCATTCATCTTGATTTACAATAGTTCATTTAAATATCTTTCCTTTATTTATATTTCATACTTTAAATCTTATTTATTTAATATCTAAAGTTTACTTACAGTACTTATTTTTATTAAAGTTTTCCCTCTTCAGTCTACGGTTTGTTTACATCGCATTTCTGCTTATCGAAGAACGTCACTTCGTATCTTTCTTTCACCCTCTTCTGGAGTGGTTCAGATTGTCGATACTAGATGGCGGTAGTGGATTGTTTTAGTCACGATTTGCATAAGCAATCGTACATCTCCACTCCACTCTCTTAGGAACATTCTAGATGCCAGAAGAGAGCGTTGTTCTGTCATGCATAGTTAATCAGCATGCTTAAGAAACCGGTATATATTCTTCGCTGACTATGCTTACGATGCATTTGTTCTTTTAGTTTTTCGGAGGAATTGTAGTTGTTGTTTTTCGTTTCAACTGTTTGCAGAGATGGCTCGATGTTATTTTTAAAGTGTTTGACTTCAGTCATTGATAGTGATAGCTCGTGTGTAATAGTTATGAAAGTCGTTCAGTAGTTTTATAGTTGTCTTTTGGAAATGAAGTTCATCATTTATCAAGTTCATCAATTTTCCTGTTCTTGGATGTTTTTCCTGTGAACTGAAGTAGTGTTAGACGAATAACTGATATTTAGACCCGTCTTCATAACGTCCTGAGCAGTTTTAGATTAGTGACTGGAGCTGTCAAATCAACGAAGATAGTATGAAGTTTAATCGACTTGAACTTGTAGCCGTTGTAGTTTTTCATCTTAAATCATTTGAATTAGTTTTTCCTAAAACTGTCTAAGAAGTAATTGTCAACAGTTCATCTGAATTCTCTTTTAGTATCAATTGAAGTTCTAATTGGATAGTGAGGTTCAGAATGAAATTTGAACTGTTTTATTTTATTCAAGACGACGTTGAGTTCCGGTTACATCAGTTTCAGAAGTGATATTTAAGTTTTTCAGTTGATCATCTATATTATGTAAAGTACCTGTGTCATGATAAATGGATATGTTATCATAACCAATTAAGTCAGATAAGTGTTTCAATAATGTTAATATATTTCTTATTTTATTTTTATTTGTTGTTTTATTTAAAGTCTTTTTAATAAATGTTATTTGTTTTTAATTAGTTGTTTTTCATTTAATCCACCATCATAGTCTAAGCTACTTCTTTTTCAGGTTTAACTTTATTATATATTTAAGATTTATTTACTTGGGGTTTAAATCAGCTTATACGCTTCACACTGTTTAAATGTACTCTGCTAATTATTTAACCCCTTGGGATATACATTGTATTTCCCAAACATTTTCGGTTGTAAACCTTAATCTTATTTCATAGAACATAACTACATGAATCATTTTTATTGTTATGCTCACAAATGTCATTAGTTAAAGTTTAAAAATAAAATTTGGAATATGATCTATAACATAGTGCTTTGTTTCTGAACTGCAAGTATATGGCTATGTACAGTGGCGTATCCAGGATTTAATTTCGGAGGGGGCTGACTTAAATTTCGATAATGTTCTGAGTCTTACGAAACAAACCCCCCCCCCCCCCACCGTCGAAATAAGTTGAAAAGTGATAATGGATTGTTTCATATACTTTCATTTAAAAGAAAGTCATTGCAACTTATAATCTATAAAGTTGTCACCTTCTCCCCTAAATTCTGGCTACTATTCTTGCTTGACAATAAATTAATTTTGCTTGGGACAATCTCAAACAATTTTTTTTTCATAATCTGTTTTCTATTTTAGGATCAATTCCCTATTACTGCCGAGGCACGTGGGGCACTTTCCCAGAACCCACATATTTAAGGGGCCCAAAAATTTATGGTATTTCAAATCAATTTTATTGTAAACAATCTTAATAGAATAAGAAATTAAAATTTCTAGATTCATTACACTACTTATGTAAGCTAAAATTGTCAATGATATGATAAGTACATATATAATTTTTCTTCTCATTTGAAGATTTAAGTTTCTCATAGTGCGCCCAATTTATTTCAGTTTCTGCATATGTGTTTTAAACTTGTTTAAAAATGTTTTAATTTTAGGACTATTTTATTTATAAACTATCATTTTATTTGGGTTGCGTATGGTTTTAAAGTTCGTGCAACATTAGTTCATGTTTATTTAACATGATATTTGAGTCTGTCAAGTTAATTTTTACAAAGAAATTTCAATAATAATAATATTAATACAACTTCAGTTCACATTTATTCTCAGTCTTTCATTTAAATGGGCGCATTACATACCTATATTCATACACTTCTCATACACAGTATTTGTAAAAATGTGAAAATCTACGATTAAGGCCAAAAATATTTTCTTTTGCCATCGCCCAAAATGTTGATGGTCGGGGTCTGTTCAGCATAAACAAACTTTCTTTGCAAAATGTCTTTTTTAATACCAACAAAAATTTAATTCCAAATCTTTGGGGTAGCAAGCATTCTTTCTTGATCTCCCCCTTCCCTTCGTATACATGCTCCTGGGATTTTGATCAAACGTATGGCTATTAACCTTCAAGAAATATATGTTAAAAAAAAAAACTCAAATTTGTGAAGGAAGGGACAAGTTAAGAATTAATTGGAAACTAAACATCAGATTTCCCTTTTTTAAAAAAGAGTTAAAGTTATTGAATTATGGCTAACAATATTACTGAACTTAAAAAAAAAATGGTTAAGTAAAATTGTAAGAAAATTTATTTTTAACCTGTGAATTTATTTAATGCTTCTTTTGTTAAATATTCCAAATGGTAAAAATGCCGATACTAAAGTGTGTCGTGTCAAAATAAGAGCGATTAAAAAAAAACACTATTCGTAATATTGTACTTTCATAGAAGAGTAATTAAGAATTTTTATCTTTTGCTGGATCACTCGTACTCTGAAATATTGAAAAAGGCATCTTCCTCCCTGCTCATCAACGGGAAACTTTCTGACACATTTTTAAACGCAAAGGCAGTAGACTGGCAGGCCTGACTATGGAAGAGATTTGGAATCTAGATGAGTTCTCCATCTTTAGATAAATAGATTACTTATCGAGTTATAAGTGATTCTGATAACGTATTAACGACTCTTTTTTCGCGCTTCTCAGGCTGCCGCGTCGGGAATCGGATTCAAAACGCCAACATGAATGGTGCTTTTTGAAAGATTTTCTACCTTTACAAAAAAAAGGGGGAAAACATGTTTCGATTGCAAAGTTTCTGAATAAAAAGACCTGTGAATTTCATGCAAAAATGAGCAAATCTGGGCAAAAATGAATTAAAAAATATGTCATAAAGTAGCCAGTTTGTATTTGAGAACAGCTTTAAATCTAGAAAAGCACGTAACGTAAATAAAACTAGTTCGCTAGTAAAAAGACCAGAAACAAACAAATCAACAGATTATTTTTTTAGTATTACTATTGGGTATCTTTAAAAGACCCTTCCAAAACCGAAAATCAATAATATTGCTTGACATTGCCATTCACAGAAAAAATTTCAGTTCGTACATTTGCTGATTTGGCAATAATGCGCACTAATATATCTCCTTAGTCTTGGCACCATCTGTGGAAGAGAGTTAAATATTCTTTAAATTAATTAAACAACTTCTAGATTTTGCCAATTGAGCATATTATACGTATTCAATTATCCATTAAAACATGTATGGAACTGTTTTTCAGTCATTTGAAAATAGATTTTGTGGTCTAAAGTAATTGTGATCGCAGGACTGAGAGGCATATGGGGCTAACGAAAAAACAAATTCGTTGCGTGCCAGAAAATAAAACAAATTTATCTAAAAAGAAAGAAACAAAGTCAGTTTTTTTAATTTCACTGTGACCACTTCGGAAGGGGAATGGAGCTGTTACCCCATAACCCCCACCCCTAGTGTACTAATATGGGACTAAAGAAAATAGAGTGGGTTGTCCATTGCATGACAGAAAAAATAATTCTAATTTTATCTCAAACATATAAAGAGAAAAATCGGCACTTTTTTCATTCCACTTTTGACCATTTTGGGAGGTGGGGGGGGGTGTTCCCCATAAGCCCCTTCCCCCTCTTTGGATTTGCTGTGGTGTTACTCTGTACTAATATGGGAGTAAAGAGAAGAAAGTGGGTAGTCTGTTGTATACAAATAATATACAAATTTATCTCAAAGAAGAAAAAAACAGCATTATTTTCATGAGATGTTCGACTATTTCGAGAAGAGGGGGACCTCTGTAACCCCATCAGCCCCTTCCCCGTTTTAGATACGCTCTGATGTCAATGTGAACTAATATGGGGCTATAAAGAAGAGAGTGGATAGTCTGTTCTATTACAAAAAATAAAATAAAAATTTATTTCAAAGAAGAAAGAAACAGCACTATTTCATGAGATGTTCGACTATTTCGGGAAGGGCGGGCTGTAACACAAACAGCCCCCTTCTCCTTTTTAGGTATGCTCTGGTGTTATTGTGGACTAATATGTGGTTAAAAAGAAGAGAGTGGGCAGTCTATTGTATGACAAAAAAAATAATACAAACTTATCTCAAAGAAGAAAAAAAAGCACTATATTCAAGAGATGTTCAACTATTTGGGGAGTGGGGGGGGGGGGGGGGCTGTAACCCCATCAGTCCCCTTTTCCTTTTTAGGTATGCTCTGATGGCAATGTGGACTAATGTGGAACTATTAAGAAAAGAGTTGATAGTCTGTTCTCTGACAAAAAAAAGTACAAATTTATCTCAAAGAAGAAAAAAAACAGCAGTATTTCCATGAGATGTTCGACTATTTCGAGAAGGGGGGGGGCTGTAACACAAACAGCCCCCTTCCCTTTTTAGGTATGCTCTGATGTCAGTGTGGACTAATATGGGACTAAAAAGAAGAGAGTGGATAGTCTATTCTATTACAAAAAAAATACAAATTTATCTCAAAGAAGAAAAAAACAGCACTATTTTCATGAAATGTTCGACTATTTCGGGAAGAGAAGGGGGAGGGGGGCTGTAACCCCATCAGCCCCCTTCTCCTTTTTAAGTATGCTCTGATGTCAATGTGGACTAATATGGGTTTTAAAAGAAGAGTGTGGGTAGTCCATAGTATGACAATATATATATATACAAATTTATCTCAAAGAAGGAAAAAACAGCACTTTTTTAAAGAGATATTCGACTATTTCGGGAGGGGGGGGGAGGCTGTAAACCCATCAGCCCCCTTCCTCTTTTTAGATATGCTCTGATGTCGATGTGAACTAATATGGGGCTAAAAAGAAGAGAGTAGGTAGTCTGTTGTATAACCAAAAAAAATTACAAATTTAGCTGAAAAAAAAGAAAACAGCACTTTTTTCATGAGATTTTCGCCTATTTCGGGCGGGGGGGGGGGGCTATAACCCCATCAGCCCCCTTACTTTGTTTATTCTGTGATGCCAATGCGGACTAATATGGACTAACGAGAATGGCTAATCCGCTGTATAACAGAAAAAAAAATTACAAATCTATCTAAAAAAAGCAAGAAAAAAGCACTTTTTTCATTTTACTCTCGACAATTTCGAGGGGGGCTGCAGCCCCATCAGCCCACCCCCTGGATACGCCACTGGCTATGTAATATAGCGTGACAAGTGTGTGTGTGGGGGGGGTAAATCCCCCCCCTCCCATAGGATTAATATTATTGAGCGGGTGTTTTTGCCTGAGTGAAGTAGCCTCTTAAAAATCTGCACAGCTTGAGGCAAAGTGCTTTATAGATTTCTGATGTAGATTCTTTGTTTATATTTTAAAATATTATCAAAATAGGCATTTTTAAAATCCACTAATCAAATATAGCAATCTTGTTTTTGTCACTCAGTCTTAATGGAAAATTTCATTATTTTATATTGTGTTTGATGTGGGGATTTTGCAGTTGCAGATTTTTTAAAAGTTGAATATAACAACAACAAAAATGTGCCAAATGGTTAAGCCTATATTATTTAATGCAATGTATAAGCACCTAGACAAAAAAAGCTTACCGTAAAATCCCGTTAATCTGCCCTTCCCGATTAAGCGCCCCCCTCCCACTTTGTAAACAAATTCGAAAATTCAAAAAATCCCGAAAAAAGCGCCCTTCGCAAAAAGAAATTTCGCTGCACACGTCAAGATCAACACAAAAAATTTTATCTCACGAGTGTTTTTTTTCTTTTCTGACAGATCAGAAAGGCGTGACGATTCTTTGATATATCGCAAATGTGTACAAATACAAAAATAACATACACAACTTTAACTATTGTCAATTTGAAAAAGCAATATAACCAAACATTAGTTTTGCTATAAATTTATTTCCATAGCGATATGAAGATAATAAAAATATCGATAGTGAAAGTTTCTCATGAAATAAGTTTAAAAATGTGTATTTATTTGATGCTGTGTGTGAAATATTGATTAAAAAGGAATCTATTTATTTTATCAAAAAATTTATAGTTGTATTTAATGTTATTATAAAAAACAATCACAAAAAATGTATCGATTGATTGATCAGTAGATGGCGCCACAGTCAAATTTGTAGCGTATTTTGTGCTATCATTGTGGTAGCAATGTTTTTTGTTTTAAAAATCTGGCAACACTACCAATTTGTACTGTATGTTCTCAATTTTTGTGATTTGTATTACTTATTTAGCATTTATAGATACGAAATCATGATTTAAAAAAAAACGTTTATTTAATCTCCCTAATTTACAACAGATGGCGGCACCACATAAAATGTTACTAATCCTAGAAAGTATTTCAGGACATTTTCAACTGCAATTTCTCAGTGTTTTTTTACTTATTTTAAATTATTAAGTTCCTTTTATTTTTCTGTTACCATATTAATGACAGATATTAGTGTTATTATTTATCTAAGTACATTCCAGTTTCAAAGCTTATGAAATCCAGAACTTTCTATGATCTGAAATCGTCATAATCGTGAAGTTACATTGTTTTTCTATTTTGTATATAATTTTTTTTCAAAATGTTTTTCTTTTGTCACTTTATTAAAATAATGCATACTTTGCGACGATCTGCTATTAGCACCCCCCCCCCCACCACCACCACCCATAAATATCATATACTACAATTTTAATATCGTGTAAGCGCCCCCCCCCCCCCCTGATTATTTTATGATTTTTCGTAGCGTTTAGGGGGGCGCATTAACGGGATTTTACGGTATATATAAATGGTCTAAAAGGATAATTATAATGATTTTTTTTAAAGACATGTGTGTACCCAGGGCTTGACAAATGCGGTCGCCAGGTCGCCACTGGCTACCAAGTTATTAAATCCTTCGGTGTGATTTCTGTAAGAAAATTGACATAAGAAATGAGCATAAATGACATTTTTTCTCTCCTCCACCCTTACTCGTGTGCTGCAAGCAGTGATCCTCCTCTTCTCTCATACTTTTAATGGAAGAACTAAATTTAAAAGTCATTTTCCAACTCATGCACAGAAAACACCATTCTTTTCAGCTATAGCCAGCTAGTATATGCCATGTAATTAAAATGCAGGAGGAGGGGATATTTTAATAAAACAGCAAGAAATAGTGTCAATCCAGCATCTGTTGCATCTAAAATTGGACACAATGCTAAAAAATGCTCCAGTTTATTTGTAAGTTTCAAATCTGATTTTTGTGTTTATATAAGTTGTCAACATAACATAAGTGATTATAATTGATAATTGATTATAAGTTTTATTAGAAAACATAGCTTATATTATCTTTCTAAATTACGTACTATTCTAAACTATGTAACTAATAATTCTAAACTGTGCTTGTTATTATTTTTTCTCAGTTAATTCATAAAAAACTCATGTTTTTTTTTTTTTTTTTTTTTTTTTTTTAAATCAATGACAGCGAAAAAGATTGGGGGTAAATGGGTAAATGTTTTTTTCTGGCTACCAGATTTTATCAAATTTGTAAAGCCCTGTGTGTACCTGTTAGGCTTAGCTTGCTAATTTTTTTATTTGTTATAAAAAAAATGGTACTTCTCCATTATCCTGTGCGACCACTGTTCATAACAGAAAACTATTGTCAAACTGTAACGCCAAATAAACAAATGAAAGAATGCTGCCATTGGAATCTCAAAATAAATAAATAAATGCAAAAAAATTCTGAAAAACCCCACTCTTCAATGCACCAACTTTGTAAGCTTGAGCAATAAAATTTGCAATATATTAATGAAAGAGTTTGAAAAAAAAAACTTGGATATTTATTCATTTACATTATTTTTCCTAATTATCCCTCTTGGCTGGTGAATAAATGTTTTTGACATCAGTTGAAACTAATCTATTGTATGTAAATAATTATCACAACATTTTTTCAATGCTTTTTCTCTTTTAATATTATGGCACTGCCATTTAAGGACACAATTATTATTTTGATTAACGAAATAACTAATAAATCAGTAAAACATAATGAAAGATACAGGAAAATGACAAATTATAGCCACTTGATAACATAGCAAACACATGCAACACTTCTGAGTCAAGTGAATATGTCGCCACAATAATGCATTTTTGGCCTTAAATCCTATAGTTTGACGATAGTTTTTTTCTTATGAAAAGTGGTTGATGGGATAATGAAGGAAATACTTAAAAAAACATGCAATTTAATTGTAAAACACGTACAATTTTTATTATAAACACAGAAAAATAAATTTATTATAAAACACAAAAAATTAAATTTATTTTAAAACACACAAAAATAAATTTATTATAAAACACACAAAAATAAATTTATTATAAAACACACACAATCTGCTCTACCTGGCTGCCGTAGGAAGAAAAATCTCACCCAAATTGGTGGGTTGCCCAGGCATTAAATTGTCTTTTTGGCACCAAAAATATACCCCAGTGTGTCTGTGACATCCGTACGTACCATTCATATAATAATACCAAAACATTACTCACACACACACTCTCAAAATAATAACAATAATAATACTCTAATAAATATCTCTATAATGAAAGCAAGTCAAAATTTCGGAGAGAGCAACAATATAAATATTTAACATATTCTTCCAAAAGCTGATGAAAGTAACAAACTCGGAGGCATACTCCAAACTCACCCCCCCCCCCCAGTGTTGAATTTAGGGGGTGGCACAGGGGGAGGGGGAGCATTGAAATGTCCCCCCCCAGAACTTTACAATGTACCCCCAGAGCCACAGAAGTCCCGGAGAAAAAAATAATTTAATTTATTATGTAAATATATAATTTATAAAGAAAAATTAAATGAGTTCAGAAACGGTTATAACCATATCAATTTATCACAAGGAAAAAGCAAAGATATCTTTAAAATAAAAATTCGATATGTATGTATGCAAGAAATAGAATGCACAATATAGTTTCTTTTTTCTTTTAGGTTTTATATATTAATAAAATAAACTTAATACAAATGCTAATGTTTTTAATATATATTATGGTTGGAGTATAACAGTAAGGGGTTGTGTATTTAACATTTGATGTTTTCTTGACTTTCCGAGTTGTTTGATAAAAATTAGCTTAAAAGATAATGATCAGAAAATGCGAAGTAGAAAGCATAACATCGCAGACTTGCAGAAGAATCTCATGCCGGATTTATGCACATTTTGTTTCTAAACTTACGTACATTAAGTTATCTGAAATTATCTTTCAATTTGAATAAATTTATAAAAATTAAATTTTAAAATAAAAAATAATGAAATAAATAAATAGTCAATTGAAATTATTAAGAAATAACTTTTAATAATATTAAATTTTCTTATTATATATGTGTTAAAATCATTTTTCTTACCTTAAAAAATAATCAACAACCTGTATGAGCTTGTAAACAGATGTCTTTTCAAGGAACTCTGCTGTAGTTCCTTCTTTTAGCAGCTTTTCTGTTCGAGAAAACTTTTCTTCAACATCTGTATGACCTATTTTCGTCACATGCTGGCAACCATGGCTTTACTATCTTCATCAGATGATGTCATTAGAATTTGTAACTACAAAAGGCAAAATAAAATAATGACAACCAAGAAATAAACTTTAAACCCTTCATGACAAGCTTCCCCGCACCATTATTCCCAAATAATAGAGACCTTATTTAATGCCGTTTTATTCAATAAGGTAAAAATTACCAATTCGGATATAGTAATATAGTTAAAATCAAGGACTATGTACACATCTTATATCACACATATCTCCTGTCATAAATGGTTTTAACATTACAATAAAAGTCTATGCATTATGCATACTTCATGTTATTTTAATTATAACTTAAGACTAACTGCTTGGAGTAGGAATAAAGAAGTATTGAATCAATATGTCAACTGATAAGCATCAAAAGATTCAAATAATTGAAACAAATTCTAAAATAGATTTCACTCTTGCCTTTCCAGAAAGCAGAAAACAGCCAACTTAGATTAACCTTTCCACTCTTTGAAAATTATTGTTTTTGAAACAGTGATAACCATTTTGGTACCACAATTGTTATTGTTACACTAAAATCTTTGTGGTCGATTATTACAAATGTTGCAGAAACATACTAAGAAGATAATCTTTTCTAATTAGTGGTAGCAAGAATTTAAATTCTGTAGTAGTGACACACGTCCAGTCACGGTCAACAAAGGAATGCAAAGGGTTATGAAGTACATGACCTATCACTTAATTTATTTAAATATATTATTTTTAAAAAATTCATTTTCTTTGGTTTTATTTTTTTATGTTCATTTCGATACAATAATTTATACTATTTTAACATTTAGCATAAAAGCAAAAAATATTATTTTCCAAATGTCATGTTTGTCATTATGTGCTCTGTAATTTTGGAACAGATGTGTTACACTCATGCACTGATATTTGGCGACTTTTCGATTGGTGATATTTACAAGCTGACTCCAAACCAATAACTTAATACAATAACCAGGTTACCATTAAAGGAAAAAATCCCCAAAATTTGGCAACTTTTTTCCTTTTTATAACGGATTTTTAAAAAAATGGTGCATGAGTGTAAGACATCATAGCCAAATTTTACATTGTTCACAATGTTTTATGATGGTCTTTATTGTTTTGTAAATTTAAACATAAAATGGCATCCAATGATTTTAAGCAGTGACAAACAGTCAAGACAAAAAAACTCATATTGCACATATCTCAAATTTAAAGAACATTTTTAGATGAAAGATAGAATAAACATTGCTGTACGATAAACTCTAGTTATTTGGATCCCCAACAACAACAACAAAACATTTGAAATCAGTCCTGGTTTCATTTTATTGAGTATTGATATAATTATACAATACTCTGTAAATCATGTAAATTCTTTCAATACAGTAGGACCCAAGACTAATTTAAGACATTTTTTTGTTTGTCGTTATGGGTCCCACAAACCCCAGTTTAATTTAAAATAAAAACAAACATAATTTTTGATGTATTCACAAAAAAGTTGCATTATCCCATTAGTATAAAAAATTATTCAAGGGGCAGATTTAATTTATACAGGTAAATGTTAAAACTTCAGGTTGATGGCCAGATTATTATAAGGCTATTTTGTAATGCAAATACAGAGAATTCTGGAGTTTGGGGGGGGGGGGGGGGGGCAAGACCATTTCATATTTACTAACTTAATAAAAAAAAATCACAAATTTTTATTTTGTGTGAATTTTAAGAATCAATTAGTTATAATATTAAATATATTCTCAAATATATTTAACTAATGTTACAACTAATGTTTGTAATGTTTAACTAATGAAACATTATAATCACAGCGTTATCTTGTTTAATATATGTGGCAAAACATATATGTTTTTGAGGAAAGAGAAGGAAGTGGGGGGGGAAGTGAATGAATACTTTTTTTAAATTAAAGTACATATTTCTAGGAATATATTACGGAAACAAATTTTGAATATAGCTACCTTTAATAGAGTTTTAATAATGCTAATAGATTTTAAAAAGAAAGTTTGTTTAAATGTAATTTGTTGAAGTTCAAAGTTTGTTTTCATTTATAAATTGGTCATAAACGCCGGCCAGGGGTGGTGGCGATTTTGAAACAAAATATATATATATATATATATATATATTTACCATTACCAACATAAGTTAATCACTAAAAGCAAAATTATGATTAAGGTTAGAGTGCTTTTAATTCGATCATAATTAAATGGTTTATTATTAATATACAATAAAAGATGTTAAACACTGTCCCTAAAAATTTTGCCTCTAGATTTCGTGTTTTACCGTTCGCCCATGTACTTTAATATTTATACGTAGTAAAGTATATAATGGGAGTTCGTTCATATATGAAGCCCTCCTGTTATGCATTTACTGAAATTGGAACCACATTTTAAAAATTTGTGATAATTAAGAAACGCTATACTATAAAAGGTCATAAGTAAATCATGTTTACATAAGTTAAGGTAATAATATAATCTTAAAAAAGCTTCAAATCATATTTTCCCTTTGTGCAATTTACACTAAAGCCTATGATAAATTATTTATTTCATGAATAAAGATTAATCTTGTTAAAAGAAATACATTATTTAGTTATCATAGATTAAAAGATTTAACTAATAACAATATACCAGTCACAAACTTACCGTATTTTCTGTAAATATTGAACACTACTTTTACATTTCACAAGCTGATCAGAATGACGATGGCAACATTTTGATTTTGAAAGCAACAAGAACAAGCAATGTTAGGAAAGTTGGTTGTGCATGCGTGAAAATCAAATGCGTGAAGGTTGGTTTAAGAATACTGGTTGCCTGAAACTTATCTCCAAAACCTTCCTGCACCCATGCTATATGGTGAAGATAACTCACCTTTGCAGAACAATGGAAAGAAAATGAAAAATGACCATTTTCAGAAACCTTGCATGCTATCTGGGTATATATTTACTCAGTAATCATTTTCTTTCTTCTTTTCCCATTTCTTTTGTATCAAAAATAGATGGCTTGAAAAATACATCATTTTTAAGTTTAAATTGTATTTATTCTGCAAAAATAAAAATAGTTTAGAAAAAAAAACCACTCTTTTTTTATACATGCAATGTTTATCTTGAAAAAAGCATGTCTAATTTCATAACTGCAATTCACGTTATTTTTTTTTTCAAAAGTTTCCATTATAATGCACTATTTGGCATAGCCATTGAATTCAATTATGAAAAATTGACTTTTTTTTTAAGTGCGAGACAGTGAATTTATTTTAAAATATTAAATTTGTGATCTATTTCTTTTTTAAGACCATAATTTAATAATCTAAATTATCAAAGAGTATACATATTTTTAATTATACTGTTCATTTGTTGCTCTCTTTATTATTTATTTTTTTTTTTTCAAAAGTTTCCATTATAATGCACTATTTGGCATGGCCACTGAATTCAATTATGAAAAATTGACTTTTTTTTAAGTGCAAGACATTGAATTTATTTTAAAATATTAAATTTGTGATCTATTTCTTTTTTAAGATCATAATTTAATAATCTAAATCAGGGTTTCTTAAACTGTGGTCCGCGTTACTGTCGGGGGTCCTCAAGCGCAATGTTGAATTCAGACTTTTTCTTCAGAAGGAATTTCTGTAACTCCGGGAAGGCTTTGGAGGACTAGAACTTCTAGAATAGATTATTAATAAGCATATAAACTCAAATATGTCGACGGAGACATTTCAAGGCTCCAGAGATGGAATCAGTGAGAAAATATTATGAACCGACTGATTGAACATGTAAATAACCAGTCCTTTTTTCGCATTGCAACTAGATGAAAGTTTAGACATTTCTAATACTGTAAGCTTAATATTTTTTTGTTCATTATGCATTTGGTATTAAGATATGTCATAATTTTTTGTTTTGCAAATATCTTGCAACTCACACTACAAGTGTAGAGATTATAGGAATAATATGCAACGAAATTAGAGTCTACGCAAACAGGTATTTTTGCATACAAAAATTAGGTGGTTGTCACGAGTGTAATTTGCAATTTTTGCACTTACATGATGAAGTAAGATTCACATGTTTAAATAGTTTCATACAAGAAAAAGAATTTAGCCCTTCAAGATGTGTAGGAATAAGTATATAGATGAGGTTCGAGCTATGAGTGAAACTGTTAATGGTTTGATCAGCTTGGTTAACCCTCAACTACACGCGCAAAAAATAATCACGTAACTACATGCGTGGCGTACTGAATACGCCAGGTGAATTTTTACGGTTTTCACATTGTTTTCTTAATTCATTTCAATTTAAACATAACAATATTTGATCAGAACAATTCCACATACTTTAAAAATTAAATTAATGAAATTATATTCAGCAAAAACTATTTAAATGAAGAAATATTACTACTTACACTTTTTTTTCATTTAACTCAACAAATATACTTAATTCAAACAATTTATCACTTTGAAAACTTATATAATCATATGCGATTGAATTTAATACACATACACAAATCGGATATCAAATATTTCAAACAATTAAGTCACCCTGAACGATTAAAACAAACATATGTGGTTTTTGCAAGTAAATTGATTACACTCGGAACAAACTACAGTGGTATAATTGTTTTTTACTCGGCCACACAAAAAGCACCGTCCTTTTTTTTTTTTTTTTTTTTTTTTTTGGTGTATCGTCTCTTGCAAAATCCTCAGGCTTTACTATGGTACTACACCTCCAGGTTGACCTAATATATAAATAATAATAATAATAATGTAATAAATGTAAACTAAAATTGCATATTTAATACAGTTATATTCAAATTATGTCGTATTATATATGTTTTAATCAAATTAATTTGTTTGACTTATTAAAAGATAAATAGATTCAGGGCCGTGCTTACGGGGGTGGGGGGGCGAACCGGACATTTGCCCAGGGCCGCCAAAATTTGGGGGCCACCAAAAATTTGGTGTTGCTTTTTCATTTCTCTCTGTTCTTTCTAAATTATATAAAAACAAAACGTAAATAAAAACAAAATGCATAATCCATCAACTTAACAAATAAATACATAGATGTAGTTTCATTAATTTTAAATAGTAAACAAAAAACAAAAAATTCTTGAATAATTTACATGTTCTGTTTAATGTGTAACAGAGAGTTGTTTAGGAAAGATTTCTCTATATTCCTCTCTATTCACCTATGAAGGTGAATTGCAAGGCTTTTTCTGACTTTGTGAAAGTCACTTCAAACGGTTCATGGGGGTTGGGTTGTTTTTATGAGAACTAATAGTAAAACTCCCGGTACGCGAGATCAATTAACTGCATGGATAATTTTCCTTTGGCTAGGCAGGACACGCAGACTAGCGATTTCGATTTTCAACAGTCTTCCAAACATTTGGATATATTTCTGAGATCTAACACATGACATTGATTTGTATCTTTCTGGTGCAAGAATGCACAAGAGGACAACACTATGGCTGTTTCTTTTCTTGGATAATTTGTTAAACATGGGAAAAAGGACTCATAGAAGCCAAGATCATTATAGGTAAAGTGCATGTTGTCAACAAACTGGCTTGTGGCGTGTCTACTCAACTCAACGTATAGGCAAAATTTTAAGCTAAAGTGCTCGTAGCTTTGCTAAATGGCTCGTAATTTTCACTTAGTTATAATACATCATATTATGTATAATAAATAATACATTATGAGTTACTAGCTCTGCGAGAATGGTTACTTTCTGCCTTCACCGAGTTCAGAAGTACAGTGATGGCCAAAAGTTTGGACATTTTTTGAAAGTTTCATGTTTTTCAACTTTGTGCGCTTGTAGAATATATTAATTTTCACTTAAATACAAACGTTTATACATTAAATTAAAGGTAATTTAATGTCGAATTTAATAATAAAAACAGTATTATAATAATCTATATTACAAAAAAAGTTTGCTCATTTTAGTAGAACAAACAAACACAAATCGTTTTGAATAAGGACGTGTTTTATAATAAAAGCATACTAGCCAATCACAAACACTGTTCTGAGGACCAATCAAATGTCTGTAACTATAGTTTAGGTTATTTGGATGGTAAAAGAGTTATTGTTGTGGAAATATTTTGCGGAATGATGCATACTAGTACAATTAAATAGAGTATTGCTGTTTTTGAATATTTAAAGTCCTTTTTTTAATTAAACTAATTTTACACAATGTGATCAAGAAGAAGCACTAATTGGACATCTACAAAAAGAAGCCGAATTGTCATATTGAGAGAAAATGGCCTCTCTTATGCTGAAATTGCAAGACAAAGTGGTGGTTCAGTGACTTGTTCTGGTGTACGAAAGTTCTGTTTACGTTATGAAAAAACGAAATCAGTGGAAAATAAGGCCAAATCAGGCCGAAAAAAATGCACAAGTGCTACTACGGATAGAAAAATTAAACGTCTATGCCTTCAAGATAGAAAAATTTCATCAGATGCCATTAGATGTGAAATGAATGCAGCGGGTATTGCAGTAAGTTCAAGAACAATAAGAAGAAAGTTATCAGGATTTGGACTACAAGCTAGAATTCCAAGGAAAAAACCATATTTAAATCAAAAGCAACGCGAAAAACGAGTTAAGTGGGCAAAAGAACACATTAAATGGTCAGAAAATCAATGGAAGCAAGTAATCTGGAGCGATGAGAGTAAAATATCGCTCTTTGGTAGTGATGGTAGAAAATAAGTGAGACATAGAGTAGGAGAAGCACTTCATCCTGATTGCATTGAAGCAACTACAAAAAACCCAACAAATGTCATGATTTGGGCATGTATGTCTGCAGATGGTGTGGGCTGAATTCAAGTGATTGATGGCATCCTGAATGCCAAAAAATACATCGAAACTGTCCTGGAACCAAAATTGATACCTTCCGTTAGGGATCTCTTCCCCAACAACGCACTATTTATTTTTTAGCAGGATTCAGCTCCATGCCACACAGCAAAAGTATGCAAAGCCTAGTTTCAAAATAAAGGCATAGATATATTACCATGGCCAGGAAACAGCCCTGATCTCAATCAAATTGAAAATTTGTGGCGACGTTTGAAAATTCTTGTACGAAAAAAACGTCCATCCAATAAAAGACAACTTATTGAAGCTATAATTGATTCTTGGCACCATGTGATTACGAAAGATGAACTCCAAACACTCATTCACTCGATGAAAAGACGCTGTGAAGCTGTCTTAAAAAATAAGGGTTATCCTACTAAGTATTGATTGTGTAAGTATCACTTTAAAAAATGCAAATCTAAGATAGATCTTACTATTAGTTGCATAACTTTTTTTGTAATACAGATATTGTAATACTATTTTTATTATTAAATTCTACATTAAATTACCTTCAATTTGATATATAAACGTTTGTATTTAAGTGAAAATTAAAGTATTCTACAAGCACACAAAGTTGAAAAACATGAAACTTTCAAAAAATGTCCACACTTTTGGCCACCACTGTATGTCTTTACATCGCTTCGTGCTGCCACATGCACATTATCTATAGGAAATGTAGGGCATTCATTCGAAATGACCATTGAAGATATGTTTGAAAAGTAATCAGTGAGATTGCTAGGTAGCTGGGCAACACGACTGCTCTTGAGGGTGGTGAAGGACGAGGAGGTATGTTCTAGATCTACAGAAGCCTGTGAATTTTTCTTTCAGAATAGTTCTTGAGTTCTTAGTGCGCTAAAAAGAGAGAATATCCTTGTTCCTTGCTACAGTGAGTGGATTCAAATTGTTGCTGAAATTGAAGCTTGCAGTTTTGTAGTACTTAATCTACTACAGCATTAAAGGAAATTACAAAAATAATATTTTATCATCCATTTAAATAGGCGAAAGTTGATTCAACATTTCTGGTAAGTTTAAACTTTATTTTATTCACAGAGTAATACATAAAGAGCTCCTACTCGGCTCAAATCCATGCGCCAGATATTCGATTGTGACAAATCTCTGGCACTATTGGCGAATTTCGAGTTTTGTTGCAAACACTTGCCAAGTTTTAGATTTTACTTGATTTGGGCTTTCTTAAAATTCGCCTGATCCCCGAAGTCCGCCTTTCTTTGTATGTACAGTGGTGGACATAATTATAAGACACCTACCTAATTTTAAATACAGTGAAAGAAAAGATTCAGAGCTTAAAAATGCTTTATCAAATACGACAAAAACATATATTTATTCTGTTATCACACGTAATTGTTTTACAGAAATGATATTTTTATAGAGTTTAATAAAAAAATTTAAAATACCATGGACAGAATTATAAGACACCCTAACATTTTAATTAAAACACCTGCTTTTTTTCGAAATATGCAAATTTTCTGCACGCTGTTAAGATGTCAGCAGTTAACTAAAGCAGACGATAACCGACTTCATGCATTTACAAACATGCCACAGGGTACAGAATGCCCCAGCACATTTTATAGCATTCTTTAGGTCTTTGACACATGTAAACTGCCTCCCATTTCAGTAAATTTCATGAGCTAAGATCCCCCACAAGTTTTTGATGGGATTTAAGTCTGGGGAGCGAGAAGGCCATGGAAGAACATTGATACTTTGCTCTGAAAGCCACTTTTTTGTTACGTGTTTTAGTGCTAGAAAGTGTAGTTTTCACCACAAGAAAGTTCACCATATATGGCTAGTTGATCTTTAAGAAGATTCTTATACTTTTCGGAACTCAATCTTGAATGAACAAAAACGATATCGGTTTTCCCTTGAGCCGAAAAACCAGCCCAAACCATTACTGAGCCTCCACCCATTTGGCGGCTCATTTGTACATCAGGAGACTTCCGTAAATCATGCCAATAATAGTGAAACCCGTGTGGACCATCCAGAATAAAAAAAAATTTCATCAGAAAATAACATAGAGTACCATTTGGAGGCCCAGGCCAAAATTTGTTTAGCGAAGTTTAAACGGTCCATTTTGTGCCGCCTTAGAAGCAGTGGTTTTTAATTCTTTTTTTAAAATTTCACACAGGAACCATTATGCAACACCCTGCGAATGGTTTTCCTTGAACAATTCAGTTTCAAAGCATTTTTAATGCTTGTAGTGGTCATCTTATTCTGTGTAGAGAGCAAAAGCACATGGCATCTATCTATCGAGGACAAGCAAGGAGTACGGCCACATCTTTTAATCACCGATCCATTACTTCCTCTTTTCAAAACATCTTAATTTGCGCACCTAGAGCGTTTAATAAATTTTGAAATATTATTAACTGAAGCACCAGTTCCATTTAATCTCCAAATTTCGCGAATTTCACTTTCTTTTAATTTGTACCTCGTGGCATGTTTGTAAATGCGTGAAGTCAGTTATCATCTGCTTTAGTTAACTGCTGATGTCATAACAGCGTGCAGAAAATTTGCATATTTAAAAAAAAAGCAGGTGTTTTAATTAAAATGTTAGGGTGTCTTATAATTTTGTCCATGGTAGTTTTAACTTTTTTTTATTAAACTCTATAAAAATATCCTTTCTGTAAAACAAGTGCGTATGATAACAGAATAAATTTATGTTTTTGTCGTATTTGATAAAGCATTTTTAAGCTCTGAATCTTTTCTTTCACAGTATGTCAAATTAGGTAGGTGTCTTATAATTATGTCCACCACTGTATTGTTTACATTCCTATTCTTTAATAATAAATATATTTCAAAAACAATGGTTGTCCAAATTTTTCCAAAATTCTCTTTACTAAATAATTTATTTATTTGGACAATTATCTGTCTATTTACTTCTAAGTTAATAATTTGTACGATTTCTATAGAAAAATTTAATTTCCTCTGAACATAAAAATATGTAAATTCGGCTGATTTTGCAAAACTGTATATTTAAGAAGTCGCTAATTAATAAATTTCAGAAAAATCCATATTCCTTGAGTCGGTATTTTGCATATTTAAAATTTTTAAATATCCTTTAATCTTTGGTAATTTCTCTAACTTTTGCTAATCCGATAGTTTACGGTACTGTTCATTACAGAAATCCAAGTTATTGGAGTCTTCTAATTTTATCAGTTTCTCAATTTTTTTAGTATCTAGATCTCAAGTAGTCGAGCTGGATATCCGACGTCATTCGTGTTTTTTTCCCGATGTAACGTGAATATGAGCTAGAACCCAGACCCCCCCCCCCTTTTCCCTTTAGAAAGGAATATCTACCATTAGGCCTATACCTTTTGCGTAGATAATTTGAGTTAAAAATCTACCAATCATAACCTGCCGAATTCAATTTTTATTAAGTTATGCTGAACCTTATATACGAAGACCATAGAGAGCTGCTACTCTCAAGAACTTGGAATTTTCGAATAGAAATCTTTATTGGTGCTCCTGATAAACAATATGTCAAATTATATCAATTTTGCAAATCTAAAATTTTTTGACTCGATAATCTGTAATTTTTTTTTTGTCAACAATGTGGAAAACTTTGCCTGTTATCGATAATTTAGTTTCTATCTCAGAGAAAATTGTCTTTCCGCAGTTCAAATAAACAACTTTATAATTCGAAAAATGGTAACTTCCTGCGTCCTGTTGAATAAATTTCGAAATTTGATCCAGTGCAGCTTAAATTATTTTGTCGTATATCCAAGGGTTAATTAAAAATCGGGGATTACCTTGGAAACAGGATTCAGAATGCATTTATTCAGCTGATAAGTGGAAATACTTTGGAAGCTATTTTTATTTAGTTAAAAAGTCAAAATATTTTTCAGTAATTTTGGGTTGTACTCCGGATATTGATCTCCAAGATCAAATGACAATAGTTCATCGATCAGTTAACTTTTCTGAAAACAATACTAAAGTAGTTGAAAGGTTTCTTGGGGGCAGTAGATGATAGTACAGGTCTAAATTTAACGGGTCTTTTTAATAAAATTATCTATTAGGTCTATCATTTGAAGATTGCCGAGAACAGGGTTATGGAAAGGGAGGAAAGATGCGTGATTGTCAGAAGGGTTTTTAAGCTAGAATATTAGGAATAAATTCAAAAGCATTGACCGTTCCATGATACGATTCCTTAATATGCCTGTTGCTGATTCATTAAAAAAATGCAATGACCTGCAAATTTTGAGGGATGACGTAATTTTTTTTAGAATTACTCACAGAATTTAAAGGTTTATGTCCCATAGTTCCAAGTGATGTAAATTCTCCATTGAAAACCTCAAAATATATGTCCAGCCATAGATTTCAGGAAGTTATACCGAATATTGTCATTATATTGAGAATTTTACTCATAGTATATTCCACCAGTTTTGTTAATAAAAAACTGTTTTACAAACTCTGTTGTACAATAACTTTATTTCGATTTCAACTGCTAGAGAGGTACTGATGCGGAAACGAAGTTTAGTTTATAGATTATCTGTCATTGTGTGTTGCAAAAAACCTCATATCATCGTGCTATGCCTAATGGATTAAAATAAATTTTAAGATAGATGCATTATATTATTTTACACACGAATTAGGATACAAAAAACCCGGAATTGAATTTAGGGGACTGAAATTCTAGGAACTGAAATTTATTCTGAATATTTCAAGAGATATGAAAGTAACACAATATCGTTATTATGAATATTTGTGTGCATGGGGAATTTGATTTATTTTTGAGTATCAATTTTTTATGATGATGTATTTGCCTGTATTTGCAACCTTTTGTGTTAAAAGTGCATACCAATTCACTCTTGTGATATGTTTTGTATAATGTACACAGTATTTTACATTTTATATCCCTTTAACAATTTTCAGAAAAAAGGCCGGCAAAAAATATTTTGCCCAGGGCCGCCAAAATCCTAAGCACGGCCCTGAATACATTATTTTTAAAAAAATTACATGACTACATGCGTGACATATAAAGTACGCCGAATCCACCCTTCCTCCAAAAGAAACCAAAAGATGAAGTTATTTAACCGCTTTAAAAATTCCACCTGCATGCAAGACTGCTTGGAAAGGAATGACCATAGGTTAGGTACAAGTGTCAAGTTCATTGTGCTTCTCATTTGAAAACTGTTGGCCAATCAGTGGCCTCTGGCGTACGCAGTACGCCGCACGTGTATTTGAGGGTTAAAGCTAAAGCTCCACATGTTGTTGGACATACTGTTGTATTCACCGTGAGTCGCTGTTTGTTAAAATTCAGGATTTTTAAAATATTGTGCAAAGAAATTGGCGTCTACACAAACAGGTACTTTTGCATACAAAAATTAGGTGGCTGTCACCAGCGTTAACTTGCAATTTTTGCACTTTAGTGATGAAGTAAGACTGTTTTTAATGGACTCAAAATTCCATTTGAATAAACGTTTCCATGATTTCTTCTGGATTGTCAAGGTCGCGTATTTGACGGTTATTTAAAATTTTTTTGAATGAACTGAATTTAAGCTTACGTGGAACATTGGTACACATTTTTAAAGTCCACAACAATGTAGAATCAACAACAATAATAAAAAAAATATTTGTGATCAAATCAACTTCAGAGTAATATTTGGACATTATTCGATTTCTTACAAACATCTAGCGATAAAATTCATCCTGATATCAAAAACTTTGATACACCATGAAAAAAATATTTCAGACTTTATTTTTCTCCCTCGAAGTTAGAAAGTGAGTGGATGAGGGAATTAATTCACTAATTTCCAAGAAATTAGTGAAATAAAAACCTTGATATGGAACAGGAACAATATATTGAATTATCATGCGATGATTCCACGAAAATCGCTTTCAACCCATTGAAGAGTTACTTCCATTTTGCACCACATATTTGTGTGAATAGACTTTCTTGAACCTTGTACACATGAAGAACAACTGTAGAAATCGACAGAATGTTGAACCAGACTTACTTAAACATTGAACGAGATGCTGCACATACGTATGTAGCAAGAGATAAGCAGCATACTTCTCATAGCAAATATAGCAGTACATACATTTTACCTGCCTTAAAATGTTTATTATAATTATTTTTCTTATTAATGCAGCTGACTTTTCCAACACTGTTAATAAAAATAGAATATGTGTAAAGAAATGCAAATACGGTGTATATCCATTACAATAATTTATTATCTTATATTAAATAAAAAAAATTGTTGGGGTCCCTGGAATACATATCACATGAAAAGGGGTCTGCCAGATCATAAAGTTTAAGAAATGCTGATCTAAATGATTAAAGAGTATACATATTTTTAATTACACTGTTTATTTGTTGCTCTCTTTTTTATTTATATTATCTAATTTTTAGTAGTATTTAAAATGTTTTGGGTATTTTTCGTTTAGTTGTGTTAATTGCTCTGGTCATAATCCATGCATTTATTTATTCGTATATTTTTTATATTGCAGATACATCATCAAGTTGTTCTTCTCGAGCGAAGACCGCGAGGAACCGGACTGGAGACTCGTTAGTAAATTGGCAGCGTTCGAGCTTGAAATCAAATCATGGGCTGAAACCCAATCCGACATGTCTTAGTGTTGCCAGGACTTTCCATGTCTGGCGGGAGGATGAGTGGCTCGTCTTCTGAGTTTCACCCAAAACTAATCTTGATCGGGCCGTCTCTTTGGCGTGCTTAGAGGAAGTTTCCACGACCTCCAGAGTCCGATAGTGGTATCTTTGATTCTTCCGTTTTTAGTGTGTTTTTATGTCTTTGTGATATATATGTGGATGAACCAGAGATCGGAGTCAATCGGGGATCTCCCCGTATTTCGCTGCGGGGGTTTGCCGAATGCAAAGCCGATCAATAGGAACGACCTAGCCGAGTCTCATCTGTGAGAAAGGACTGAGTTTCCTCGTGGTCCTGGGTCAGCCAGAGGTTTCCTATGTCACATGTAGTGACAACCCATGAAAGATGAACCAGTTGCTTGGTTGAAGACTCTGTAGAATATTCCGGTTACATATTGAAATTATCTGGACAATATGTTCAGAATGTGATGGGACTTTTTCTCCCTCGGGTCTATAATTAATAGAGTAAATTCTGTGCATTTTTTTACTTGGATGGAGACTCTGTTGAATATTCTGGTTATATATTGAAATCATCTGGACAATATGTTCAGAATGTGATGGGACTTTTTCTCCCTCGGGTCTATAATTAATAGAGTAAATTCTGTGCATTTTTTTACTTGGATGGAGACTCTGTAGAATATTCTGGTTATATATTGAAATCATCTGGACAATATGTTCAGAATGTGATGGGACTTTTTCTCCCTCGGGTCTATAGTTAAAAAACTGAGTAAATTCTGTGCATTTATATATTCACCTGGTTGAAGACTCTGTAGAATACTCAGCTTATATATTAAAATCATCTGGACAATATGTTCAGAATGTGATGGGACTTTTTCTCCCTCGGGTCTAATTGGGCATATATAATTCAAGAACATAAAATCAACATATATATATATATAGTTAAAAAAGTTAGTATAATTTGGTTCATTTGTATATTCACTTGTCATTTGAAGACTCTGTAGACTATTCAGCTTATATATTAAAATCATCTGGACAGTATGTTTGTTCAGAATGTGATGGGACTTTTTCTCCCTCGGGTCTATAGCTAAAAAAGTGAGTATAATTCTGTGCATTTGTATATTCACTTGGCATTTGAAGACTGTAGACTATTCAGTTTATATATTAAAATCATCTGCACAGTATGTTTCTTCAGAATATGATGGGACTTTTTTTCCCTCGGGTCTAATTGGGCATATAATTCAAGAACATAAAAAAGCAACATATATATAGTTAAAAAAGATTTGAAAATTATGAAGCATACTGAAACAGACTCTAATACTAGACTAAATTAGCAAAAAAGGATTTGTACTCATCCACATCAAAAAGTATAATAATCCTCTCTATGTCTTTGCCTTTAAAAGTACAGGATGATGAAACTTTTATTAAATTTTTCAAGATAAATTTTAAATTAAAAAGCCACTGATGAGGAATTACACTGAAATGTGCATTTGGATACTGAAGGGCCACTTCTTCAAATGTTACATTTCCCCTTCAACATGCAGAACTTGAAAAGAAAAACATAAGTTAAAAAAGATTTGAAAGTTCAGAAGAAATGGAACATACTGTAATACAGAAAGTGCCACTCCTTCAAATGTTAAAATTCCCCTTCAACCTGCAGCATCAAACTTGAAAAGAAAACAAAAGTTTAAAAAAATTTGAAAATTCTGAAATGTGACATATTGTTCAAAAGCGTAATAACTGAAACAGAAATTCATACAGAAAGGGACACTTCTTCAAATGTGCCTCCCCTTCTCCCTTCAACATGCAGCATCAAACTGGAAAAGAAAACAAAAGTAAGATCTGAAAAAAATACATGTTTCTTTTTTAAAAGTTTAAATTGTATTTATTTTAAAAAGTAAAAATTGTTTAGAAAAAAAATCCCATTTTTTTTTTACGCATGCAATGTTTATCTTGAAAAAAGCATGACTAATTTCATATCGGCAATTCACGTTATTTTTTTTTCAAAAGTTTCCATTATAATGCACTATTTGGCATAGCCACTGAATTCAATTATGGAAAATTGACTTTTTTTTTTAAGTGCAAGACAGTGAATTTATTTTAAAATATTAAATTTCTGATTATTTCTTTTTTAAGATCATAATTTAATAATCTAAATGATTAAAGAGTATACATATTTTTAATTACACTGTTCATTTGTTGCACTCTTTTTTTATTTGTATTATCTAATTTTTAGACCTCACGGCCGATGAGCCCAGTAGCTTGCTCTTCCATGCATGTCTATGATCGGAAGCCGTGGGAAAGCAAGAGCCGTCGGAGTAACTCGACATATGACCGAGGGACCGTTTCCCCCTGTGGGGTTTCGTGAACAAGGCCGTCGGGGGTTCTCTGGCGGTTCATCAGGTGTGTGTTCCACGCGGAAGTTTCCCCAGAGCAGGGTTACTGCCGCAACGACCTATGGGGTCGATACCTGGTAAAATGGTCTAGGGTTCGCAGAGGGGTGGCCCATGACCGATCGCAGCGCCGGACGAGACAAAGTCCTGGTGCGTTAAAAGTCCTTCAGAGACTTGGGCGCGATGGTCGGAAGCGTGCCGCGGGCAACCCCCGAGGGCACCTGGCGGTGCAGGATAGTTTTATCTAATTTTTAGTAGTATTTAAAATGTTTTGGGTATTTTTCATTTAGCTGGGTTAATTGCTCTGTTAATAATCCATGCATTTATTTATTTGTATATTTTTTATATTGCAGATACATCATCAAGTTGTCCTTCTCGAGCGAAGACCACGAGGAATCGGACCAGAGGCTCATCAGTAAAATGGCAGCGTTCGAGCTTGAAATCAAATCATGGGCCGAAACCCAATCTGAAATGCCTTTGTGTTGCCAGGACTTTCCATGTCTGGTGGGCGGATGAGTGGCTCGTCTTCTGAGTTTCACCCAAAACTAATCTCGATCGGCCGTCTCTTTGGCGCGCTTGGAGGAAGTTTCCACGACCTCCAGAATCCGATAGTGGGGTCTTTGTTTCTTCCGTTTTTAATGTGTTTTTGTGTTGTGTGTAGTCATAGTTGTGTAAGGTCATAAGTAAATAATGTTTACATAAGTTAATGTACTAATAATCTTAAAAAAGCTTCAAATCCTATTTTCCCTTTGTGCAATTTACAATAAAGCCTATGATAAATTATTTATTTCATGATTAAGAATTAATCTTGTTAAAAGAAATACATTAGTTATCACAGATTAAAGAAATTTAACTAATAACAATATACCAGTAAAATCTTACCGTATTTTCTGTAAATATTGAACACTACTTTTACATTTCACAAGCTGATCAGAATGACGACGGCAACATTTTGATTTTGAAAGCAACAAGAACAAGCAATGCTACGAAAGTTGGTTGCGCTTGTGTGAAAACCAAATGCATGAACGTTGGTTTGAGAATACTGGTTGCCTGAAGCTTATCTCCAAAACCTTCCTGCACCCATGCTATATGGTGAAGATAACTTATCTTGGCAGAACAATGGAAAGAAAATGAAAAATGACCATTTTCAGAAACCTTGCATGCTATCTGGGTATATATTTACTCAGTAATCTTTTTCTTTCTTCTTTTCCCATTTCTTTTGTATCAAAAATAGATGGCTTGAAAAATACATGATTTTTAAAAAAAAGTTTAAATTGTATTTATTTTGCAAAAGTAAAAATAGTTTAGAAAAAAAAACTACTCTTTTTTACGCATACAATGTTTATCTTGAAAAAAGCATGTCTAATTTCATAACTGCAATTCACGTTACTTTTTTTTCAAAAGTTACCATTATAATGCACTATTTGGCATGGCCACTGAATTCAATTATGGAAAATTGACTTTTTTTTAAGTGCGAAACTTTTGATCTATTTCTTTTTTAAGATCATAATTTAATAATCTAAATGATTAAAGACTATACATACTTTTAATTATACTGTTCATTTGTTGCTCTCTTTTTTATTTATATTATCTAATTTTTAGGCCCGCGGAAGATGAGCCCAGTAGCTGGTCCTTCCCTACCTGTCTATGATCAGACTCCGCGGGAAAGCAAGGGCTGTAGGGATGCCGGACATGTGGTGGAATCTCCCGACTCCCCTATGGGGTTTCGGCGAAGAAGCCGTTCGACATCATCCCTACGGTTCATCAGGTGTCATGTGGGGAAGTCTCCTCTAAGAGTTGGAACTTCTGCCGAATCGTATCGACCTATGTCGTCGTCGATACTTGGGCAAACATTGGGAGGTATCGCTGGATCGCGAGCCTCAGAATCGGTCGGAGTGCCGATGCGAGACAAAGCCTCTGGTGCATTAAAAGTTCCTCAGAACTTGGGCACGACGAGACGGAGTGTTCGCTAGACGCCCCCGAGGGCGTCTGCGACGCTGCTTAGTTTTATCTAGTTTTTAGTAGTATTTAAAAAGTTTTGGGTATTTTTCATTTAGCTGTGTTAATTGCTCTACTAATAATACATGCATTTATTTATTCGTATATTTTTTATATTGCAGATACATCATCAAGTTGTCCTTGTCGAGCGAAGACTGCGAGGAACCGGACCGGAGGTTCATTAGTAAAATGGCAGTGTTTGAGCTTGAAATCAAATCATGGGCCGAAACCCAATCCGACATGTCTTTGTGTAGCCAGGAATTTCCACATCTGGCGGGCGGATGAGTGGCTCGTCTTCTAAGTTTCACCCAAAACTAATCTCGATCGGGCAAATCTGTTTGGCGTGCTTGGAAGAAGTTTCCACGACCTCCAGAGTCCGATAGTGGTGTCTTTGATTCTTCCGTTTTTAGTGTGTTTTTGTGTCTTTTTGATACATATGTGGATGAACCAGAGATCGGAGTGAATCGGGGATCTCCCTGTATTTCACTGCGGGGCTTTGCCAAATGCAAAGGTGATCACCCAGATAGCAAGCAGGGTTTTTATTTATTTTTGAGTATCAATTTTTTATGATGATGTATTTGCCTGTATTTGCAACCTTTTGTGTTAAAAGTGCATACCAATTCACTCTTGTGATATGTTTTGTATAATGTACACAGTATTTTACATTTTATATTCCTTTAACAATTTTCAGAAAAAAGGCCGGCAAAAAATACTTTGCCCAGGGCTGCCAAAATCCTAAGCACGGCCCTGAATACATTATTTTTAAAAAAATTACATGACTACACGCGTGACATATAAAGTACGCCGAATCCACCCTTCCTCCAAAAGAAACCAAAAGGTGAAGTTATTTAACCGCTTTAAAAATTCCACCTGCATGCAAGACTGCTTGGAAAGGAATGACCATAGGTTAGGTAAAAGTGTCAAGTTCATTGTGCTTCTCATTTGAAAACTGTTGGCCAATCAGTGGCCTCTGGCGTACGCAGTATGCCGCGCGTGTATTTGAGGGTTAAAGCTAAAGCTCCACATGTTGTTGGACATACTGTTGTATTCACCGTGAGTCGCTGTTTGTTAAAATTCAGGATTTTTAAAATATTGTGCAAAGAAATTGGCGTCTACACAAACAGGTACTTTTGCATACAAAAATTAGGTGGCTGTCACCAGCGTTAACTTGCAATTTTTGCACTTTAGTGATGAAGTAAGACTGTTTTTAATGGACTCCAAATTCCATTTGAATGAACGTTTCCATGATTTCTTCTGGATTGTCAAGGTCGCGTATTTGACGGTTATTTTAAAATTTTTTGAATGAACTGAATTTAAGCTTACATGGAACATTGGTACACATTTTTAAAGTCCACAACAATGTAGAATCAACAACAATAATAAAAAAAATATTTGTGATCAAATCAACTTCAGAGTAATATTTGGACATTATTCGATTTCTTACAAACATCTAGCGATAAAATTCACCCTGATATCAAAAACTTTGATACACCTGAAGCACATGAAAAAAATATTTCAGACTTTATTTTTCTCCCTCGAAGTTAGAAAGTGAGTGGATGAGGGAATTAATTCACTAATTTCCAAGAAATTAGTGAAATAAAAACCTTGATATGGAACAGGAACAATATATTGAGTTATCATGCGATGATTCCACGAAAATCGCTTTCAACCCATTGAAGAGTTACTTCCATTTTGCACCACATATTTGTGTGAATAGACTTTCTTGAACCTTGTACACATGAAGAACAACTGTAGAAATCGACAGAATGTTGAACCAGACTTACTTAAACATTGAACGAGATGCTGCACATACGTATGTAGCAAGAGATAAGCAGCATACTTCTCATAGCAAATATAGCAGTACATACATTTTACCTGCCTTAAAATGTTTATTATAATTATTTTTCTTATTAATGCAGCTGACTTTTCCAACACTGTTAATAAAAATAGAATATGTGTAAAGAAATGCAAATACGGTGTATATCCATTACAATAATTTATTATCTTATATTAAATAAAAAAAATTGTTGGGGTCCCTGGAATACATATCACATGAAAAGGGGTCTGCCAGATCATAAAGTTTAAGAAATGCTGATCTAAATGATTAAAGAGTATACATATTTTTAATTACACTGTTTATTTGTTGCTCTCTTTTTTATTTATATTATCTAATTTTTAGTAGTATTTAAAATGTTTTGGGTATTTTTCGTTTAGTTGTGTTAATTGCTCTGGTCATAATCCATGCATTTATTTATTCGTATATTTTTTATATTGCAGATACATCATCAAGTTGTTCTTCTCGAGCGAAGACCGCGAGGAACCGGACTGGAGACTCGTTAGTAAATTGGCAGCGTTCGAGCTTGAAATCAAATCATGGGCTGAAACCCAATCCGACATGTCTTAGTGTTGCCAGGACTTTCCATGTCTGGCGGGAGGATGAGTGGCTCGTCTTCTGAGTTTCACCCAAAACTAATCTTGATCGGGCCGTCTCTTTGGCGTGCTTAGAGGAAGTTTCCACGACCTCCAGAGTCCGATAGTGGTATCTTTGATTCTTCCGTTTTTAGTGTGTTTTTATGTCTTTGTGATATATATGTGGATGAACCAGAGATCGGAGTCAATCGGGGATCTCCCCGTATTTCGCTGCGGGGGTTTGCCGAATGCAAAGCCGATCAATAGGAACGACCTAGCCGAGTCTCATCTGTGAGAAAGGACTGAGTTTCCTCGTGGTCCTGGGTCAGCCAGAGGTTTCCTATGTCACATGTAGTGACAACCCATGAAAGATGAACCAGTTGCTTGGTTGAAGACTCTGTAGAATATTCCGGTTACATATTGAAATTATCTGGACAATATGTTCAGAATGTGATGGGACTTTTTCTCCCTCGGGTCTATAATTAATAGAGTAAATTCTGTGCATTTTTTTACTTGGATGGAGACTCTGTTGAATATTCTGGTTATATATTGAAATCATCTGGACAATATGTTCAGAATGTGATGGGACTTTTTCTCCCTCGGGTCTATAATTAATAGAGTAAATTCTGTGCATTTTTTTACTTGGATGGAGACTCTGTAGAATATTCTGGTTATATATTGAAATCATCTGGACAATATGTTCAGAATGTGATGGGACTTTTTCTCCCTCGGGTCTATAGTTAAAAAACTGAGTAAATTCTGTGCATTTATATATTCACCTGGTTGAAGACTCTGTAGAATACTCAGCTTATATATTAAAATCATCTGGACAATATGTTCAGAATGTGATGGGACTTTTTCTCCCTCGGGTCTAATTGGGCATATATAATTCAAGAACATAAAATCAACATATATATATATATAGTTAAAAAAGTTAGTATAATTTGGTTCATTTGTATATTCACTTGTCATTTGAAGACTCTGTAGACTATTCAGCTTATATATTAAAATCATCTGGACAGTATGTTTGTTCAGAATGTGATGGGACTTTTTCTCCCTCGGGTCTATAGCTAAAAAAGTGAGTATAATTCTGTGCATTTGTATATTCACTTGGCATTTGAAGACTGTAGACTATTCAGTTTATATATTAAAATCATCTGCACAGTATGTTTCTTCAGAATATGATGGGACTTTTTTTCCCTCGGGTCTAATTGGGCATATAATTCAAGAACATAAAAAAGCAACATATATATAGTTAAAAAAGATTTGAAAATTATGAAGCATACTGAAACAGACTCTAATACTAGACTAAATTAGCAAAAAAGGATTTGTACTCATCCACATCAAAAAGTATAATAATCCTCTCTATGTCTTTGCCTTTAAAAGTACAGGATGATGAAATTTTTATTAAATTTTTCAAGATAAATTTTAAATTAAAAAGCCACTGATGAGGAATTACACTGAAATGTGCATTTGGATACTGAAGGGCCACTTCTTCAAATGTTACATTTCCCCTTCAACATGCAGAACTTGAAAAGAAAAACATAAGTTAAAAAAGATTTGAAAGTTCAGAAGAAATGGAACATACTGTAATACAGAAAGTGCCACTCCTTCAAATGTTAAAATTCCCCTTCAACCTGCAGCATCAAACTTGAAAAGAAAACAAAAGTTTAAAAAAATTTGAAAATTCTGAAATGTGACATATTGTTCAAAAGCGTAATAACTGAAACAGAAATTCATACAGAAAGGGACACTTCTTCAAATGTGCCTCCCCTTCTCCCTTCAACATGCAGCATCAAACTGGAAAAGAAAACAAAAGTAAGATCTGAAAAAAATACATGTTTCTTTTTTAAAAGTTTAAATTGTATTTATTTTAAAAAGTAAAAATTGTTTAGAAAAAAAATCCCATTTTTTTTTTACGCATGCAATGTTTATCTTGAAAAAAGCATGACTAATTTCATATCGGCAATTCACGTTATTTTTTTTTCAAAAGTTTCCATTATAATGCACTATTTGGCATAGCCACTGAATTCAATTATGGAAAATTGACTTTTTTTTTTAAGTGCAAGACAGTGAATTTATTTTAAAATATTAAATTTCTGATTATTTCTTTTTTAAGATCATAATTTAATAATCTAAATGATTAAAGAGTATACATATTTTTAATTACACTGTTCATTTGTTGCACTCTTTTTTTATTTGTATTATCTAATTTTTAGACCTCACGGCCGATGAGCCCAGTAGCTTGCTCTTCCATGCATGTCTATGATCGGAAGCCGTGGGAAAGCAAGAGCCGTCGGAGTAACTCGACATATGACCGAGGGACCGTTTCCCCCTGTGGGGTTTCGTGAACGAGGCCGTCGGGGGTTCTCTGGCGGTTCATCAGGTGTGTGTTCCACGCAGAAGTTTCCCCAGAGCAGGGTTACTGCCGCAACGACCTATGGGGTCGATACCTGGTAAAATGGTCTAGGGTTCGCAGAGGGGTGGCCCATGACCGATCGCAGCGCCGGACGAGACAAAGTCCTGGTGCGTTAAAAGTCCTTCAGAGACTTGGGCGCGATGGTCGGAAGCGTGCCGCGGGCAACCCCCGAGGGCACCTGGCGGTGCAGGATAGTTTTATCTAATTTTTAGTAGTATTTAAAATGTTTTGGGTATTTTTCATTTAGCTGGGTTAATTGCTCTGTTAATAATCCATGCATTTATTTATTCGTATATTTTTTATATTGCAGATACATCATCAAGTTGTTCTTCTCGAGCGAAGACCGCGAGGAACCGGACTGGAGACTCGTTAGTAAATTGGCAGCGTTCGAGCTTGAAATCAAATCATGGGCTGAAACCCAATCCGACATGTCTTAGTGTTGCCAGGACTTTCCATGTCTGTTGGGCGGATGAGTGGCTCGTCTTCTGAGTTTCACCCAAAACTAATCTCGATCGGCCGTCTCTTTGGCGCGCTTGGAGGAAGTTTCCACGACCTCCAGAATCCGATAGTGGGGTCTTTGTTTCTTCCGTTTTTAATGTGTTTTTGTGTTGTGTGTAGTCATAGTTGTGTAAGGTCATAAGTAAATAATGTTTACATAAGTTAATGTACTAATAATCTTAAAAAAGCTTCAAATCCTATTTTCCCTTTGTGCAATTTACAATAAAGCCTATGATAAATTATTTATTTCATGATTAAGAATTAATCTTGTTAAAAGAAATACATTAGTTATCACAGATTAAAGAAATTTAACTAATAACAATATACCAGTAAAATCTTACCGTATTTTCTGTAAATATTGAACACTACTTTTACATTTCACAAGCTGATCAGAATGACGACGGCAACATTTTGATTTTGAAAGCAACAAGAACAAGCAATGCTACGAAAGTTGGTTGCGCTTGTGTGAAAACCAAATGCATGAACGTTGGTTTGAGAATACTGGTTGCCTGAAGCTTATCTCCAAAACCTTCCTGCACCCATGCTATATGGTGAAGATAACTTATCTTGGCAGAACAATGGAAAGAAAATGAAAAATGACCATTTTCAGAAACCTTGCATGCTATCTGGGTATATATTTACTCAGTAATCTTTTTCTTTCTTCTTTTCCCATTTCTTTTGTATCAAAAATAGATGGCTTGAAAAATACATGATTTTTAAAAAAAAGTTTAAATTGTATTTATTTTGCAAAAGTAAAAATAGTTTAGAAAAAAAAACTACTCTTTTTTACGCATACAATGTTTATCTTGAAAAAAGCATGTCTAATTTCATAACTGCAATTCACGTTACTTTTTTTTCAAAAGTTACCATTATAATGCACTATTTGGCATGGCCACTGAATTCAATTATGGAAAATTGACTTTTTTTTAAGTGCGAAACTTTTGATCTATTTCTTTTTTAAGATCATAATTTAATAATCTAAATGATTAAAGACTATACATACTTTTAATTATACTGTTCATTTGTTGCTCTCTTTTTTATTTATATTATCTAATTTTTAGGCCCGCGGAAGATGAGCCCAGTAGCTGGTCCTTCCCTACCTGTCTATGATCAGACTCCGCGGGAAAGCAAGGGCTGTAGGGATGCCGGACATGTGGTGGAATCTCCCGACTCCCCTATGGGGTTTCGGCGAAGAAGCCGTTCGACATCATCCCTACGGTTCATCAGGTGTCATGTGGGGAAGTCTCCTCTAAGAGTTGGAACTTCTGCCGAATCGTATCGACCTATGTCGTCGTCGATACTTGGGCAAACATTGGGAGGTATCGCTGGATCGCGAGCCTCAGAATCGGTCGGAGTGCCGATGCGAGACAAAGCCTCTGGTGCATTAAAAGTTCCTCAGAACTTGGGCACGACGAGACGGAGTGTTCGCTAGACGCCCCCGAGGGCGTCTGCGACGCTGCTTAGTTTTATCTAGTTTTTAGTAGTATTTAAAAAGTTTTGGGTATTTTTCATTTAGCTGTGTTAATTGCTCTACTAATAATACATGCATTTATTTATTCGTATATTTTTTATATTGCAGATACATCATCAAGTTGTCCTTGTCGAGCGAAGACTGCGAGGAACCGGACCGGAGGTTCATTAGTAAAATGGCAGTGTTTGAGCTTGAAATCAAATCATGGGCCGAAACCCAATCCGACATGTCTTTGTGTAGCCAGGAATTTCCACATCTGGCGGGCGGATGAGTGGCTCGTCTTCTAAGTTTCACCCAAAACTAATCTCGATCGGGCAAATCTGTTTGGCGTGCTTGGAAGAAGTTTCCACGACCTCCAGAGTCCGATAGTGGTGTCTTTGATTCTTCCGTTTTTAGTGTGTTTTTGTGTCTTTTTGATACATATGTGGATGAACCAGAGATCGGAGTGAATCGGGGATCTCCCTGTATTTCACTGCGGGGCTTTGCCAAATGCAAAGGTGATCACCCAGATAGCAAGCAGGGTTTTTATTTATTTTTGAGTATCAATTTTTTATGATGATGTATTTGCCTGTATTTGCAACCTTTTGTGTTAAAAGTGCATACCAATTCACTCTTGTGATATGTTTTGTATAATGTACACAGTATTTTACATTTTATATTCCTTTAACAATTTTCAGAAAAAAGGCCGGCAAAAAATACTTTGCCCAGGGCTGCCAAAATCCTAAGCACGGCCCTGAATACATTATTTTTAAAAAAATTACATGACTACACGCGTGACATATAAAGTACGCCGAATCCACCCTTCCTCCAAAAGAAACCAAAAGGTGAAGTTATTTAACCGCTTTAAAAATTCCACCTGCATGCAAGACTGCTTGGAAAGGAATGACCATAGGTTAGGTAAAAGTGTCAAGTTCATTGTGCTTCTCATTTGAAAACTGTTGGCCAATCAGTGGCCTCTGGTGTACGCAGTATGCCGCGCGTGTATTTGAGGGTTAAAGCTAAAGCTCCACATGTTGTTGGACATACTGTTGTATTCACCGTGAGTCGCTGTTTGTTAAAATTCAGGATTTTTAAAATATTGTGCAAAGAAATTGGCGTCTACACAAACAGGTACTTTTGCATACAAAAATTAGGTGGCTGTCACCAGCGTTAACTTGCAATTTTTGCACTTTAGTGATGAAGTAAGACTGTTTTTAATGGACTCCAAATTCCATTTGAATGAACGTTTCCATGATTTCTTCTGGATTGTCAAGGTCGCGTATTTGACGGTTATTTTAAAATTTTTTGAATGAACTGAATTTAAGCTTACATGGAACATTGGTACACATTTTTAAAGTCCACAACAATGTAGAATCAACAACAATAATAAAAAAAATATTTGTGATCAAATCAACTTCAGAGTAATATTTGGACATTATTCGATTTCTTACAAACATCTAGCGATAACATTCACCCTGATATCAAAAACTTTGATACACCTGAAGCACATGAAAAAAATATTTCAGACTTTATTTTTCTCCCTCGAAGTTAGAAAGTGAGTGGATGAGGGAATTAATTCACTAATTTCCAAGAAATTAGTGAAATAAAAACCTTGATATGGAACAGGAACAATATATTGAGTTATCATGCGATGATTCCACGAAAATCGCTTTCAACCCATTGAAGAGTTACTTCCATTTTGCACCACATATTTGTGTGAATAGACTTTCTTGAACCTTGTACACATGAAGAACAACTGTAGAAATCGACAGAATGTTGAACCAGACTTACTTAAACATTGAACGAGATGCTGCACATACGTATGTAGCAAGAGATAAGCAGCATACTTCTCATAGCAAATATAGCAGTACATACATTTTACCTGCCTTAAAATGTTTATTATAATTATTTTTCTTATTAATGCAGCTGACTTTTCCAACACTGTTAATAAAAATAGAATATGTGTAAAGAAATGCAAATACGGTGTATATCCATTACAATAATTTATTATCTTATATTAAATAAAAAAAATTGTTGGAGTCCCTGGAATACATATCACATGAAAAGGGGTCTGCCAGATCATAAAGTTTAAGAAATGCTGATCTAAATGATTAAAGAGTATACATATTTTTAATTACACTGTTTATTTGTTGCTCTCTTTTTTATTTATATTATCTAATTTTTAGTAGTATTTAAAATGTTTTGGGTATTTTTCGTTTAGTTGTGTTAATTGCTCTGGTCATAATCCATGCATTTATTTATTCGTATATTTTTTATATTGCAGATACATCATCAAGTTGTTCTTCTCGAGCGAAGACCGCGAGGAACCGGACTGGAGACTCGTTAGTAAATTGGCAGCGTTCGAGCTTGAAATCAAATCATGGGCTGAAACCCAATCCGACATGTCTTAGTGTTGCCAGGACTTTCCATGTCTGGCGGGAGGATGAGTGGCTCGTCTTCTGAGTTTCACCCAAAACTAATCTTGATCGGGCCGTCTCTTTGGCGTGCTTAGAGGAAGTTTCCACGACCTCCAGAGTCCGATAGTGGTATCTTTGATTCTTCCGTTTTTAGTGTGTTTTTATGTCTTTGTGATATATATGTGGATGAACCAGAGATCGGAGTCAATCGGGGATCTCCCCGTATTTCGCTGCGGGGGTTTGCCGAATGCAAAGCCGATCAATAGGAACGACCTAGCCGAGTCTCATCTGTGAGAAAGGACTGAGTTTCCTCGTGGTCCTGGGTCAGCCAGAGGTTTCCTATGTCACATGTAGTGACAACCCATGAAAGATGAACCAGTTGCTTGGTTGAAGACTCTGTAGAATATTCCGGTTACATATTGAAATTATCTGGACAATATGTTCAGAATGTGATGGGACTTTTTCTCCCTCGGGTCTATAATTAATAGAGTAAATTCTGTGCATTTTTTTACTTGGATGGAGACTCTGTTGAATATTCTGGTTATATATTGAAATCATCTGGACAATATGTTCAGAATGTGATGGGACTTTTTCTCCCTCGGGTCTATAATTAATAGAGTAAATTCTGTGCATTTTTTTACTTGGATGGAGACTCTGTAGAATATTCTGGTTATATATTGAAATCATCTGGACAATATGTTCAGAATGTGATGGGACTTTTTCTCCCTCGGGTCTATAGTTAAAAAACTGAGTAAATTCTGTGCATTTATATATTCACCTGGTTGAAGACTCTGTAGAATACTCAGCTTATATATTAAAATCATCTGGACAATATGTTCAGAATGTGATGGGACTTTTTCTCCCTCGGGTCTAATTGGGCATATATAATTCAAGAACATAAAATCAACATATATATATATATAGTTAAAAAAGTTAGTATAATTTGGTTCATTTGTATATTCACTTGTCATTTGAAGACTCTGTAGACTATTCAGCTTATATATTAAAATCATCTGGACAGTATGTTTGTTCAGAATGTGATGGGACTTTTTCTCCCTCGGGTCTATAGCTAAAAAAGTGAGTATAATTCTGTGCATTTGTATATTCACTTGGCATTTGAAGACTGTAGACTATTCAGTTTATATATTAAAATCATCTGCACAGTATGTTTCTTCAGAATATGATGGGACTTTTTTTCCCTCGGGTCTAATTGGGCATATAATTCAAGAACATAAAAAAGCAACATATATATAGTTAAAAAAGATTTGAAAATTATGAAGCATACTGAAACAGACTCTAATACTAGACTAAATTAGCAAAAAAGGATTTGTACTCATCCACATCAAAAAGTATAATAATCCTCTCTATGTCTTTGCCTTTAAAAGTACAGGATGATGAAATTTTTATTAAATTTTTCAAGATAAATTTTAAATTAAAAAGCCACTGATGAGGAATTACACTGAAATGTGCATTTGGATACTGAAGGGCCACTTCTTCAAATGTTACATTTCCCCTTCAACATGCAGAACTTGAAAAGAAAAACATAAGTTAAAAAAGATTTGAAAGTTCAGAAGAAATGGAACATACTGTAATACAGAAAGTGCCACTCCTTCAAATGTTAAAATTCCCCTTCAACCTGCAGCATCAAACTTGAAAAGAAAACAAAAGTTTAAAAAAATTTGAAAATTCTGAAATGTGACATATTGTTCAAAAGCGTAATAACTGAAACAGAAATTCATACAGAAAGGGACACTTCTTCAAATGTGCCTCCCCTTCTCCCTTCAACATGCAGCATCAAACTGGAAAAGAAAACAAAAGTAAGATCTGAAAAAAATACATGTTTCTTTTTTAAAAGTTTAAATTGTATTTATTTTAAAAAGTAAAAATTGTTTAGAAAAAAAATCCCATTTTTTTTTTACGCATGCAATGTTTATCTTGAAAAAAGCATGACTAATTTCATATCGGCAATTCACGTTATTTTTTTTTCAAAAGTTTCCATTATAATGCACTATTTGGCATAGCCACTGAATTCAATTATGGAAAATTGACTTTTTTTTTTAAGTGCAAGACAGTGAATTTATTTTAAAATATTAAATTTCTGATTATTTCTTTTTTAAGATCATAATTTAATAATCTAAATGATTAAAGAGTATACATATTTTTAATTACACTGTTCATTTGTTGCACTCTTTTTTTATTTGTATTATCTAATTTTTAGACCTCACGGCCGATGAGCCCAGTAGCTTGCTCTTCCATGCATGTCTATGATCGGAAGCCGTGGGAAAGCAAGAGCCGTCGGAGTAACTCGACATATGACCGAGGGACCGTTTCCCCCTGTGGGGTTTCGTGAACAAGGCCGTCGGGGGTTCTCTGGCGGTTCATCAGGTGTGTGTTCCACGCGGAAGTTTCCCCAGAGCAGGGTTACTGCCGCAACGACCTATGGGGTCGATACCTGGTAAAATGGTCTAGGGTTCGCAGAGGGGTGGCCCATGACCGATCGCAGCGCCGGACGAGACAAAGTCCTGGTGCGTTAAAAGTCCTTCAGAGACTTGGGCGCGATGGTCGGAAGCGTGCCGCGGGCAACCCCCGAGGGCACCTGGCGGTGCAGGATAGTTTTATCTAATTTTTAGTAGTATTTAAAATGTTTTGGGTATTTTTCATTTAGCTGGGTTAATTGCTCTGTTAATAATCCATGCATTTATTTATTTGTATATTTTTTATATTGCAGATACATCATCAAGTTGTCCTTCTCGAGCGAAGACCACGAGGAATCGGACCAGAGGCTCATCAGTAAAATGGCAGCGTTCGAGCTTGAAATCAAATCATGGGCCGAAACCCAATCTGAAATGCCTTTGTGTTGCCAGGACTTTCCATGTCTGGTGGGCGGATGAGTGGCTCGTCTTCTGAGTTTCACCCAAAACTAATCTCGATCGGCCGTCTCTTTGGCGCGCTTGGAGGAAGTTTCCACGACCTCCAGAATCCGATAGTGGGGTCTTTGTTTCTTCCGTTTTTAATGTGTTTTTGTGTTGTGTGTAGTCATAGTTGTGTAAGGTCATAAGTAAATAATGTTTACATAAGTTAATGTACTAATAATCTTAAAAAAGCTTCAAATCCTATTTTCCCTTTGTGCAATTTACAATAAAGCCTATGATAAATTATTTATTTCATGATTAAGAATTAATCTTGTTAAAAGAAATACATTAGTTATCACAGATTAAAGAAATTTAACTAATAACAATATACCAGTAAAATCTTACCGTATTTTCTGTAAATATTGAACACTACTTTTACATTTCACAAGCTGATCAGAATGACGACGGCAACATTTTGATTTTGAAAGCAACAAGAACAAGCAATGCTACGAAAGTTGGTTGCGCTTGTGTGAAAACCAAATGCATGAACGTTGGTTTGAGAATACTGGTTGCCTGAAGCTTATCTCCAAAACCTTCCTGCACCCATGCTATATGGTGAAGATAACTTATCTTGGCAGAACAATGGAAAGAAAATGAAAAATGACCATTTTCAGAAACCTTGCATGCTATCTGGGTATATATTTACTCAGTAATCTTTTTCTTTCTTCTTTTCCCATTTCTTTTGTATCAAAAATAGATGGCTTGAAAAATACATGATTTTTAAAAAAAAGTTTAAATTGTATTTATTTTGCAAAAGTAAAAATAGTTTAGAAAAAAAAACTACTCTTTTTTACGCATACAATGTTTATCTTGAAAAAAGCATGTCTAATTTCATAACTGCAATTCACGTTACTTTTTTTTCAAAAGTTACCATTATAATGCACTATTTGGCATGGCCACTGAATTCAATTATGGAAAATTGACTTTTTTTTAAGTGCGAAACTTTTGATCTATTTCTTTTTTAAGATCATAATTTAATAATCTAAATGATTAAAGACTATACATACTTTTAATTATACTGTTCATTTGTTGCTCTCTTTTTTATTTATATTATCTAATTTTTAGGCCCGCGGAAGATGAGCCCAGTAGCTGGTCCTTCCCTACCTGTCTATGATCAGACTCCGCGGGAAAGCAAGGGCTGTAGGGATGCCGGACATGTGGTGGAATCTCCCGACTCCCCTATGGGGTTTCGGCGAAGAAGCCGTTCGACATCATCCCTACGGTTCATCAGGTGTCATGTGGGGAAGTCTCCTCTAAGAGTTGGAACTTCTGCCGAATCGTATCGACCTATGTCGTCGTCGATACTTGGGCAAACATTGGGAGGTATCGCTGGATCGCGAGCCTCAGAATCGGTCGGAGTGCCGATGCGAGACAAAGCCTCTGGTGCATTAAAAGTTCCTCAGAACTTGGGCACGACGAGACGGAGTGTTCGCTAGACGCCCCCGAGGGCGTCTGCGACGCTGCTTAGTTTTATCTAGTTTTTAGTAGTATTTAAAAAGTTTTGGGTATTTTTCATTTAGCTGTGTTAATTGCTCTACTAATAATACATGCATTTATTTATTCGTATATTTTTTATATTGCAGATACATCATCAAGTTGTCCTTGTCGAGCGAAGACTGCGAGGAACCGGACCGGAGGTTCATTAGTAAAATGGCAGTGTTTGAGCTTGAAATCAAATCATGGGCCGAAACCCAATCCGACATGTCTTTGTGTAGCCAGGAATTTCCACATCTGGCGGGCGGATGAGTGGCTCGTCTTCTAAGTTTCACCCAAAACTAATCTCGATCGGGCAAATCTGTTTGGCGTGCTTGGAAGAAGTTTCCACGACCTCCAGAGTCCGATAGTGGTGTCTTTGATTCTTCCGTTTTTAGTGTGTTTTTGTGTCTTTTTGATACATATGTGGATGAACCAGAGATCGGAGTGAATCGGGGATCTCCCTGTATTTCACTGCGGGGCTTTGCCAAATGCAAAGGTGATCACCCAGATAGCAAGCAGGGTTTTTATTTATTTTTGAGTATCAATTTTTTATGATGATGTATTTGCCTGTATTTGCAACCTTTTGTGTTAAAAGTGCATACCAATTCACTCTTGTGATATGTTTTGTATAATGTACACAGTATTTTACATTTTATATTCCTTTAACAATTTTCAGAAAAAAGGCCGGCAAAAAATACTTTGCCCAGGGCTGCCAAAATCCTAAGCACGGCCCTGAATACATTATTTTTAAAAAAATTACATGACTACACGCGTGACATATAAAGTACGCCGAATCCACCCTTCCTCCAAAAGAAACCAAAAGGTGAAGTTATTTAACCGCTTTAAAAATTCCACCTGCATGCAAGACTGCTTGGAAAGGAATGACCATAGGTTAGGTAAAAGTGTCAAGTTCATTGTGCTTCTCATTTGAAAACTGTTGGCCAATCAGTGGCCTCTGGCGTACGCAGTATGCCGCGCGTGTATTTGAGGGTTAAAGCTAAAGCTCCACATGTTGTTGGACATACTGTTGTATTCACCGTGAGTCGCTGTTTGTTAAAATTCAGGATTTTTAAAATATTGTGCAAAGAAATTGGCGTCTACACAAACAGGTACTTTTGCATACAAAAATTAGGTGGCTGTCACCAGCGTTAACTTGCAATTTTTGCACTTTAGTGATGAAGTAAGACTGTTTTTAATGGACTCCAAATTCCATTTGAATGAACGTTTCCATGATTTCTTCTGGATTGTCAAGGTCGCGTATTTGACGGTTATTTTAAAATTTTTTGAATGAACTGAATTTAAGCTTACATGGAACATTGGTACACATTTTTAAAGTCCACAACAATGTAGAATCAACAACAATAATAAAAAAAATATTTGTGATCAAATCAACTTCAGAGTAATATTTGGACATTATTCGATTTCTTACAAACATCTAGCGATAAAATTCACCCTGATATCAAAAACTTTGATACACCTGAAGCACATGAAAAAAATATTTCAGACTTTATTTTTCTCCCTCGAAGTTAGAAAGTGAGTGGATGAGGGAATTAATTCACTAATTTCCAAGAAATTAGTGAAATAAAAACCTTGATATGGAACAGGAACAATATATTGAGTTATCATGCGATGATTCCACGAAAATCGCTTTCAACCCATTGAAGAGTTACTTCCATTTTGCACCACATATTTGTGTGAATAGACTTTCTTGAACCTTGTACACATGAAGAACAACTGTAGAAATCGACAGAATGTTGAACCAGACTTACTTAAACATTGAACGAGATGCTGCACATACGTATGTAGCAAGAGATAAGCAGCATACTTCTCATAGCAAATATAGCAGTACATACATTTTACCTGCCTTAAAATGTTTATTATAATTATTTTTCTTATTAATGCAGCTGACTTTTCCAACACTGTTAATAAAAATAGAATATGTGTAAAGAAATGCAAATACGGTGTATATCCATTACAATAATTTATTATCTTATATTAAATAAAAAAAAATTGTTGGGGTCCCTGGAATACATATCACATGAAAAGGGGTCTGCCAGATCATAAAGTTTAAGAAATGCTGATCTAAATGATTAAAGAGTATACATATTTTTAATTACACTGTTTATTTGTTGCTCTCTTTTTTATTTATATTATCTAATTTTTAGTAGTATTTAAAATGTTTTGGGTATTTTTCGTTTAGTTGTGTTAATTGCTCTGGTCATAATCCATGCATTTATTTATTCGTATATTTTTTATATTGCAGATACATCATCAAGTTGTTCTTCTCGAGCGAAGACCGCGAGGAACCGGACTGGAGACTCGTTAGTAAATTGGCAGCGTTCGAGCTTGAAATCAAATCATGGGCTGAAACCCAATCCGACATGTCTTAGTGTTGCCAGGACTTTCCATGTCTGGCGGGAGGATGAGTGGCTCGTCTTCTGAGTTTCACCCAAAACTAATCTTGATCGGGCCGTCTCTTTGGCGTGCTTAGAGGAAGTTTCCACGACCTCCAGAGTCCGATAGTGGTATCTTTGATTCTTCCGTTTTTAGTGTGTTTTTATGTCTTTGTGATATATATGTGGATGAACCAGAGATCGGAGTCAATCGGGGATCTCCCCGTATTTCGCTGCGGGGGTTTGCCGAATGCAAAGCCGATCAATAGGAACGACCTAGCCGAGTCTCATCTGTGAGAAAGGACTGAGTTTCCTCGTGGTCCTGGGTCAGCCAGAGGTTTCCTATGTCACATGTAGTGACAACCCATGAAAGATGAACCAGTTGCTTGGTTGAAGACTCTGTAGAATATTCCGGTTACATATTGAAATTATCTGGACAATATGTTCAGAATGTGATGGGACTTTTTCTCCCTCGGGTCTATAATTAATAGAGTAAATTCTGTGCATTTTTTTACTTGGATGGAGACTCTGTTGAATATTCTGGTTATATATTGAAATCATCTGGACAATATGTTCAGAATGTGATGGGACTTTTTCTCCCTCGGGTCTATAATTAATAGAGTAAATTCTGTGCATTTTTTTACTTGGATGGAGACTCTGTAGAATATTCTGGTTATATATTGAAATCATCTGGACAATATGTTCAGAATGTGATGGGACTTTTTCTCCCTCGGGTCTATAGTTAAAAAACTGAGTAAATTCTGTGCATTTATATATTCACCTGGTTGAAGACTCTGTAGAATACTCAGCTTATATATTAAAATCATCTGGACAATATGTTCAGAATGTGATGGGACTTTTTCTCCCTCGGGTCTAATTGGGCATATATAATTCAAGAACATAAAATCAACATATATATATATATAGTTAAAAAAGTTAGTATAATTTGGTTCATTTGTATATTCACTTGTCATTTGAAGACTCTGTAGACTATTCAGCTTATATATTAAAATCATCTGGACAGTATGTTTGTTCAGAATGTGATGGGACTTTTTCTCCCTCGGGTCTATAGCTAAAAAAGTGAGTATAATTCTGTGCATTTGTATATTCACTTGGCATTTGAAGACTGTAGACTATTCAGTTTATATATTAAAATCATCTGCACAGTATGTTTCTTCAGAATATGATGGGACTTTTTTTCCCTCGGGTCTAATTGGGCATATAATTCAAGAACATAAAAAAGCAACATATATATAGTTAAAAAAGATTTGAAAATTATGAAGCATACTGAAACAGACTCTAATACTAGACTAAATTAGCAAAAAAGGATTTGTACTCATCCACATCAAAAAGTATAATAATCCTCTCTATGTCTTTGCCTTTAAAAGTACAGGATGATGAAATTTTTATTAAATTTTTCAAGATAAATTTTAAATTAAAAAGCCACTGATGAGGAATTACACTGAAATGTGCATTTGGATACTGAAGGGCCACTTCTTCAAATGTTACATTTCCCCTTCAACATGCAGAACTTGAAAAGAAAAACATAAGTTAAAAAAGATTTGAAAGTTCAGAAGAAATGGAACATACTGTAATACAGAAAGTGCCACTCCTTCAAATGTTAAAATTCCCCTTCATCCTGCAGCATCAAACTTGAAAAGAAAACAAAAGTTTAAAAAAATTTGAAAATTCTGAAATGTGACATATTGTTCAAAAGCGTAATAACTGAAACAGAAATTCATACAGAAAGGGACACTTCTTCAAATGTGCCTCCCCTTCTCCCTTCAACATGCAGCATCAAACTGGAAAAGAAAACAAAAGTAAGATCTGAAAAAAATACATGTTTCTTTTTTAAAAGTTTAAATTGTATTTATTTTAAAAAGTAAAAATTGTTTAGAAAAAAAATCCCATTTTTTTTTTACGCATGCAATGTTTATCTTGAAAAAAGCATGACTAATTTCATATCGGCAATTCACGTTATTTTTTTTTCAAAAGTTTCCATTATAATGCACTATTTGGCATAGCCACTGAATTCAATTATGGAAAATTGACTTTTTTTTTTAAGTGCAAGACAGTGAATTTATTTTAAAATATTAAATTTCTGATTATTTCTTTTTTAAGATCATAATTTAATAATCTAAATGATTAAAGAGTATACATATTTTTAATTACACTGTTCATTTGTTGCACTCTTTTTTTATTTGTATTATCTAATTTTTAGACCTCACGGCCGATGAGCCCAGTAGCTTGCTCTTCCATGCATGTCTATGATCGGAAGCCGTGGGAAAGCAAGAGCCGTCGGAGTAACTCGACATATGACCGAGGGACCGTTTCCCCCTGTGGGGTTTCGTGAACGAGGCCGTCGGGGGTTCTCTGGCGGTTCATCAGGTGTGTGTTCCACGCGGAAGTTTCCCCAGAGCAGGGTTACTGCCGCAACGACCTATGGGGTCGATACCTGGTTAAAATGGTCTAGGGTTCGCAGAGGGGTGGCCCATGACCGATCGCAGCGCCGGACGAGACAAAGTCCTGGTGCGTTAAAAGTCCTTCAGAGACTTGGGCGCGATGGTCGGAAGCGTGCCGCGGGCAACCCCCGAGGGCACCTGGCGGTGCAGGATAGTTTTATCTAATTTTTAGTAGTATTTAAAATGTTTTGGGTATTTTTCATTTAGCTGGGTTAATTGCTCTGTTAATAATCCATGCATTTATTTATTTGTATATTTTTTATATTGCAGATACATCATCAAGTTGTCCTTCTCGAGCGAAGACCACGAGGAATCGGACCAGAGGCTCATCAGTAAAATGGCAGCGTTCGAGCTTGAAATCAAATCATGGGCCGAAACCCAATCTGAAATGCCTTTGTGTTGCCAGGACTTTCCATGTCTGGTGGGCGGATGAGTGGCTCGTCTTCTGAGTTTCACCCAAAACTAATCTCGATCGGCCGTCTCTTTGGCGCGCTTGGAGGAAGTTTCCACGACCTCCAGAATCCGATAGTGGGGTCTTTGTTTCTTCCGTTTTTAATGTGTTTTTGTGTTGTGTGTAGTCATAGTTGTGTAAGGTCATAAGTAAATAATGTTTACATAAGTTAATGTACTAATAATCTTAAAAAAGCTTCAAATCCTATTTTCCCTTTGTGCAATTTACAATAAAGCCTATGATAAATTATTTATTTCATGATTAAGAATTAATCTTGTTAAAAGAAATACATTAGTTATCACAGATTAAAGAAATTTAACTAATAACAATATACCAGTAAAATCTTACCGTATTTTCTGTAAATATTGAACACTACTTTTACATTTCACAAGCTGATCAGAATGACGACGGCAACATTTTGATTTTGAAAGCAACAAGAACAAGCAATGCTACGAAAGTTGGTTGCGCTTGTGTGAAAACCAAATGCATGAACGTTGGTTTGAGAATACTGGTTGCCTGAAGCTTATCTCCAAAACCTTCCTGCACCCATGCTATATGGTGAAGATAACTTATCTTGGCAGAACAATGGAAAGAAAATGAAAAATGACCATTTTCAGAAACCTTGCATGCTATCTGGGTATATATTTACTCAGTAATCTTTTTCTTTCTTCTTTTCCCATTTCTTTTGTATCAAAAATAGATGGCTTGAAAAATACATGATTTTTAAAAAAAAGTTTAAATTGTATTTATTTTGCAAAAGTAAAAATAGTTTAGAAAAAAAAACTACTCTTTTTTACGCATACAATGTTTATCTTGAAAAAAGCATGTCTAATTTCATAACTGCAATTCACGTTACTTTTTTTTCAAAAGTTACCATTATAATGCACTATTTGGCATGGCCACTGAATTCAATTATGGAAAATTGACTTTTTTTTAAGTGTGAAACTTTTGATCTATTTCTTTTTTAAGATCATAATTTAATAATCTAAATGATTAAAGACTATACATACTTTTAATTATACTGTTCATTTGTTGCTCTCTTTTTTATTTATATTATCTAATTTTTAGGCCCGCGGAAGATGAGCCCAGTAGCTGGTCCTTCCCTACCTGTCTATGATCAGACTCCGCGGGAAAGCAAGGGCTGTAGGGATGCCGGACATGTGGTGGAATCTCCCGACTCCCCTATGGGGTTTCGGCGAAGAAGCCGTTCGACATCATCCCTACGGTTCATCAGGTGTCATGTGGGGAAGTCTCCTCTAAGAGTTGGAACTTCTGCCGAATCGTATCGACCTATGTCGTCGTCGATACTTGGGCAAACATTGGGAGGTATCGCTGGATCGCGAGCCTCAGAATCGGTCGGAGTGCCGATGCGAGACAAAGCCTCTGGTGCATTAAAAGTTCCTCAGAACTTGGGCACGACGAGACGGAGTGTTCGCTAGACGCCCCCGAGGGCGTCTGCGACGCTGCTTAGTTTTATCTAGTTTTTAGTAGTATTTAAAAAGTTTTGGGTATTTTTCATTTAGCTGTGTTAATTGCTCTACTAATAATACATGCATTTATTTATTCGTATATTTTTTATATTGCAGATACATCATCAAGTTGTCCTTGTCGAGCGAAGACTGCGAGGAACCGGACCGGAGGTTCATTAGTAAAATGGCAGTGTTTGAGCTTGAAATCAAATCATGGGCCGAAACCCAATCCGACATGTCTTTGTGTAGCCAGGAATTTCCACATCTGGCGGGCGGATGAGTGGCTCGTCTTCTAAGTTTCACCCAAAACTAATCTCGATCGGGCAAATCTGTTTGGCGTGCTTGGAAGAAGTTTCCACGACCTCCAGAGTCCGATAGTGGTGTCTTTGATTCTTCCGTTTTTAGTGTGTTTTTGTGTCTTTTTGATACATATGTGGATGAACCAGAGATCGGAGTGAATCGGGGATCTCCCTGTATTTCACTGCGGGGCTTTGCCAAATGCAAAGGTGATCACCCAGATAGCAAGCAGGGTTTTTATTTATTTTTGAGTATCAATTTTTTATGATGATGTATTTGCCTGTATTTGCAACCTTTTGTGTTAAAAGTGCATACCAATTCACTCTTGTGATATGTTTTGTATAATGTACACAGTATTTTACATTTTATATTCCTTTAACAATTTTCAGAAAAAAGGCCGGCAAAAAATACTTTGCCCAGGGCTGCCAAAATCCTAAGCACGGCCCTGAATACATTATTTTTAAAAAAATTACATGACTACACGCGTGACATATAAAGTACGCCGAATCCACCCTTCCTCCAAAAGAAACCAAAAGGTGAAGTTATTTAACCGCTTTAAAAATTCCACCTGCATGCAAGACTGCTTGGAAAGGAATGACCATAGGTTAGGTAAAAGTGTCAAGTTCATTGTGCTTCTCATTTGAAAACTGTTGGCCAATCAGTGGCCTCTGGCGTACGCAGTATGCCGCGCGTGTATTTGAGGGTTAAAGCTAAAGCTCCACATGTTGTTGGACATACTGTTGTATTCACCGTGAGTCGCTGTTTGTTAAAATTCAGGATTTTTAAAATATTGTGCAAAGAAATTGGCGTCTACACAAACAGGTACTTTTGCATACAAAAATTAGGTGGCTGTCACCAGCGTTAACTTGCAATTTTTGCACTTTAGTGATGAAGTAAGACTGTTTTTAATGGACTCCAAATTCCATTTGAATGAACGTTTCCATGATTTCTTCTGGATTGTCAAGGTCGCGTATTTGACGGTTATTTTAAAATTTTTTGAATGAACTGAATTTAAGCTTACATGGAACATTGGTACACATTTTTAAAGTCCACAACAATGTAGAATCAACAACAATAATAAAAAAAATATTTGTGATCAAATCAACTTCAGAGTAATATTTGGACATTATTCGATTTCTTACAAACATCTAGCGATAAAATTCACCCTGATATCAAAAACTTTGATACACCTGAAGCACATGAAAAAAATATTTCAGACTTTATTTTTCTCCCTCGAAGTTAGAAAGTGAGTGGATGAGGGAATTAATTCACTAATTTCCAAGAAATTAGTGAAATAAAAACCTTGATATGGAACAGGAACAATATATTGAGTTATCATGCGATGATTCCACGAAAATCGCTTTCAACCCATTGAAGAGTTACTTCCATTTTGCACCACATATTTGTGTGAATAGACTTTCTTGAACCTTGTACACATGAAGAACAACTGTAGAAATCGACAGAATGTTGAACCAGACTTACTTAAACATTGAACGAGATGCTGCACATACGTATGTAGCAAGAGATAAGCAGCATACTTCTCATAGCAAATATAGCAGTACATACATTTTACCTGCCTTAAAATGTTTATTATAATTATTTTTCTTATTAATGCAGCTGACTTTTCCAACACTGTTAATAAAAATAGAATATGTGTAAAGAAATGCAAATACGGTGTATATCCATTACAATAATTTATTATCTTATATTAAATAAAAAAAATTGTTGGGGTCCCTGGAATACATATCACATGAAAAGGGGTCTGCCAGATCATAAAGTTTAAGAAATGCTGATCTAAATGATTAAAGAGTATACATATTTTTAATTACACTGTTTATTTGTTGCTCTCTTTTTTATTTATATTATCTAATTTTTAGTAGTATTTAAAATGTTTTGGGTATTTTTCGTTTAGTTGTGTTAATTGCTCTGGTCATAATCCATGCATTTATTTATTCGTATATTTTTTATATTGCAGATACATCATCAAGTTGTTCTTCTCGAGCGAAGACCGCGAGGAACCGGACTGGAGACTCGTTAGTAAATTGGCAGCGTTCGAGCTTGAAATCAAATCATGGGCTGAAACCCAATCCGACATGTCTTAGTGTTGCCAGGACTTTCCATGTCTGGCGGGAGGATGAGTGGCTCGTCTTCTGAGTTTCACCCAAAACTAATCTTGATCGGGCCGTCTCTTTGGCGTGCTTAGAGGAAGTTTCCACGACCTCCAGAGTCCGATAGTGGTATCTTTGATTCTTCCGTTTTTAGTGTGTTTTTATGTCTTTGTGATATATATGTGGATGAACCAGAGATCGGAGTCAATCGGGGATCTCCCCGTATTTCGCTGCGGGGGTTTGCCGAATGCAAAGCCGATCAATAGGAACGACCTAGCCGAGTCTCATCTGTGAGAAAGGACTGAGTTTCCTCGTGGTCCTGGGTCAGCCAGAGGTTTCCTATGTCACATGTAGTGACAACCCATGAAAGATGAACCAGTTGCTTGGTTGAAGACTCTGTAGAATATTCTGGTTATATATTGAAATCATCTGGACAATATGTTCAGAATGTGATGGGACTTTTTCTTCCTCGGGTCTATAATTAAAAGAGTAAATTCTGTGCATTTTTGCACTTGGTTGAAGACTCTGTAGAATATTCCGGTTACATATTGAAATTATCTGGACAATATGTTCAGAATGTGATGGGACTTTTTCTCCCTCGGGTCTATAATTAATAGAGTAAATTCTGTGCATTTTTTTACTTGGATGGAGACTCTGTCGAATATTCTGGTTATATATTGAAATCCTCGGGTCTATAATTAATAGAGTAAATTCTGTGCATTTTTTTACTTGGATGGAGACTCTGTCGAATATTCTGGTTATATATTGAAATCATCTGGACAATATGTTCAGAATGTGATGGGACTTTTTCTCCCTCGGGTCTATAATTAAAAAAGAGTAAATTCTGTGCATTTGTTCACTTGGTTGAAGACTCTGTAGAATATTCTGGTTATATATTGAAATCATCTGGACAATATGTTCAGAATGTGATGGGACTTTTTCCCCCTCGGGTCTATAGTTAAAAAACTGAGTAAATTCTGTGCATTTATATATTCACCTGGTTGAAGACTCTGTAGAATACTCAGCTTATATATTAAAATCATCTGGACAATATGTTCAGAATGTGATGGGACTTTTTCTCCCTCGGGTCTAATTGGGCATATATAATTCAAGAACATAAAATCAACATATATATATATATAGTTAAAAAAGTTAGTATAATTTGGTTCATTTGTATATTCACTTGTCATTTGAAGACTCTGTAGACTATTCAGCTTATATATTAAAATCATCTGGACAGTATGTTTGTTCAGAATGTGATGGGACTTTTTCTCCCTCGGGTCTATAGCTAAAAAAGTGAGTATAATTCTGTGCATTTGTATATTCACTTGGCATTTGAAGACTGTAGACTATTCAGCTTATATATTAAAATCATCTGCACAGTATGTTTCTTCAGAATATGATGGGACTTTTTTACCCTCGGGTCTAATTGGGCATATAATTCAAGAACATAAAAAAGCAACATATATATAGTTAAAAAAGATTTGAAAATTATGAAGCATACTGAAACAGACTCTAATACTAGACTAAATTAGCAAAAAAGGATTTGTACTCATCCACATCAAAAAGTATAATAATCCTCTCTATGTCTTTGCCTTTAAAAGTACAGGATGATGAAATTTTTATTAAATTTTTCAAGATAAATTTTAAATTAAAAAGCCACTGATGAGGAATTACACTGGAATGTGCATTTGGATACTGAAGGGCCACTTCTTCAAATGTTACATTTCCCCTTCAACATGCAGAACTTGAAAAGAAAAACATAAGTTAAAAAAGATTTGAAAGTTCAGAAGAAATGGAACATACTGTAATACAGAAAGTGCCACTCCTTCAAATGTTAAAATTCCCCTTCAACCTGCAGCATCAAACTTGAAAAGAAAACAAAAGTTTAAAAAAATTTGAAAATTCTGAAATGTGACATATTGTTCAAAAGCGTAATAGCTGAAACAGAAATTCATACAGAAAGGGACACTTCTTCAAATGTGCCTCCCCTTCTCCCTTCAACATGCAGCATCAAACTGGAAAAGAAAACAAAAGTAAGATCTGAAAAAAATACATGTTTCTTTTTTAAAAGTTTAAATTGTATTTATTTTAAAAAGTAAAAATTGTTTAGAAAAAAAATCCCATTTTTTTTTACGCATGCAATGTTTATCTTGAAAAAAGCATGACTAATTTCATATCGGCAATTCACGTTATTTTTTTTTCAAAAGTTTCCATTATAATGCACTATTTGGCATAGCCACTGAATTCAATTATGGAAAATTGACTTTTTTTTTTAAGTGCAAGACAGTGAATTTATTTTAAAATATTAAATTTCTGATTATTTCTTTTTTAAGATCATAATTTAATAATCTAAATGATTAAAGAGTATACATATTTTTAATTACACTGTTCATTTGTTGCACTCTTTTTTTATTTGTATTATCTAATTTTTAGACCTCACGGCCGATGAGCCCAGTAGCTTGCTCTTCCATGCATGTCTATGATCGGAAGCCGTGGGAAAGCAAGAGCCGTCGGAGTAACTCGACATATGACCGAGGGACCGTTTCCCCCTGTGGGGTTTCGTGAACGAGGCCGTCGGGGGTTCTCTGGCGGTTCATCAGGTGTGTGTTCCACGCGGAAGTTTCCCCAGAGCAGGGTTACTGCCGCAACGACCTATGGGGTCGATACCTGGTAAAATGGTCTAGGGTTCGCAGAGGGGTGGCCCATGACCGATCGCAGCGCCGGACGAGACAAAGTCCTGATGCGTTAAAAGTCCTTCAGAGACTTGGGCGCGATGGTCGGAAGCGTGCCGCGGGCTACACCCGAGGGCGCCTAGCGGCGCAGGATAGTTTTATCTGATTTTTAGTAGTATTTAAAATGTTTTGGGTATTTTTCATTTAGCTGGGTTAATTGCTCTGTTAATAATCCATGCATTTATTTATTTGTATATTTTTTATATTGCAGATACATCATCAAGTTGTCCTTCTCGAGCGAAGACCACGAGGAATCGGACCAGAGGCTCATCAGTAAAATGGCAGCGTTCGAGCTTGAAATCAAATCATGGGCCGAAACCCAATCTGAAATGCCTTTGTGTTGCCAGGACTTTCCATGTCTGGTGGGCGGATGAGTGGCTCGTCTTCTGAGTTTCACCCAAAACTAATCTCGATCGGGCCGTCTCTTTGGCGCGCTTGGAGGAAGTTTCCACGACCTCCAGAATCCGATAGTGGGGTCTTTGTTTCTTCCGTTTTTAATGTGTTTTTGTGTTGTGTGTAGTCATAGTTGTGTAAGGTCATAAGTAAATAATGTTTACATAAGTTAATGTACTAATAATCTTAAAAAAGCTTCAAATCCTATTTTCCCTTTGTGCAATTTACAATAAAGCCTATGATAAATTATTTATTTCATGATTAAGAATTAATCTTGTTAAAAGAAATACATTCGTTATCACAGATTAAAGAAATTTAACTAATAACAATATACCAGTAAAATCTTACCGTATTTTCTGTAAATATTGAACACTACTTTTACATTTCACAAGCTGATCAGAATGACGACGGCAACATTTTGATTTTGAAAGCAACAAGAACAAGCAATGCTACGAAAGTTGGTTGCGCTTGTGTGAAAACCAAATGCATGAAGGTTGGTTTGAGAATACTGGTTGCCTGAAGCTTATCTCCAAAACCTTCCTGCACCCATGCTATATGGTGAAGATAACTTATCTTGGCAGAACAATGGAAAGAAAATGAAAAATGACCATTTTCAGAAACCTTGCATGCTATCTGGGTATATATTTACTCAGTAATCTTTTTCTTTCTTCTTTTCCCATTTCTTTTGTATCAAAAATAGATGGCTTGAAAAATACATGATTTTTAAAAAAAAGTTTAAATTGTATTTATTTTGCAAAAGTAAAAATAGTTTAGAAAAAAAAACTACTCTTTTTTTACGCATACAATGTTTATCTTGAAAAAAGCATGTCTAATTTCATAACTGCAATTCACGTTACTTTTTTTTCAAAAGTTTCCATTATAATGCACTATTTGGCATGGCCACTGAATTCAATTATGGAAAATTGACTTTTTTTTAAGTGCGAAACTTTTGATCTATTTCTTTTTTAAGATCATAATTTAATAATCTAAATGATCAAAGACTATACATACTTTTAATTATACTGTTCATTTGTTGCTCTCTTTTTTATTTATATTATCTAATTTTTAGGCCCGCGGAAGATGAGCCCAGTAGCTGGTCCTTCCCTACCTGTCTATGATCAGACTCCGCGGGAAAGCAAGGGCTGTAGGGATGCCGGACATGTGGTGGAATCTCCCGACTCCCCTATGGGGTTTCGGCGAAGAAGCCGTTCGACATCATCCCTACGGTTCATCAGGTGTCATGTGGGGAAGTCTCCTCTAAGAGTTGGAACTTCTGCCGAATCGTATCGACCTATGTCGTCGTCGATACTTGGGCAAACATTGGGAGGTATCGCTGGATCGCGAGCCTCAGAATCGGTCGGAGTGCCGATGCGAGACAAAGCCTCTGGTGCATTAAAAGTTCCTCAGGACTTGGGCACGACGAGACGGAGTGTTCGCTAGACGCCCCCGAGGGCGTCTGCGACGCTGCTTAGTTTTATCTAGTTTTTAGTAGTATTTAAAAAGTTTTGGGTATTTTTCATTTAGCTGTGTTAATTGCTCTACTAATAATACATGCATTTATTTATTCGTATATTTTTTATATTGCAGATACATCATCAAGTTGTCCTTGTCGAGCGAAGACTGCGAGGAACCGGACCGGAGGTTCATTAGTAAAATGGCAGTGTTTGAGCTTGAAATCAAATCATGGGCCGAAACCCAATCCGACATGTCTTTGTGTAGCCAGGAATTTCCACATCTGGCGGGCGGATGAGTGGCTCGTCTTCTAAGTTTCACCCAAAACTAATCTCGATCGGGCAAATCTGTTTGGCGTGCTTGGAAGAAGTTTCCACGACCTCCAGAGTCTGATAGTGGTGTCTTTGATTCTTCCGTTTTTAGTGTGTTTTTGTGTCTTTTTGATACATATGTGGATGAACCAGAGATCGGAGTGAATCGGGGATCTCCCTGTATTTCACTGCAGGGCTTTGCCAAATGCAAAGGTGATCACCCAGATAGCAAGCAGGGTTTTTATTTATTTTTGAGTATCAATTTTTTATGATGATGTATTTGCCTGTATTTGCAACCTTTTGTGTTAAAAGTGCATACCAATTCACTCTTTTGATATGTTTTGTATAATGTACACAGTATTTTACATTTTATATTCCTTTAACAATTTTCAGAAAAAAGGCCGGCAAAAAATACTTTGCCCAGGGCTGCCAAAATCCTAAGCACGGCCCTGAATACATTATTTTTAAAAAAATTACATGACTACACGCGTGACATATAAAGTACGCCGAATCCACCCTTCCTCCAAAAGAAACCAAAAGGTGAAGTTATTTAACCGCTTTAAAAATTCCACCTGCATGCAAGACTGCTTGGAAAGGAATGACCATAGGTTAGGTAAAAGTGTCAAGTTCATTGTGCTTCTCATTTGAAAACTGTTGGCCAATCAGTGGCCTCTGGCGTACGCAGTATGCCGCGCGTGTATTTGAGGGTTAAAGCTAAAGCTCCACATGTTGTTGGACATACTGTTGTATTCACCGTGAGTCGCTGTTTGTTAAAATTCAGGATTTTTAAAATATTGTGCAAAGAAATTGGCGTCTACACAAACAGGTACTTTTGCATACAAAAATTAGGTGGCTGTCACCAGCGTTAACTTGCAATTTTTGCACTTTAGTGATGAAGTAAGACTGTTTTTAATGGACTCCAAATTCCATTTGAATGAACGTTTCCATGATTTCTTCTGGATTGTCAAGGTCGCGTATTTGACGGTTATTTTAAAATTTTTTGAATGAACTGAATTTAAGCTTACATGGAACATTGGTACACATTTTTAAAGTCCACAACAATGTAGAATCAACAACAATAATAAAAAAAATATTTGTGATCAAATCAACTTCAGAGTAATATTTGGACATTATTAGATTTCTTACAAACATCTAGCGATAAAATTCACCCTGATATCAAAAACTTTGATACACCTGAAGCACATGAAAAAAATATTTCAGACTTTATTTTTCTCCCTCGAAGTTAGAAAGTGAGTGGATGAGGGAATTAATTCACTAATTTCCAAGAAATTAGTGAAATAAAAACCTTGGTATGGAACAGGAACAATATATTGAATTATCATGCGATGATTCCACGAAAATCGCTTTCAACCCATTGAAGAGTTACTTCCATTTTGCACCACATATTTGTGTGAATAGACTTTCTTGAACCTTGTACACATGAAGAACAACTGTAGAAATCGACAGAATGTTGAACCAGACTTACTTAAACATTGAACGAGATGCTGCACATACGTATGTAGCAAGAGATAAGCAGCATACTTCTCATAGCAAATATAGCAGTACATACATTTTACCTGCCTTAAAATGTTTATTATAATTATTTTTCTTATTAATGCAGCTGACTTTTCCAACACTGTTAATAAAAATAGAATATGTGTAAAGAAATGCAAATACGGTGTATATCCATTACAATAATTTATTATCTTATATTAAATAAAAAAAATTGTTGGGGTCCCTGGAATACATATCACATGAAAAGGGGTCTGCCAGATCATAAAGTTTAAGAAATGCTGATCTAAATGATTAAAGAGTATACATATTTTTAATTACACTGTTTATTTGTTGCTCTCTTTTTTATTTATATTATCTAATTTTTAGTAGTATTTAAAATGTTTTGGGTATTTTTCGTTTAGTTGTGTTAATTTCTCTGGTCATAATCCATGCATTTATTTATTCGTATATTTTTTATATTGCAGATACATCATCAAGTTGTTCTTCTCGAGCGAAGACCGCGAGGAACCGGACTGGAGACTCGTTAGTAAATTGGCAGCGTTCGAGCTTGAAATCAAATCATGGGCTGAAACCCAATCCGACATGTCTTAGTGTTGCCAGGACTTTCCATGTCTGGCGGGAGGATGAGTGGCTCGTCTTCTGAGTTTCACCCAAAACTAATCTTGATCGGGCCGTCTCTTTGGCGTGCTTAGAGGAAGTTTCCACGACCTCCAGAGTCCGATAGTGGTATCTTTGATTCTTCCGTTTTTAGTGTGTTTTTATGTCTTTGTGATATATATGTGGATGAACCAGAGATCGGAGTCAATCGGGGATCTCCCCGTATTTCGCTGCGGGGGTTTGCCGAATGCAAAGCCGATCAATAGGAACGACCTAGCCGAGTCTCATCTGTGAGAAAGGACTGAGTTTCCTCGTGGTCCTGGGTCAGCCAGAGGTTTCCTATGTCACATGTAGTGACAACCCATGAAAGATGAACCAGTTGCTTGGTTGAAGACTCTGTAGAATATTCCGGTTACATATTGAAATTATCTGGACAATATGTTCAGAATGTGATGGGACTTTTTCTCCCTCGGGTCTATAATTAATAGAGTAAATTCTGTGCATTTTTTTACTTGGATGGAGACTCTGTTGAATATTCTGGTTATATATTGAAATCATCTGGACAATATGTTCAGAATGTGATGGGACTTTTTCTCCCTCGGGTCTATAATTAATAGAGTAAATTCTGTGCATTTTTTTACTTGGATGGAGACTCTGTAGAATATTCTGGTTATATATTGAAATCATCTGGACAATATGTTCAGAATGTGATGGGACTTTTTCTCCCTCGGGTCTATAGTTAAAAAACTGAGTAAATTCTGTGCATTTATATATTCACCTGGTTGAAGACTCTGTAGAATACTCAGCTTATATATTAAAATCATCTGGACAATATGTTCAGAATGTGATGGGACTTTTTCTCCCTCGGGTCTAATTGGGCATATATAATTCAAGAACATAAAATCAACATATATATATATATAGTTAAAAAAGTTAGTATAATTTGGTTCATTTGTATATTCACTTGTCATTTGAAGACTCTGTAGACTATTCAGCTTATATATTAAAATCATCTGGACAGTATGTTTGTTCAGAATGTGATGGGACTTTTTCTCCCTCGGGTCTATAGCTAAAAAAGTGAGTATAATTCTGTGCATTTGTATATTCACTTGGCATTTGAAGACTGTAGACTATTCAGTTTATATATTAAAATCATCTGCACAGTATGTTTCTTCAGAATATGATGGGACTTTTTTTCCCTCGGGTCTAATTGGGCATATAATTCAAGAACATAAAAAAGCAACATATATATAGTTAAAAAAGATTTGAAAATTATGAAGCATACTGAAACAGACTCTAATACTAGACTAAATTAGCAAAAAAGGATTTGTACTCATCCACATCAAAAAGTATAATAATCCTCTCTATGTCTTTGCCTTTAAAAGTACAGGATGATGAAATTTTTATTAAATTTTTCAAGATAAATTTTAAATTAAAAAGCCACTGATGAGGAATTACACTGAAATGTGCATTTGGATACTGAAGGGCCACTTCTTCAAATGTTACATTTCCCCTTCAACATGCAGAACTTGAAAAGAAAAACATAAGTTAAAAAAGATTTGAAAGTTCAGAAGAAATGGAACATACTGTAATACAGAAAGTGCCACTCCTTCAAATGTTAAAATTCCCCTTCAACCTGCAGCATCAAACTTGAAAAGAAAACAAAAGTTTAAAAAAATTTGAAAATTCTGAAATGTGACATATTGTTCAAAAGCGTAATAACTGAAACAGAAATTCATACAGAAAGGGACACTTCTTCAAATGTGCCTCCCCTTCTCCCTTCAACATGCAGCATCAAACTGGAAAAGAAAACAAAAGTAAGATCTGAAAAAAATACATGTTTCTTTTTTAAAAGTTTAAATTGTATTTATTTTAAAAAGTAAAAATTGTTTAGAAAAAAAATCCCATTTTTTTTTTACGCATGCAATGTTTATCTTGAAAAAAGCATGACTAATTTCATATCGGCAATTCACGTTATTTTTTTTTCAAAAGTTTCCATTATAATGCACTATTTGGCATAGCCACTGAATTCAATTATGGAAAATTGACTTTTTTTTTTAAGTGCAAGACAGTGAATTTATTTTAAAATATTAAATTTCTGATTATTTCTTTTTTAAGATCATAATTTAATAATCTAAATGATTAAAGAGTATACATATTTTTAATTACACTGTTCATTTGTTGCACTCTTTTTTTATTTGTATTATCTAATTTTTAGACCTCACGGCCGATGAGCCCAGTAGCTTGCTCTTCCATGCATGTCTATGATCGGAAGCCGTGGGAAAGCAAGAGCCGTCGGAGTAACTCGACATATGACCGAGGGACCGTTTCCCCCTGTGGGGTTTCGTGAACGAGGCCGTCGGGGGTTCTCTGGCGGTTCATCAGGTGTGTGTTCCACGCGGAAGTTTCCCCAGAGCAGGGTTACTGCCGCAACGACCTATGGGGTCGATACCTGGTAAAATGGTCTAGGGTTCGCAGAGGGGTGGCCCATGACCGATCGCAGCGCCAGACGAGACAAAGTCCTGGTGCGTTAAAAGTCCTTCAGAGACTTGGGCGCGATGGTCGGAAGCGTGCCGCGGGCAACCCCCGAGGGCACCTGGCGGTGCAGGATAGTTTTATCTAATTTTTAGTAGTATTTAAAATGTTTTGGGTATTTTTCATTTAGCTGGGTTAATTGCTCTGTTAATAATCCATGCATTTATTTATTTGTATATTTTTTATATTGCAGATACATCATCAAGTTGTCCTTCTCGAGCGAAGACCACGAGGAATCGGACCAGAGGCTCATCAGTAAAATGGCAGCGTTCGAGCTTGAAATCAAATCATGGGCCGAAACCCAATCTGAAATGCCTTTGTGTTGCCAGGACTTTCCATGTCTGGTGGGCGGATGAGTGGCTCGTCTTCTGAGTTTCACCCAAAACTAATCTCGATCGGCCGTCTCTTTGGCGCGCTTGGAGGAAGTTTCCACGACCTCCAGAATCCGATAGTGGGGTCTTTGTTTCTTCCGTTTTTAATGTGTTTTTGTGTTGTGTGTAGTCATAGTTGTGTAAGGTCATAAGTAAATAATGTTTACATAAGTTAATGTACTAATAATCTTAAAAAAGCTTCAAATCCTATTTTCCCTTTGTGCAATTTACAATAAAGCCTATGATAAATTATTTATTTCATGATTAAGAATTAATCTTGTTAAAAGAAATACATTAGTTATCACAGATTAAAGAAATTTAACTAATAACAATATACCAGTAAAATCTTACCGTATTTTCTGTAAATATTGAACACTACTTTTACATTTCACAAGCTGATCAGAATGACGACGGCAACATTTTGATTTTGAAAGCAACAAGAACAAGCAATGCTACGAAAGTTGGTTGCGCTTGTGTGAAAACCAAATGCATGAACGTTGGTTTGAGAATACTGGTTGCCTGAAGCTTATCTCCAAAACCTTCCTGCACCCATGCTATATGGTGAAGATAACTTATCTTGGCAGAACAATGGAAAGAAAATGAAAAATGACCATTTTCAGAAACCTTGCATGCTATCTGGGTATATATTTACTCAGTAATCTTTTTCTTTCTTCTTTTCCCATTTCTTTTGTATCAAAAATAGATGGCTTGAAAAATACATGATTTTTAAAAAAAAGTTTAAATTGTATTTATTTTGCAAAAGTAAAAATAGTTTAGAAAAAAAAACTACTCTTTTTTACGCATACAATGTTTATCTTGAAAAAAGCATGTCTAATTTCATAACTGCAATTCACGTTACTTTTTTTTCAAAAGTTACCATTATAATGCACTATTTGGCATGGCCACTGAATTCAATTATGGAAAATTGACTTTTTTTTAAGTGTGAAACTTTTGATCTATTTCTTTTTTAAGATCATAATTTAATAATCTAAATGATTAAAGACTATACATACTTTTAATTATACTGTTCATTTGTTGCTCTCTTTTTTATTTATATTATCTAATTTTTAGGCCCGCGGAAGATGAGCCCAGTAGCTGGTCCTTCCCTACCTGTCTATGATCAGACTCCGCGGGAAAGCAAGGGCTGTAGGGATGCCGGACATGTGGTGGAATCTCCCGACTCCCCTATGGGGTTTCGGCGAAGAAGCCGTTCGACATCATCCCTACGGTTCATCAGGTGTCATGTGGGGAAGTCTCCTCTAAGAGTTGGAACTTCTGCCGAATCGTATCGACCTATGTCGTCGTCGATACTTGGGCAAACATTGGGAGGTATCGCTGGATCGCGAGCCTCAGAATCGGTCGGAGTGCCGATGCGAGACAAAGCCTCTGGTGCATTAAAAGTTCCTCAGAACTTGGGCACGACGAGACGGAGTGTTCGCTAGACGCCCCCGAGGGCGTCTGCGACGCTGCTTAGTTTTATCTAGTTTTTAGTAGTATTTAAAAAGTTTTGGGTATTTTTCATTTAGCTGTGTTAATTGCTCTACTAATAATACATGCATTTATTTATTCGTATATTTTTTATATTGCAGATACATCATCAAGTTGTCCTTGTCGAGCGAAGACTGCGAGGAACCGGACCGGAGGTTCATTAGTAAAATGGCAGTGTTTGAGCTTGAAATCAAATCATGGGCCGAAACCCAATCCGACATGTCTTTGTGTAGCCAGGAATTTCCACATCTGGCGGGCGGATGAGTGGCTCGTCTTCTAAGTTTCACCCAAAACTAATCTCGATCGGGCAAATCTGTTTGGCGTGCTTGGAAGAAGTTTCCACGACCTCCAGAGTCCGATAGTGGTGTCTTTGATTCTTCCGTTTTTAGTGTGTTTTTGTGTCTTTTTGATACATATGTGGATGAACCAGAGATCGGAGTGAATCGGGGATCTCCCTGTATTTCACTGCGGGGCTTTGCCAAATGCAAAGGTGATCACCCAGATAGCAAGCAGGGTTTTTATTTATTTTTGAGTATCAATTTTTTATGATGATGTATTTGCCTGTATTTGCAACCTTTTGTGTTAAAAGTGCATACCAATTCACTCTTGTGATATGTTTTGTATAATGTACACAGTATTTTACATTTTATATTCCTTTAACAATTTTCAGAAAAAAGGCCGGCAAAAAATACTTTGCCCAGGGCTGCCAAAATCCTAAGCACGGCCCTGAATACATTATTTTTAAAAAAATTACATGACTACACGCGTGACATATAAAGTACGCCGAATCCACCCTTCCTCCAAAAGAAACCAAAAGGTGAAGTTATTTAACCGCTTTAAAAATTCCACCTGCATGCAAGACTGCTTGGAAAGGAATGACCATAGGTTAGGTAAAAGTGTCAAGTTCATTGTGCTTCTCATTTGAAAACTGTTGGCCAATCAGTGGCCTCTGGCGTACGCAGTATGCCGCGCGTGTATTTGAGGGTTAAAGCTAAAGCTCCACATGTTGTTGGACATACTGTTGTATTCACCGTGAGTCGCTGTTTGTTAAAATTCAGGATTTTTAAAATATTGTGCAAAGAAATTGGCGTCTACACAAACAGGTACTTTTGCATACAAAAATTAGGTGGCTGTCACCAGCGTTAACTTGCAATTTTTGCACTTTAGTGATGAAGTAAGACTGTTTTTAATGGACTCCAAATTCCATTTGAATGAACGTTTCCATGATTTCTTCTGGATTGTCAAGGTCGCGTATTTGACGGTTATTTTAAAATTTTTTGAATGAACTGAATTTAAGCTTACATGGAACATTGGTACACATTTTTAAAGTCCACAACAATGTAGAATCAACAACAATAATAAAAAAAATATTTGTGATCAAATCAACTTCAGAGTAATATTTGGACATTATTCGATTTCTTACAAACATCTAGCGATAAAATTCACCCTGATATCAAAAACTTTGATACACCTGAAGCACATGAAAAAAATATTTCAGACTTTATTTTTCTCCCTCGAAGTTAGAAAGTGAGTGGATGAGGGAATTAATTCACTAATTTCCAAGAAATTAGTGAAATAAAAACCTTGATATGGAACAGGAACAATATATTGAGTTATCATGCGATGATTCCACGAAAATCGCTTTCAACCCATTGAAGAGTTACTTCCATTTTGCACCACATATTTGTGTGAATAGACTTTCTTGAACCTTGTACACATGAAGAACAACTGTAGAAATCGACAGAATGTTGAACCAGACTTACTTAAACATTGAACGAGATGCTGCACATACGTATGTAGCAAGAGATAAGCAGCATACTTCTCATAGCAAATATAGCAGTACATACATTTTACCTGCCTTAAAATGTTTATTATAATTATTTTTCTTATTAATGCAGCTGACTTTTCCAACACTGTTAATAAAAATAGAATATGTGTAAAGAAATGCAAATACGGTGTATATCCATTACAATAATTTATTATCTTATATTAAATAAAAAAAATTGTTGGGGTCCCTGGAATACATATCACATGAAAAGGGGTCTGCCAGATCATAAAGTTTAAGAAATGCTGATCTAAATGATTAAAGAGTATACATATTTTTAATTACACTGTTTATTTGTTGCTCTCTTTTTTATTTATATTATCTAATTTTTAGTAGTATTTAAAATGTTTTGGGTATTTTTCGTTTAGTTGTGTTAATTGCTCTGGTCATAATCCATGCATTTATTTATTCGTATATTTTTTATATTGCAGATACATCATCAAGTTGTTCTTCTCGAGCGAAGACCGCGAGGAACCGGACTGGAGACTCGTTAGTAAATTGGCAGCGTTCGAGCTTGAAATCAAATCATGGGCTGAAACCCAATCCGACATGTCTTAGTGTTGCCAGGACTTTCCATGTCTGGCGGGAGGATGAGTGGCTCGTCTTCTGAGTTTCACCCAAAACTAATCTTGATCGGGCCGTCTCTTTGGCGTGCTTAGAGGAAGTTTCCACGACCTCCAGAGTCCGATAGTGGTATCTTTGATTCTTCCGTTTTTAGTGTGTTTTTATGTCTTTGTGATATATATGTGGATGAACCAGAGATCGGAGTCAATCGGGGATCTCCCCGTATTTCGCTGCGGGGGTTTGCCGAATGCAAAGCCGATCAATAGGAACGACCTAGCCGAGTCTCATCTGTGAGAAAGGACTGAGTTTCCTCGTGGTCCTGGGTCAGCCAGAGGTTTCCTATGTCACATGTAGTGACAACCCATGAAAGATGAACCAGTTGCTTGGTTGAAGACTCTGTAGAATATTCCGGTTACATATTGAAATTATCTGGACAATATGTTCAGAATGTGATGGGACTTTTTCTCCCTCGGGTCTATAATTAATAGAGTAAATTCTGTGCATTTTTTTACTTGGATGGAGACTCTGTTGAATATTCTGGTTATATATTGAAATCATCTGGACAATATGTTCAGAATGTGATGGGACTTTTTCTCCCTCGGGTCTATAATTAATAGAGTAAATTCTGTGCATTTTTTTACTTGGATGGAGACTCTGTAGAATATTCTGGTTATATATTGAAATCATCTGGACAATATGTTCAGAATGTGATGGGACTTTTTCTCCCTCGGGTCTATAGTTAAAAAACTGAGTAAATTCTGTGCATTTATATATTCACCTGGTTGAAGACTCTGTAGAATACTCAGCTTATATATTAAAATCATCTGGACAATATGTTCAGAATGTGATGGGACTTTTTCTCCCTCGGGTCTAATTGGGCATATATAATTCAAGAACATAAAATCAACATATATATATATAGTTAAAAAAGTTAGTATAATTTGGTTCATTTGTATATTCACTTGTCATTTGAAGACTCTGTAGACTATTCAGCTTATATATTAAAATCATCTGGACAGTATGTTTGTTCAGAATGTGATGGGACTTTTTCTCCCTCGGGTCTATAGCTAAAAAAGTGAGTATAATTCTGTGCATTTGTATATTCACTTGGCATTTGAAGACTGTAGACTATTCAGTTTATATATTAAAATCATCTGCACAGTATGTTTCTTCAGAATATGATGGGACTTTTTTTCCCTCGGGTCTAATTGGGCATATAATTCAAGAACATAAAAAAGCAACATATATATAGTTAAAAAAGATTTGAAAATTATGAAGCATACTGAAACAGACTCTAATACTAGACTAAATTAGCAAAAAAGGATTTGTACTCATCCACATCAAAAAGTATAATAATCCTCTCTATGTCTTTGCCTTTAAAAGTACAGGATGATGAAATTTTTATTAAATTTTTCAAGATAAATTTTAAATTAAAAAGCCACTGATGAGGAATTACACTGAAATGTGCATTTGGATACTGAAGGGCCACTTCTTCAAATGTTACATTTCCCCTTCAACATGCAGAACTTGAAAAGAAAAACATAAGTTAAAAAAGATTTGAAAGTTCAGAAGAAATGGAACATACTGTAATACAGAAAGTGCCACTCCTTCAAATGTTAAAATTCCCCTTCAACCTGCAGCATCAAACTTGAAAAGAAAACAAAAGTTTAAAAAAATTTGAAAATTCTGAAATGTGACATATTGTTCAAAAGCGTAATAACTGAAACAGAAATTCATACAGAAAGGGACACTTCTTCAAATGTGCCTCCCCTTCTCCCTTCAACATGCAGCATCAAACTGGAAAAGAAAACAAAAGTAAGATCTGAAAAAAATACATGTTTCTTTTTTAAAAGTTTAAATTGTATTTATTTTAAAAAGTAAAAATTGTTTAGAAAAAAAATCCCATTTTTTTTTTACGCATGCAATGTTTATCTTGAAAAAAGCATGACTAATTTCATATCGGCAATTCACGTTATTTTTTTTTCAAAAGTTTCCATTATAATGCACTATTTGGCATAGCCACTGAATTCAATTATGGAAAATTGACTTTTTTTTTTAAGTGCAAGACAGTGAATTTATTTTAAAATATTAAATTTCTGATTATTTCTTTTTTAAGATCATAATTTAATAATCTAAATGATTAAAGAGTATACATATTTTTAATTACACTGTTCATTTGTTGCACTCTTTTTTTATTTGTATTATCTAATTTTTAGACCTCACGGCCGATGAGCCCAGTAGCTTGCTCTTCCATGCATGTCTATGATCGGAAGCCGTGGGAAAGCAAGAGCCGTCGGAGTAACTCGACATATGACCGAGGGACCGTTTCCCCCTGTGGGGTTTCGTGAACGAGGCCGTCGGGGGTTCTCTGGCGGTTCATCAGGTGTGTGTTCCACGCGGAAGTTTCCCCAGAGCAGGGTTACTGCCGCAACGACCTATGGGGTCGATACCTGGTAAAATGGTCTAGGGTTCGCAGAGGGGTGGCCCATGACCGATCGCAGCGCCGGACGAGACAAAGTCCTGGTGCGTTAAAAGTCCTTCAGAGACTTGGGCGCGATGGTCGGAAGCGTGCCGCGGGCAACCCCCGAGGGCACCTGGCGGTGCAGGATAGTTTTATCTAATTTTTAGTAGTATTTAAAATGTTTTGGGTATTTTTCATTTAGCTGGGTTAATTGCTCTGTTAATAATCCATGCATTTATTTATTTGTATATTTTTTATATTGCAGATACATCATCAAGTTGTCCTTCTCGAGCGAAGACCACGAGGAATCGGACCAGAGGCTCATCAGTAAAATGGCAGCGTTCGAGCTTGAAATCAAATCATGGGCCGAAACCCAATCTGAAATGCCTTTGTGTTGCCAGGACTTTCCATGTCTGGTGGGCGGATGAGTGGCTCATCTTCTGAGTTTCACCCAAAACTAATCTCGATCGGCCGTCTCTTTGGCGCGCTTGGAGGAAGTTTCCACGACCTCCAGAATCCGATAGTGGGGTCTTTGTTTCTTCCGTTTTTAATGTGTTTTTGTGTTGTGTGTAGTCATAGTTGTGTAAGGTCATAAGTAAATAATGTTTACATAAGTTAATGTACTAATAATCTTAAAAAAGCTTCAAATCCTATTTTCCCTTTGTGCAATTTACAATAAAGCCTATGATAAATTATTTATTTCATGATTAAGAATTAATCTTGTTAAAAGAAATACATTAGTTATCACAGATTAAAGAAATTTAACTAATAACAATATACCAGTAAAATCTTACCGTATTTTCTGTAAATATTGAACACTACTTTTACATTTCACAAGCTGATCAGAATGACGACGGCAACATTTTGATTTTGAAAGCAACAAGAACAAGCAATGCTACGAAAGTTGGTTGCGCTTGTGTGAAAACCAAATGCATGAAGGTTGGTTTGAGAATACTGGTTGCCTGAAGCTTATCTCCAAAACCTTACTGCACCCATGCTATATGGTGAAGATAACTTATCTTGGCAGAACAATGGAAAGAAAATGAAAAATGACCATTTTCAGAAACCTTGCATGCTATCTGGGTATATATTTACTCAGTAATCTTTTTCTTTCTTCTTTTCCCATTTCTTTTGTATCAAAAATAGATGGCTTGAAAAATACATGATTTTTAAAAAAAAGTTTAAATTGTATTTATTTTGCAAAAGTAAAAATAGTTTAGAAAAAAAAACTACTCTTTTTTACGCATACAATGTTTATCTTGAAAAAAGCATGTCTAATTTCATAACTGCAATTCACGTTACTTTTTTTTCAAAAGTTACCATTATAATGCACTATTTGGCATGGCCACTGAATTCAATTATGGAAAATTGACTTTTTTTTAAGTGCGAAACTTTTGATCTATTTCTTTTTTAAGATCATAATTTAATAATCTAAATGATTAAAGACTATACATACTTTTAATTATACTGTTCATTTGTTGCTCTCTTTTTTATTTATATTATCTAATTTTTAGGCCCGCGGAAGATGAGCCCAGTAGCTGGTCCTTCCCTACCTGTCTATGATCAGACTCCGCGGGAAAGCAAGGGCTGTAGGGATGCCGGACATGTGGTGGAATCTCCCGACTCCCCTATGGGGTTTCGGCGAAGAAGCCGTTCGACATCATCCCTACGGTTCATCAGGTGTCATGTGGGGAAGTCTCCTCTAAGAGTTGGAACTTCTGCCGAATCGTATCGACCTATGTCGTCGTCGATACTTGGGCAAACATTGGGAGGTATCGCTGGATCGCGAGCCTCAGAATCGGTCGGAGTGCCGATGCGAGACAAAGCCTCTGGTGCATTAAAAGTTCCTCAGAACTTGGGCACGACGAGACGGAGTGTTCGCTAGACGCCCCCGAGGGCGTCTGCGACGCTGCTTAGTTTTATCTAGTTTTTAGTAGTATTTAAAAAGTTTTGGGTATTTTTCATTTAGCTGTGTTAATTGCTCTACTAATAATACATGCATTTATTTATTCGTATATTTTTTATATTGCAGATACATCATCAAGTTGTCCTTGTCGAGCGAAGACTGCGAGGAACCGGACCGGAGGTTCATTAGTAAAATGGCAGTGTTTGAGCTTGAAATCAAATCATGGGCCGAAACCCAATCCGACATGTCTTTGTGTAGCCAGGAATTTCCACATCTGGCGGGCGGATGAGTGGCTCGTCTTCTAAGTTTCACCCAAAACTAATCTCGATCGGGCAAATCTGTTTGGCGTGCTTGGAAGAAGTTTCCACGACCTCCAGAGTCCGATAGTGGTGTCTTTGATTCTTCCGTTTTTAGTGTGTTTTTGTGTCTTTTTGATACATATGTGGATGAACCAGAGATCGGAGTGAATCGGGGATCTCCCTGTATTTCACTGCGGGGCTTTGCCAAATGCAAAGGTGATCACCCAGATAGCAAGCAGGGTTTTTATTTATTTTTGAGTATCAATTTTTTATGATGATGTATTTGCCTGTATTTGCAACCTTTTGTGTTAAAAGTGCATACCAATTCACTCTTGTGATATGTTTTGTATAATGTACACAGTATTTTACATTTTATATTCCTTTAACAATTTTCAGAAAAAAGGCCGGCAAAAAATACTTTGCCCAGGGCTGCCAAAATCCTAAGCACGGCCCTGAATACATTATTTTTAAAAAAATTACATGACTACACGCGTGACATATAAAGTACGCCGAATCCACCCTTCCTCCAAAAGAAACCAAAAGGTGAAGTTATTTAACCGCTTTAAAAATTCCACCTGCATGCAAGACTGCTTGGAAAGGAATGACCATAGGTTAGGTAAAAGTGTCAAGTTCATTGTGCTTCTCATTTGAAAACTGTTGGCCAATCAGTGGCCTCTGGCGTACGCAGTATGCCGCGCGTGTATTTGAGGGTTAAAGCTAAAGCTCCACATGTTGTTGGACATACTGTTGTATTCACCGTGAGTCGCTGTTTGTTAAAATTCAGGATTTTTAAAATATTGTGCAAAGAAATTGGCGTCTACACAAACAGGTACTTTTGCATACAAAAATTAGGTGGCTGTCACCAGCGTTAACTTGCAATTTTTGCACTTTAGTGATGAAGTAAGACTGTTTTTAATGGACTCCAAATTCCATTTGAATGAACGTTTCCATGATTTCTTCTGGATTGTCAAGGTCGCGTATTTGACGGTTATTTTAAAATTTTTTGAATGAACTGAATTTAAGCTTACATGGAACATTGGTACACATTTTTAAAGTCCACAACAATGTAGAATCAACAACAATAATAAAAAAAATATTTGTGATCAAATCAACTTCAGAGTAATATTTGGACATTATTCGATTTCTTACAAACATCTAGCGATAAAATTCACCCTGATATCAAAAACTTTGATACACCTGAAGCACATGAAAAAAATATTTCAGACTTTATTTTTCTCCCTCGAAGTTAGAAAGTGAGTGGATGAGGGAATTAATTCACTAATTTCCAAGAAATTAGTGAAATAAAAACCTTGATATGGAACAGGAACAATATATTGAGTTATCATGCGATGATTCCACGAAAATCGCTTTCAACCCATTGAAGAGTTACTTCCATTTTGCACCACATATTTGTGTGAATAGACTTTCTTGAACCTTGTACACATGAAGAACAACTGTAGAAATCGACAGAATGTTGAACCAGACTTACTTAAACATTGAACGAGATGCTGCACATACGTATGTAGCAAGAGATAAGCAGCATACTTCTCATAGCAAATATAGCAGTACATACATTTTACCTGCCTTAAAATGTTTATTATAATTATTTTTCTTATTAATGCAGCTGACTTTTCCAACACTGTTAATAAAAATAGAATATGTGTAAAGAAATGCAAATACGGTGTATATCCATTACAATAATTTATTATCTTATATTAAATAAAAAAAATTGTTGGGGTCCCTGGAATACATATCACATGAAAAGGGGTCTGCCAGATCATAAAGTTTAAGAAATGCTGATCTAAATGATTAAAGAGTATACATATTTTTAATTACACTGTTTATTTGTTGCTCTCTTTTTTATTTATATTATCTAATTTTTAGTAGTATTTAAAATGTTTTGGGTATTTTTCGTTTAGTTGTGTTAATTGCTCTGGTCATAATCCATGCATTTATTTATTCGTATATTTTTTATATTGCAGATACATCATCAAGTTGTTCTTCTCGAGCGAAGACCGCGAGGAACCGGACTGGAGACTCGTTAGTAAATTGGCAGCGTTCGAGCTTGAAATCAAATCATGGGCTGAAACCCAATCCGACATGTCTTAGTGTTGCCAGGACTTTCCATGTCTGGCGGGAGGATGAGTGGCTCGTCTTCTGAGTTTCACCCAAAACTAATCTTGATCGGGCCGTCTCTTTGGCGTGCTTAGAGGAAGTTTCCACGACCTCCAGAGTCCGATAGTGGTATCTTTGATTCTTCCGTTTTTAGTGTGTTTTTATGTCTTTGTGATATATATGTGGATGAACCAGAGATCGGAGTCAATCGGGGATCTCCCCGTATTTCGCTGCGGGGGTTTGCCGAATGCAAAGCCGATCAATAGGAACGACCTAGCCGAGTCTCATCTGTGAGAAAGGACTGAGTTTCCTCGTGGTCCTGGGTCAGCCAGAGGTTTCCTATGTCACATGTAGTGACAACCCATGAAAGATGAACCAGTTGCTTGGTTGAAGACTCTGTAGAATATTCCGGTTACATATTGAAATTATCTGGACAATATGTTCAGAATGTGATGGGACTTTTTCTCCCTCGGGTCTATAATTAATAGAGTAAATTCTGTGCATTTTTTTACTTGGATGGAGACTCTGTTGAATATTCTGGTTATATATTGAAATCATCTGGACAATATGTTCAGAATGTGATGGGACTTTTTCTCCCTCGGGTCTATAATTAATAGAGTAAATTCTGTGCATTTTTTTACTTGGATGGAGACTCTGTAGAATATTCTGGTTATATATTGAAATCATCTGGACAATATGTTCAGAATGTGATGGGACTTTTTCTCCCTCGGGTCTATAGTTAAAAAACTGAGTAAATTCTGTGCATTTATATATTCACCTGGTTGAAGACTCTGTAGAATACTCAGCTTATATATTAAAATCATCTGGACAATATGTTCAGAATGTGATGGGACTTTTTCTCCCTCGGGTCTAATTGGGCATATATAATTCAAGAACATAAAATCAACATATATATATATAGTTAAAAAAGTTAGTATAATTTGGTTCATTTGTATATTCACTTGTCATTTGAAGACTCTGTAGACTATTCAGCTTATATATTAAAATCATCTGGACAGTATGTTTGTTCAGAATGTGATGGGACTTTTTCTCCCTCGGGTCTATAGCTAAAAAAGTGAGTATAATTCTGTGCATTTGTATATTCACTTGGCATTTGAAGACTGTAGACTATTCAGTTTATATATTAAAATCATCTGCACAGTATGTTTCTTCAGAATATGATGGGACTTTTTTTCCCTCGGGTCTAATTGGGCATATAATTCAAGAACATAAAAAAGCAACATATATATAGTTAAAAAAGATTTGAAAATTATGAAGCATACTGAAACAGACTCTAATACTAGACTAAATTAGCAAAAAAGGATTTGTACTCATCCACATCAAAAAGTATAATAATCCTCTCTATGTCTTTGCCTTTAAAAGTACAGGATGATGAAATTTTTATTAAATTTTTCAAGATAAATTTTAAATTAAAAAGCCACTGATGAGGAATTACACTGAAATGTGCATTTGGATACTGAAGGGCCACTTCTTCAAATGTTACATTTCCCCTTCAACATGCAGAACTTGAAAAGAAAAACATAAGTTAAAAAAGATTTGAAAGTTCAGAAGAAATGGAACATACTGTAATACAGAAAGTGCCACTCCTTCAAATGTTAAAATTCCCCTTCAACCTGCAGCATCAAACTTGAAAAGAAAACAAAAGTTTAAAAAAATTTGAAAATTCTGAAATGTGACATATTGTTCAAAAGCGTAATAACTGAAACAGAAATTCATACAGAAAGGGACACTTCTTCAAATGTGCCTCCCCTTCTCCCTTCAACATGCAGCATCAAACTGGAAAAGAAAACAAAAGTAAGATCTGAAAAAAATACATGTTTCTTTTTTAAAAGTTTAAATTGTATTTATTTTAAAAAGTAAAAATTGTTTAGAAAAAAAATCCCATTTTTTTTTTACGCATGCAATGTTTATCTTGAAAAAAGCATGACTAATTTCATATCGGCAATTCACGTTATTTTTTTTTCAAAAGTTTCCATTATAATGCACTATTTGGCATAGCCACTGAATTCAATTATGGAAAATTGACTTTTTTTTTTAAGTGCAAGACAGTGAATTTATTTTAAAATATTAAATTTCTGATTATTTCTTTTTTAAGATCATAATTTAATAATCTAAATGATTAAAGAGTATACATATTTTTAATTACACTGTTCATTTGTTGCACTCTTTTTTTATTTGTATTATCTAATTTTTAGACCTCACGGCCGATGAGCCCAGTAGCTTGCTCTTCCATGCATGTCTATGATCGGAAGCCGTGGGAAAGCAAGAGCCGTCGGAGTAACTCGACATATGACCGAGGGACCGTTTCCCCCTGTGGGGTTTCGTGAACGAGGCCGTCGGGGGTTCTCTGGCGGTTCATCAGGTGTGTGTTCCACGCGGAAGTTTCCCCAGAGCAGGGTTACTGCCGCAACGACCTATGGGGTCGATACCTGGTAAAATGGTCTAGGGTTCGCAGAGGGGTGGCCCATGACCGATCGCAGCGCCGGACGAGACAAAGTCCTGGTGCGTTAAAAGTCCTTCAGAGACTTGGGCGCGATGGTCGGAAGCGTGCCGCGGGCAACCCCCGAGGGCACCTGGCGGTGCAGGATAGTTTTATCTAATTTTTAGTAGTATTTAAAATGTTTTGGGTATTTTTCATTTAGCTGGGTTAATTGCTCTGTTAATAATCCATGCATTTATTTATTTGTATATTTTTTATATTGCAGATACATCATCAAGTTGTCCTTCTCGAGCGAAGACCACGAGGAATCGGACCAGAGGCTCATCAGTAAAATGGCAGCGTTCGAGCTTGAAATCAAATCATGGGCCGAAACCCAATCTGAAATGCCTTTGTGTTGCCAGGACTTTCCATGTCTGGTGGGCGGATGAGTGGCTCGTCTTCTGAGTTTCACCCAAAACTAATCTCGATCGGCCGTCTCTTTGGCGCGCTTGGAGGAAGTTTCCACGACCTCCAGAATCCGATAGTGGGGTCTTTGTTTCTTCCGTTTTTAATGTGTTTTTGTGTTGTGTGTAGTCATAGTTGTGTAAGGTCATAAGTAAATAATGTTTACATAAGTTAATGTACTAATAATCTTAAAAAAGCTTCAAATCCTATTTTCCCTTTGTGCAATTTACAATAAAGCCTATGATAAATTATTTATTTCATGATTAAGAATTAATCTTGTTAAAAGAAATACATTAGTTATCACAGATTAAAGAAATTTAACTAATAACAATATACCAGTAAAATCTTACCGTATTTTCTGTAAATATTGAACACTACTTTTACATTTCACAAGCTGATCAGAATGACGACGGCAACATTTTGATTTTGAAAGCAACAAGAACAAGCAATGCTACGAAAGTTGGTTGCGCTTGTGTGAAAACCAAATGCATGAACGTTGGTTTGAGAATACTGGTTGCCTGAAGCTTATCTCCAAAACCTTACTGCACCCATGCTATATGGTGAAGATAACTTATCTTGGCAGAACAATGGAAAGAAAATGAAAAATGACCATTTTCAGAAACCTTGCATGCTATCTGGGTATATATTTACTCAGTAATCTTTTTCTTTCTTCTTTTCCCATTTCTTTTGTATCAAAAATAGATGGCTTGAAAAATACATGATTTTTAAAAAAAAGTTTAAATTGTATTTATTTTGCAAAAGTAAAAATAGTTTAGAAAAAAAAACTACTCTTTTTTACGCATACAATGTTTATCTTGAAAAAAGCATGTCTAATTTCATAACTGCAATTCACGTTACTTTTTTTTCAAAAGTTACCATTATAATGCACTATTTGGCATGGCCACTGAATTCAATTATGGAAAATTGACTTTTTTTTAAGTGCGAAACTTTTGATCTATTTCTTTTTTAAGATCATAATTTAATAATCTAAATGATTAAAGACTATACATACTTTTAATTATACTGTTCATTTGTTGCTCTCTTTTTTATTTATATTATCTAATTTTTAGGCCCGCGGAAGATGAGCCCAGTAGCTGGTCCTTCCCTACCTGTCTATGATCAGACTCCGCGGGAAAGCAAGGGCTGTAGGGATGCCGGACATGTGGTGGAATCTCCCGACTCCCCTATGGGGTTTCGGCGAAGAAGCCGTTCGACATCATCCCTACGGTTCATCAGGTGTCATGTGGGGAAGTCTCCTCTAAGAGTTGGAACTTCTGCCGAATCGTATCGACCTATGTCGTCGTCGATACTTGGGCAAACATTGGGAGGTATCGCTGGATCGCGAGCCTCAGAATCGGTCGGAGTGCCGATGCGAGACAAAGCCTCTGGTGCATTAAAAGTTCCTCAGAACTTGGGCACGACGAGACGGAGTGTTCGCTAGACGCCCCCGAGGGCGTCTGCGACGCTGCTTAGTTTTATCTAGTTTTTAGTAGTATTTAAAAAGTTTTGGGTATTTTTCATTTAGCTGTGTTAATTGCTCTACTAATAATACATGCATTTATTTATTCGTATATTTTTTATATTGCAGATACATCATCAAGTTGTCCTTGTCGAGCGAAGACTGCGAGGAACCGGACCGGAGGTTCATTAGTAAAATGGCAGTGTTTGAGCTTGAAATCAAATCATGGGCCGAAACCCAATCCGACATGTCTTTGTGTAGCCAGGAATTTCCACATCTGGCGGGCGGATGAGTGGCTCGTCTTCTAAGTTTCACCCAAAACTAATCTCGATCGGGCAAATCTGTTTGGCGTGCTTGGAAGAAGTTTCCACGACCTCCAGAGTCCGATAGTGGTGTCTTTGATTCTTCCGTTTTTAGTGTGTTTTTGTGTCTTTTTGATACATATGTGGATGAACCAGAGATCGGAGTGAATCGGGGATCTCCCTGTATTTCACTGCGGGGCTTTGCCAAATGCAAAGGTGATCACCCAGATAGCAAGCAGGGTTTTTATTTATTTTTGAGTATCAATTTTTTATGATGATGTATTTGCCTGTATTTGCAACCTTTTGTGTTAAAAGTGCATACCAATTCACTCTTGTGATATGTTTTGTATAATGTACACAGTATTTTACATTTTATATTCCTTTAACAATTTTCAGAAAAAAGGCCGGCAAAAAATACTTTGCCCAGGGCTGCCAAAATCCTAAGCACGGCCCTGAATACATTATTTTTAAAAAAATTACATGACTACACGCGTGACATATAAAGTACGCCGAATCCACCCTTCCTCCAAAAGAAACCAAAAGGTGAAGTTATTTAACCGCTTTAAAAATTCCACCTGCATGCAAGACTGCTTGGAAAGGAATGACCATAGGTTAGGTAAAAGTGTCAAGTTCATTGTGCTTCTCATTTGAAAACTGTTGGCCAATCAGTGGCCTCTGGCGTACGCAGTATGCCGCGCGTGTATTTGAGGGTTAAAGCTAAAGCTCCACATGTTGTTGGACATACTGTTGTATTCACCGTGAGTCGCTGTTTGTTAAAATTCAGGATTTTTAAAATATTGTGCAAAGAAATTGGCGTCTACACAAACAGGTACTTTTGCATACAAAAATTAGGTGGCTGTCACCAGCGTTAACTTGCAATTTTTGCACTTTAGTGATGAAGTAAGACTGTTTTTAATGGACTCCAAATTCCATTTGAATGAACGTTTCCATGATTTCTTCTGGATTGTCAAGGTCGCGTATTTGACGGTTATTTTAAAATTTTTTGAATGAACTGAATTTAAGCTTACATGGAACATTGGTACACATTTTTAAAGTCCACAACAATGTAGAATCAACAACAATAATAAAAAAAATATTTGTGATCAAATCAACTTCAGAGTAATATTTGGACATTATTCGATTTCTTACAAACATCTAGCGATAAAATTCACCCTGATATCAAAAACTTTGATACACCTGAAGCACATGAAAAAAATATTTCAGACTTTATTTTTCTCCCTCGAAGTTAGAAAGTGAGTGGATGAGGGAATTAATTCACTAATTTCCAAGAAATTAGTGAAATAAAAACCTTGATATGGAACAGGAACAATATATTGAGTTATCATGCGATGATTCCACGAAAATCGCTTTCAACCCATTGAAGAGTTACTTCCATTTTGCACCACATATTTGTGTGAATAGACTTTCTTGAACCTTGTACACATGAAGAACAACTGTAGAAATCGACAGAATGTTGAACCAGACTTACTTAAACATTGAACGAGATGCTGCACATACGTATGTAGCAAGAGATAAGCAGCATACTTCTCATAGCAAATATAGCAGTACATACATTTTACCTGCCTTAAAATGTTTATTATAATTATTTTTCTTATTAATGCAGCTGACTTTTCCAACACTGTTAATAAAAATAGAATATGTGTAAAGAAATGCAAATACGGTGTATATCCATTACAATAATTTATTATCTTATATTAAATAAAAAAAATTGTTGGGGTCCCTGGAATACATATCACATGAAAAGGGGTCTGCCAGATCATAAAGTTTAAGAAATGCTGATCTAAATGATTAAAGAGTATACATATTTTTAATTACACTGTTTATTTGTTGCTCTCTTTTTTATTTATATTATCTAATTTTTAGTAGTATTTAAAATGTTTTGGGTATTTTTCGTTTAGTTGTGTTAATTGCTCTGGTCATAATCCATGCATTTATTTATTCGTATATTTTTTATATTGCAGATACATCATCAAGTTGTTCTTCTCGAGCGAAGACCGCGAGGAACCGGACTGGAGACTCGTTAGTAAATTGGCAGCGTTCGAGCTTGAAATCAAATCATGGGCTGAAACCCAATCCGACATGTCTTAGTGTTGCCAGGACTTTCCATGTCTGGCGGGAGGATGAGTGGCTCGTCTTCTGAGTTTCACCCAAAACTAATCTTGATCGGGCCGTCTCTTTGGCGTGCTTAGAGGAAGTTTCCATGACCTCCAGAGTCCGATAGTGGTATCTTTGATTCTTCCGTTTTTAGTGTGTTTTTATGTCTTTGTGATATATATGTGGATGAACCAGAGATCGGAGTCAATCGGGGATCTCCCCGTATTTCGCTGCGGGGGTTTGCCGAATGCAAAGCCGATCAATAGGAACGACCTAGCCGAGTCTCATCTGTGAGAAAGGACTGAGTTTCCTCGTGGTCCTGGGTCAGCCAGAGGTTTCCTATGTCACATGTAGTGACAACCCACGAAAGATGAACCAGTTGCTTGGTTGAAGACTCTGTAGAATATTCTGGTTATATATTGAAATCATCTGGACAATATGTTCAGAATGTGATGGGACTTTTTCTTCCTCGGGTCTATAATTAAAAGAGTAAATTCTGTGCATTTTTGCACTTGGTTGAAGACTCTGTAGAATATTCCGGTTACATATTGAAATTATCTGGACAATATGTTCAGAATGTGATGGGACTTTTTCTCCCTCGGATCTATAATTAAAAGAGTAAATTCTGTGCATTTTTTCACTTGGTTGAAGACTCTGTAGAATATTCCGGTTACATATTGAAATTATCTGGACAATATGTTCAGAATGTGATGGGACTTTTTCTCCCTCGGGTCTATAATTAATAGAGTAAATTCTGTGCATTTTTTTACTTGGATGGAGACTCTGTAGAATATTCTGGTTATATATTGAAATCATCTGGACAATATGTTCAGAATGTGATGGGACTTTTTCTCCCTCGGGTCTAATTGGGCATATATAATTCAAGAACATAAAATCAACATATATATATATAGTTAAAAAAGTTAGTATAATTTGGTTCATTTGTATATTCACTTGTCATTTGAAGACTCTGTAGACTATTCAGCTTATATATTAAAATCATCTGGACAGTATGTTTGTTCAGAATGTGATGGGACTTTTTCTCCCTCGGGTCTATAGCTAAAAAAGTGAGTATAATTCTGTGCATTTGTATATTCACTTGGCATTTGAAGACTGTAGACTATTCAGTTTATATATTAAAATCATCTGCACAGTATGTTTCTTCAGAATATGATGGGACTTTTTTTCCCTCGGGTCTAATTGGGCATATAATTCAAGAACATAAAAAAGCAACATATATATAGTTAAAAAAGATTTGAAAATTATGAAGCATACTGAAACAGACTCTAATACTAGACTAAATTAGCAAAAAAGGATTTGTACTCATCCACATCAAAAAGTATAATAATCCTCTCTATGTCTTTGCCTTTAAAAGTACAGGATGATGAAATTTTTATTAAATTTTTCAAGATAAATTTTAAATTAAAAAGCCACTGATGAGGAATTACACTGAAATGTGCATTTGGATACTGAAGGGCCACTTCTTCAAATGTTACATTTCCCCTTCAACATGCAGAACTTGAAAAGAAAAACATAAGTTAAAAAAGATTTGAAAGTTCAGAAGAAATGGAACATACTGTAATACAGAAAGTGCCACTCCTTCAAATGTTAAAATTCCCCTTCAACCTGCAGCATCAAACTTGAAAAGAAAACAAAAGTTTAAAAAAATTTGAAAATTCTGAAATGTGACATATTGTTCAAAAGCGTAATAACTGAAACAGAAATTCATACAGAAAGGGACACTTCTTCAAATGTGCCTCCCCTTCTCCCTTCAACATGCAGCATCAAACTGGAAAAGAAAACAAAAGTAAGATCTGAAAAAAATACATGTTTCTTTTTTAAAAGTTTAAATTGTATTTATTTTAAAAAGTAAAAATTGTTTAGAAAAAAAATCCCATTTTTTTTTTACGCATGCAATGTTTATCTTGAAAAAAGCATGACTAATTTCATATCGGCAATTCACGTTATTTTTTTTTCAAAAGTTTCCATTATAATGCACTATTTGGCATAGCCACTGAATTCAATTATGGAAAATTGACTTTTTTTTTTAAGTGCAAGACAGTGAATTTATTTTAAAATATTAAATTTCTGATTATTTCTTTTTTAAGATCATAATTTAATAATCTAAATGATTAAAGAGTATACATATTTTTAATTACACTGTTCATTTGTTGCACTCTTTTTTTATTTGTATTATCTAATTTTTAGACCTCACGGCCGATGAGCCCAGTAGCTTGCTCTTCCATGCATGTCTATGATCGGAAGCCGTGGGAAAGCAAGAGCCGTCGGAGTAACTCGACATATGACCGAGGGACCGTTTCCCCCTGTGGGGTTTCGTGAACGAGGCCGTCGGGGGTTCTCTGGCGGTTCATCAGGTGTGTGTTCCACGCGGAAGTTTCCCCAGAGCAGGGTTACTGCCGCAACGACCTATGGGGTCGATACCTGGTAAAATGGTCTAGGGTTCGCAGAGGGGTGGCCCATGACCGATCGCAGCGCCAGACGAGACAAAGTCCTGGTGCGTTAAAAGTCCTTCAGAGACTTGGGCGCGATGGTCGGAAGCGTGCCACGGGCAACCCCCGAGGGCACCTGGCGGTGCAGGATAGTTTTATCTAATTTTTAGTAGTATTTAAAATGTTTTGGGTATTTTTCATTTAGCTGGGTTAATTGCTCTGTTAATAATCCATGCATTTATTTATTTGTATATTTTTTATATTGCAGATACATCATCAAGTTGTCCTTCTCGAGCGAAGACCACGAGGAATCGGACCAGAGGCTCATCAGTAAAATGGCAGCGTTCGAGCTTGAAATCAAATCATGGGCCGAAACCCAATCTGAAATGCCTTTGTGTTGCCAGGACTTTCCATGTCTGGTGGGCGGATGAGTGGCTCGTCTTCTGAGTTTCACCCAAAACTAATCTCGATCGGCCGTCTCTTTGGCGCGCTTGGAGGAAGTTTCCACGACCTCCAGAATCCGATAGTGGGGTCTTTGTTTCTTCCGTTTTTAATGTGTTTTTGTGTTGTGTGTAGTCATAGTTGTGTAAGGTCATAAGTAAATAATGTTTACATAAGTTAATGTACTAATAATCTTAAAAAAGCTTCAAATCCTATTTTCCCTTTGTGCAATTTACAATAAAGCCTATGATAAATTATTTATTTCATGATTAAGAATTAATCTTGTTAAAAGAAATACATTAGTTATCACAGATTAAAGAAATTTAACTAATAACAATATACCAGTAAAATCTTACCGTATTTTCTGTAAATATTGAACACTACTTTTACATTTCACAAGCTGATCAGAATGACGACGGCAACATTTTGATTTTGAAAGCAACAAGAACAAGCAATGCTACGAAAGTTGGTTGCGCTTGTGTGAAAACCAAATGCATGAACGTTGGTTTGAGAATACTGGTTGCCTGAAGCTTATCTCCAAAACCTTACTGCACCCATGCTATATGGTGAAGATAACTTATCTTGGCAGAACAATGGAAAGAAAATGAAAAATGACCATTTTCAGAAACCTTGCATGCTATCTGGGTATATATTTACTCAGTAATCTTTTTCTTTCTTCTTTTCCCATTTCTTTTGTATCAAAAATAGATGGCTTGAAAAATACATGATTTTTAAAAAAAAGTTTAAATTGTATTTATTTTGCAAAAGTAAAAATAGTTTAGAAAAAAAAACTACTCTTTTTTACGCATACAATGTTTATCTTGAAAAAAGCATGTCTAATTTCATAACTGCAATTCACGTTACTTTTTTTTCAAAAGTTACCATTATAATGCACTATTTGGCATGGCCACTGAATTCAATTATGGAAAATTGACTTTTTTTTAAGTGCGAAACTTTTGATCTATTTCTTTTTTAAGATCATAATTTAATAATCTAAATGATTAAAGACTATACATACTTTTAATTATACTGTTCATTTGTTGCTCTCTTTTTTATTTATATTATCTAATTTTTAGGCCCGCGGAAGATGAGCCCAGTAGCTGGTCCTTCCCTACCTGTCTATGATCAGACTCCGCGGGAAAGCAAGGGCTGTAGGGATGCCGGACATGTGGTGGAATCTCCCGACTCCCCTATGGGGTTTCGGCGAAGAAGCCGTTCGACATCATCCCTACGGTTCATCAGGTGTCATGTGGGGAAGTCTCCTCTAAGAGTTGGAACTTCTGCCGAATCGTATCGACCTATGTCGTCGTCGATACTTGGGCAAACATTGGGAGGTATCGCTGGATCGCGAGCCTCAGAATCGGTCGGAGTGCCGATGCGAGACAAAGCCTCTGGTGCATTAAAAGTTCCTCAGAACTTGGGCACGACGAGACGGAGTGTTCGCTAGACGCCCCCGAGGGCGTCTGCGACGCTGCTTAGTTTTATCTAGTTTTTAGTAGTATTTAAAAAGTTTTGGGTATTTTTCATTTAGCTGTGTTAATTGCTCTACTAATAATACATGCATTTATTTATTCGTATATTTTTTATATTGCAGATACATCATCAAGTTGTCCTTGTCGAGCGAAGACTGCGAGGAACCGGACCGGAGGTTCATTAGTAAAATGGCAGTGTTTGAGCTTGAAATCAAATCATGGGCCGAAACCCAATCCGACATGTCTTTGTGTAGCCAGGAATTTCCACATCTGGCGGGCGGATGAGTGGCTCGTCTTCTAAGTTTCACCCAAAACTAATCTCGATCGGGCAAATCTGTTTGGCGTGCTTGGAAGAAGTTTCCACGACCTCCAGAGTCCGATAGTGGTGTCTTTGATTCTTCCGTTTTTAGTGTGTTTTTGTGTCTTTTTGATACATATGTGGATGAACCAGAGATCGGAGTGAATCGGGGATCTCCCTGTATTTCACTGCGGGGCTTTGCCAAATGCAAAGGTGATCACCCAGATAGCAAGCAGGGTTTTTATTTATTTTTGAGTATCAATTTTTTATGATGATGTATTTGCCTGTATTTGCAACCTTTTGTGTTAAAAGTGCATACCAATTCACTCTTGTGATATGTTTTGTATAATGTACACAGTATTTTACATTTTATATTCCTTTAACAATTTTCAGAAAAAAGGCCGGCAAAAAATACTTTGCCCAGGGCTGCCAAAATCCTAAGCACGGCCCTGAATACATTATTTTTAAAAAAATTACATGACTACACGCGTGACATATAAAGTACGCCGAATCCACCCTTCCTCCAAAAGAAACCAAAAGGTGAAGTTATTTAACCGCTTTAAAAATTCCACCTGCATGCAAGACTGCTTGGAAAGGAATGACCATAGGTTAGGTAAAAGTGTCAAGTTCATTGTGCTTCTCATTTGAAAACTGTTGGCCAATCAGTGGCCTCTGGCGTACGCAGTATGCCGCGCGTGTATTTGAGGGTTAAAGCTAAAGCTCCACATGTTGTTGGACATACTGTTGTATTCACCGTGAGTCGCTGTTTGTTAAAATTCAGGATTTTTAAAATATTGTGCAAAGAAATTGGCGTCTACACAAACAGGTACTTTTGCATACAAAAATTAGGTGGCTGTCACCAGCGTTAACTTGCAATTTTTGCACTTTAGTGATGAAGTAAGACTGTTTTTAATGGACTCCAAATTCCATTTGAATGAACGTTTCCATGATTTCTTCTGGATTGTCAAGGTCGCGTATTTGACGGTTATTTTAAAATTTTTTGAATGAACTGAATTTAAGCTTACATGGAACATTGGTACACATTTTTAAAGTCCACAACAATGTAGAATCAACAACAATAATAAAAAAAATATTTGTGATCAAATCAACTTCAGAGTAATATTTGGACATTATTCGATTTCTTACAAACATCTAGCGATAAAATTCACCCTGATATCAAAAACTTTGATACACCTGAAGCACATGCAAAAAATATTTCAGACTTTATTTTTCTCCCTCGAAGTTAGAAAGTGAGTGGATGAGGGAATTAATTCACTAATTTCCAAGAAATTAGTGAAATAAAAACCTTGATATGGAACAGGAACAATATATTGAGTTATCATGCGATGATTCCACGAAAATCGCTTTCAACCCATTGAAGAGTTACTTCCATTTTGCACCACATATTTGTGTGAATAGACTTTCTTGAACCTTGTACACATGAAGAACAACTGTAGAAATCGACAGAATGTTGAACCAGACTTACTTAAACATTGAACGAGATGCTGCACATACGTATGTAGCAAGAGATAAGCAGCATACTTCTCATAGCAAATATAGCAGTACATACATTTTACCTGCCTTAAAATGTTTATTATAATTATTTTTCTTATTAATGCAGCTGACTTTTCCAACACTGTTAATAAAAATAGAATATGTGTAAAGAAATGCAAATACGGTGTATATCCATTACAATAATTTATTATCTTATATTAAATAAAAAAAATTGTTGGGGTCCCTGGAATACATATCACATGAAAAGGGGTCTGCCAGATCATAAAGTTTAAGAAATGCTGATCTAAATGATTAAAGAGTATACATATTTTTAATTACACTGTTTATTTGTTGCTCTCTTTTTTATTTATATTATCTAATTTTTAGTAGTATTTAAAATGTTTTGGGTATTTTTCGTTTAGTTGTGTTAATTGCTCTGGTCATAATCCATGCATTTATTTATTCGTATATTTTTTATATTGCAGATACATCATCAAGTTGTTCTTCTCGAGCGAAGACCGCGAGGAACCGGACTGGAGACTCGTTAGTAAATTGGCAGCGTTCGAGCTTGAAATCAAATCATGGGCTGAAACCCAATCCGACATGTCTTAGTGTTGCCAGGACTTTCCATGTCTGGCGGGAGGATGAGTGGCTCGTCTTCTGAGTTTCACCCAAAACTAATCTTGATCGGGCCGTCTCTTTGGCGTGCTTAGAGGAAGTTTCCATGACCTCCAGAGTCCGATAGTGGTATCTTTGATTCTTCCGTTTTTAGTGTGTTTTTATGTCTTTGTGATATATATGTGGATGAACCAGAGATCGGAGTCAATCGGGGATCTCCCCGTATTTCGCTGCGGGGGTTTGCCGAATGCAAAGCCGATCAATAGGAACGACCTAGCCGAGTCTCATCTGTGAGAAAGGACTGAGTTTCCTCGTGGTCCTGGGTCAGCCAGAGGTTTCCTATGTCACATGTAGTGACAACCCACGAAAGATGAACCAGTTGCTTGGTTGAAGACTCTGTAGAATATTCTGGTTATATATTGAAATCATCTGGACAATATGTTCAGAATGTGATGGGACTTTTTCTTCCTCGGGTCTATAATTAAAAGAGTAAATTCTGTGCATTTTTGCACTTGGTTGAAGACTCTGTAGAATATTCCGGTTACATATTGAAATTATCTGGACAATATGTTCAGAATGTGATGGGACTTTTTCTCCCTCGGATCTATAATTAAAAGAGTAAATTCTGTGCATTTTTTCACTTGGTTGAAGACTCTGTAGAATATTCCGGTTACATATTGAAATTATCTGGACAATATGTTCAGAATGTGATGGGACTTTTTCTCCCTCGGGTCTATAATTAATAGAGTAAATTCTGTGCATTTTTTTACTTGGATGGAGACTCTGTAGAATATTCTGGTTATATATTGAAATCATCTGGACAATATGTTCAGAATGTGATGGGACTTTTTCTCCCTCGGGTCTATAGTTAAAAAACTGAGTAAATTCTGTGCATTTATATATTCACCTGGTTGTAGACTCTGTAGAATACTCAGCTTATATATTAAAATCATCTGGACAATATGTTCAGAATGTGATGGGACTTTTTCTCCCTCGGGTCTAATTGGGCATATATAATTCAAGAACATAAAATCAACATATATATATATATAGTTAAAAAAGTTAGTATAATTTGGTTCATTTGTATATTCACTTGTCATTTGAAGACTCTGTAGACTATTCAGCTTATATATTAAAATCATCTGGACAGTATGTTTGTTCAGAATGTGATGGGACTTTTTCTCCCTCGGGTCTATAGCTAAAAAAGTGAGTATAATTCTGTGCATTTGTATATTCACTTGGCATTTGAAGACTGTAGACTATTCAGCTTATATATTAAAATCATCTGCACAGTATGTTTCTTCAGAATATGATGGGACTTTTTTTCCCTCGGGTCTAATTGGGCATATAATTCAAGAACATAAAAAAGCAACATATATATAGTTAAAAAAGATTTGAAAATTATGAAGCATACTGAAACAGACTCTAATACTAGACTAAATTAGCAAAAAAGGATTTGTACTCATCCACATCAAAAAGTATAATAATCCTCTCTATGTCTTTGCCTTTAAAAGTACAGGATGATGAAATTTTTATTAAATTTTTCAAGATAAATTTTAAATTAAAAAGCCACTGATGAGGAATTACACTGGAATGTGCATTTGGATACTGAAGGGCCACTTCTTCAAATGTTACATTTCCCCTTCAACATGCAGAACTTGAAAAGAAAAACATAAGTTAAAAAAGATTTGAAAGTTCAGAAGAAATGGAACATACTGTAATACAGAAAGTGCCACTCCTTCAAATGTTAAAATTCCCCTTCAACCTGCAGCATCAAACTTGAAAAGAAAACAAAAGTTTAAAAAAATTTGAAAATTCTGAAATGTGACATATTGTTCAAAAGCGTAATAACTGAAACAGAAATTCATACAGAAAGGGACACTTCTTCAAATGTGCCTCCCCTTCTCCCTTCAACATGCAGCATCAAACTGGAAAAGAAAACAAAAGTAAGATCTGAAAAAAATACATGTTTCTTTTTTAAAAGTTTAAATTGTATTTATTTTAAAAAGTAAAAATTGTTTAGAAAAAAAATCCCATTTTTTTTTTACGCATGCAATGTTTATCTTGAAAAAAGCATGACTAATTTCATATCGGCAATTCACGTTATTTTTTTTTCAAAAGTTTCCATTATAATGCACTATTTGGCATAGCCACTGAATTCAATTATGGAAAATTGACTTTTTTTTTTAAGTGCAAGACAGTGAATTTATTTTAAAATATTAAATTTCTGATTATTTCTTTTTTAAGATCATAATTTAATAATCTAAATGATTAAAGAGTATACATATTTTTAATTACACTGTTCATTTGTTGCACTCTTTTTTTATTTGTATTATCTAATTTTTAGACCTCACGGCCGATGAGCCCAGTAGCTTGCTCTTCCATGCATGTCTATGATCGGAAGCCGTGGGAAAGCAAGAGCCGTCGGAGTAACTCGACATATGACCGAGGGACCGTTTCCCCCTGTGGGGTTTCGTGAACGAGGCCGTCGGGGGTTCTCTGGCGGTTCATCAGGTGTGTGTTCCACGCGGAAGTTTCCCCAGAGCAGGGTTACTGCCGCAACGACCTATGGGGTCGATACCTGGTAAAATGGTCTAGGGTTCGCAGAGGGGTGGCCCATGACCGATCGCAGCGCCGGACGAGACAAAGTCCTGGTGCGTTAAAAGTCCTTCAGAGACTTGGGCGCGATGGTCGGAAGCGTGCCGCGGGCAACCCCCGAGGGCACCTGGCGGTGCAGGATAGTTTTATCTAATTTTTAGTAGTATTTAAAATGTTTTGGGTATTTTTCATTTAGCTGGGTTAATTGCTCTGTTAATAATCCATGCATTTATTTATTTGTATATTTTTTATATTGCAGATACATCATCAAGTTGTCCTTCTCGAGCGAAGACCACGAGGAATCGGACCAGAGGCTCATCAGTAAAATGGCAGCGTTCGAGCTTGAAATCAAATCATGGGCCGAAACCCAATCTGAAATGCCTTTGTGTTGCCAGGACTTTCCATGTCTGGTGGGCGGATGAGTGGCTCGTCTTCTGAGTTTCACCCAAAACTAATCTCGATCGGCCGTCTCTTTGGCGCGCTTGGAGGAAGTTTCCACGACCTCCAGAATCCGATAGTGGGGTCTTTGTTTCTTCCGTTTTTAATGTGTTTTTGTGTTGTGTGTAGTCATAGTTGTGTAAGGTCATAAGTAAATAATGTTTACATAAGTTAATGTACTAATAATCTTAAAAAAGCTTCAAATCCTATTTTCCCTTTGTGCAATTTACAATAAAGCCTATGATAAATTATTTATTTCATGATTAAGAATTAATCTTGTTAAAAGAAATACATTAGTTATCACAGATTAAAGAAATTTAACTAATAACAATATACCAGTAAAATCTTACCGTATTTTCTGTAAATATTGAACACTACTTTTACATTTCACAAGCTGATCAGAATGACGACGGCAACATTTTGATTTTGAAAGCAACAAGAACAAGCAATGCTACGAAAGTTGGTTGCGCTTGTGTGAAAACCAAATGCATGAACGTTGGTTTGAGAATACTGGTTGCCTGAAGCTTATCTCCAAAACCTTACTGCACCCATGCTATATGGTGAAGATAACTTATCTTGGCAGAACAATGGAAAGAAAATGAAAAATGACCATTTTCAGAAACCTTGCATGCTATCTGGGTATATATTTACTCAGTAATCTTTTTCTTTCTTCTTTTCCCATTTCTTTTGTATCAAAAATAGATGGCTTGAAAAATACATGATTTTTAAAAAAAAGTTTAAATTGTATTTATTTTGCAAAAGTAAAAATAGTTTAGAAAAAAAAACTACTCTTTTTTACGCATACAATGTTTATCTTGAAAAAAGCATGTCTAATTTCATAACTGCAATTCACGTTACTTTTTTTTCAAAAGTTACCATTATAATGCACTATTTGGCATGGCCACTGAATTCAATTATGGAAAATTGACTTTTTTTTAAGTGCGAAACTTTTGATCTATTTCTTTTTTAAGATCATAATTTAATAATCTAAATGATTAAAGACTATACATACTTTTAATTATACTGTTCATTTGTTGCTCTCTTTTTTATTTATATTATCTAATTTTTAGGCCCGCGGAAGATGAGCCCAGTAGCTGGTCCTTCCCTACCTGTCTATGATCAGACTCCGCGGGAAAGCAAGGGCTGTAGGGATGCCGGACATGTGGTGGAATCTCCCGACTCCCCTATGGGGTTTCGGCGAAGAAGCCGTTCGACATCATCCCTACGGTTCATCAGGTGTCATGTGGGGAAGTCTCCTCTAAGAGTTGGAACTTCTGCCGAATCGTATCGACCTATGTCGTCGTCGATACTTGGGCAAACATTGGGAGGTATCGCTGGATCGCGAGCCTCAGAATCGGTCAGAGTGCCGATGCGAGACAAAGCCTCTGGTGCATTAAAAGTTCCTCAGAACTTGGGCACGACGAGACGGAGTGTTCGCTAGACGCCCCCGAGGGCGTCTGCGACGCTGCTTAGTTTTATCTAGTTTTTAGTAGTATTTAAAAAGTTTTGGGTATTTTTCATTTAGCTGTGTTAATTGCTCTACTAATAATACATGCATTTATTTATTCGTATATTTTTTATATTGCAGATACATCATCAAGTTGTCCTTGTCGAGCGAAGACTGCGAGGAACAGGACCGGAGGTTCATTAGTAAAATGGCAGTGTTTGAGCTTGAAATCAAATCATGGGCCGAAACCCAATCCGACATGTCTTTGTGTAGCCAGGAATTTCCACATCTGGCGGGCGGATGAGTGGCTCGTCTTCTAAGTTTCACCCAAAACTAATCTCGATCGGGCAAATCTGTTTGGCGTGCTTGGAAGAAGTTTCCACGACCTCCAGAGTCCGATAGTGGTGTCTTTGATTCTTCCGTTTTTAGTGTGTTTTTGTGTCTTTTTGATACATATGTGGATGAACCAGAGATCGGAGTGAATCGGGGATCTCCCTGTATTTCACTGCGGGGCTTTGCCAAATGCAAAGGTGATCACCCAGATAGCAAGCAGGGTTTTTATTTATTTTTGAGTATCAATTTTTTATGATGATGTATTTGCCTGTATTTGCAACCTTTTGTGTTAAAAGTGCATACCAATTCACTCTTGTGATATGTTTTGTATAATGTACACAGTATTTTACATTTTATATTCCTTTAACAATTTTCAGAAAAAAGGCCGGCAAAAAATACTTTGCCCAGGGCTGCCAAAATCCTAAGCACGGCCCTGAATACATTATTTTTAAAAAAATTACATGACTACACGCGTGACATATAAAGTACGCCGAATCCACCCTTCCTCCAAAAGAAACCAAAAGGTGAAGTTATTTAACCGCTTTAAAAATTCCACCTGCATGCAAGACTGCTTGGAAAGGAATGACCATAGGTTAGGTAAAAGTGTCAAGTTCATTGTGCTTCTCATTTGAAAACTGTTGGCCAATCAGTGGCCTCTGGCGTACGCAGTATGCCGCGCGTGTATTTGAGGGTTAAAGCTAAAGCTCCACATGTTGTTGGACATACTGTTGTATTCACCGTGAGTCGCTGTTTGTTAAAATTCAGGATTTTTAAAATATTGTGCAAAGAAATTGGCGTCTACACAAACAGGTACTTTTGCATACAAAAATTAGGTGGCTGTCACCAGCGTTAACTTGCAATTTTTGCACTTTAGTGATGAAGTAAGATTGTTTTTAATGGACTCCAAATTCCATTTGAATGAACGTTTCCATGATTTCTTCTGGATTGTCAAGGTCGCGTATTTGACGGTTATTTTAAAATTTTTTGAATGAACTGAATTTAAGCTTACATGGAACATTGGTACACATTTTTAAAGTCCACAACAATGTAGAATCAACAACAATAATAAAAAAAATATTTGTGATCAAATCAACTTCAGAGTAATATTTGGACATTATTCGATTTCTTACAAACATCTAGCGATAAAATTCACCCTGATATCAAAAACTTTGATACACCTGAAGCACATGAAAAAAATACTTCAGACTTTATTTTTCTCCCTCGAAGTTAGAAAGTGAGTGGATGAGGGAATTAATTCACTAATTTCCAAGAAATTAGTGAAATAAAAACCTTGATATGGAACAGGAACAATATATTGAGTTATCATGCGATGATTCCACGAAAATCGCTTTCAACCCATTGAAGAGTTACTTCCATTTTGCACCACATATTTGTGTGAATAGACTTTCTTGAACCTTGTACACATGAAGAACAACTGTAGAAATCGACAGAATGTTGAACCAGACTTACTTAAACATTGAACGAGATGCTGCACATACGTATGTAGCAAGAGATAAGCAGCATACTTCTCATAGCAAATATAGCAGTACATACATTTTACCTGCCTTAAAATGTTTATTATAATTATTTTTCTTATTAATGCAGCTGACTTTTCCAACACTGTTAATAAAAATAGAATATGTGTAAAGAAATGCAAATACGGTGTATATCCATTACAATAATTTATTATCTTATATTAAATAAAAAAAATTGTTGGGGTCCCTGGAATACATATCACATGAAAAGGGGTCTGCCAGATCATAAAGTTTAAGAAATGCTGATCTAAATGATTAAAGAGTATACATATTTTTAATTACACTGTTTATTTGTTGCTCTCTTTTTTATTTATATTATCTAATTTTTAGTAGTATTTAAAATGTTTTGGGTATTTTTCGTTTAGTTGTGTTAATTGCTCTGGTCATAATCCATGCATTTATTTATTCGTATATTTTTTATATTGCAGATACATCATCAAGTTGTTCTTCTCGAGCGAAGACCGCGAGGAACCGGACTGGAGACTCGTTAGTAAATTGGCAGCGTTCGAGCTTGAAATCAAATCATGGGCTGAAACCCAATCCGACATGTCTTAGTGTTGCCAGGACTTTCCATGTCTGGCGGGAGGATGAGTGGCTCGTCTTCTGAGTTTCACCCAAAACTAATCTTGATCGGGCCGTCTCTTTGGCGTGCTTAGAGGAAGTTTCCACGACCTCCAGAGTCCGATAGTGGTATCTTTGATTCTTCCGTTTTTAGTGTGTTTTTATGTCTTTGTGATATATATGTGGATGAACCAGAGATCGGAGTCAATCGGGGATCTCCCCGTATTTCGCTGCGGGGGTTTGCCGAATGCAAAGCCGATCAATAGGAACGACCTAGCCGAGTCTCATCTGTGAGAAAGGACTGAGTTTCCTCGTGGTCCTGGGTCAGCCAGAGGTTTCCTATGTCACATGTAGTGACAACCCATGAAAGATGAACCAGTTGCTTGGTTGAAGACTCTGTAGAATATTCTGGTTATATATTGAAATCATCTGGACAATATGTTCAGAATGTGATGGGACTTTTTCTTCCTCGGGTCTATAATTAAAAGAGTAAATTCTGTGCATTTTTGCACTTGGTTGAAGACTCTGTAGAATATTCCGGTTACATATTGAAATTATCTGGACAATATGTTCAGAATGTGATGGGACTTTTTCTCCCTCGGGTCTATAATTAATAGAGTAAATTCTGTGCATTTTTTTACTTGGATGGAGACTCTGTCGAATATTCTGGTTATATATTGAAATCCTCGGGTCTATAATTAATAGAGTAAATTCTGTGCATTTTTTTACTTGGATGGAGACTCTGTCGAATATTCTGGTTATATATTGAAATCATCTGGACAATATGTTCAGAATGTGATGGGACTTTTTCTCCCTCGGGTCTATAATTAAAAAAGAGTAAATTCTGTGCATTTGTTCACTTGGTTGAAGACTCTGTAGAATATTCTGGTTATATATTGAAATCATCTGGACAATATGTTCAGAATGTGATGGGACTTTTTCCCCCTCGGGTCTATAGTTAAAAAACTGAGTAAATTCTGTGCATTTATATATTCACCTGGTTGAAGACTCTGTAGAATACTCAGCTTATATATTAAAATCATCTGGACAATATGTTCAGAATGTGATGGGACTTTTTCTCCCTCGGGTCTAATTGGGCATATATAATTCAAGAACATAAAATCAACATATATATATATATAGTTAAAAAAGTTAGTATAATTTGGTTCATTTGTATATTCACTTGTCATTTGAAGACTCTGTAGACTATTCAGCTTATATATTAAAATCATCTGGACAGTATGTTTGTTCAGAATGTGATGGGACTTTTTCTCCCTCGGGTCTATAGCTAAAAAAGTGAGTATAATTCTGTGCATTTGTATATTCACTTGGCATTTGAAGACTGTAGACTATTCAGCTTATATATTAAAATCATCTGCACAGTATGTTTCTTCAGAATATGATGGGACTTTTTTACCCTCGGGTCTAATTGGGCATATAATTCAAGAACATAAAAAAGCAACATATATATAGTTAAAAAAGATTTGAAAATTATGAAGCATACTGAAACAGACTCTAATACTAGACTAAATTAGCAAAAAAGGATTTGTACTCATCCACATCAAAAAGTATAATAATCCTCTCTATGTCTTTGCCTTTAAAAGTACAGGATGATGAAATTTTTATTAAATTTTTCAAGATAAATTTTAAATTAAAAAGCCACTGATGAGGAATTACACTGGAATGTGCATTTGGATACTGAAGGGCCACTTCTTCAAATGTTACATTTCCCCTTCAACATGCAGAACTTGAAAAGAAAAACATAAGTTAAAAAAGATTTGAAAGTTCAGAAGAAATGGAACATACTGTAATACAGAAAGTGCCACTCCTTCAAATGTTAAAATTCCCCTTCAACCTGCAGCATCAAACTTGAAAAGAAAACAAAAGTTTAAAAAAATTTGAAAATTCTGAAATGTGACATATTGTTCAAAAGCGTAATAGCTGAAACAGAAATTCATACAGAAAGGGACACTTCTTCAAATGTGCCTCCCCTTCTCCCTTCAACATGCAGCATCAAACTGGAAAAGAAAACAAAAGTAAGATCTGAAAAAAATACATGTTTCTTTTTTAAAAGTTTAAATTGTATTTATTTTAAAAAGTAAAAATTGTTTAGAAAAAAAATCCCATTTTTTTTTACGCATGCAATGTTTATCTTGAAAAAAGCATGACTAATTTCATATCGGCAATTCACGTTATTTTTTTTTCAAAAGTTTCCATTATAATGCACTATTTGGCATAGCCACTGAATTCAATTATGGAAAATTGACTTTTTTTTTTAAGTGCAAGACAGTGAATTTATTTTAAAATATTAAATTTCTGATTATTTCTTTTTTAAGATCATAATTTAATAATCTAAATGATTAAAGAGTATACATATTTTTAATTACACTGTTCATTTGTTGCACTCTTTTTTTATTTGTATTATCTAATTTTTAGACCTCACGGCCGATGAGCCCAGTAGCTTGCTCTTCCATGCATGTCTATGATCGGAAGCCGTGGGAAAGCAAGAGCCGTCGGAGTAACTCGACATATGACCGAGGGACCGTTTCCCCCTGTGGGGTTTCGTGAACGAGGCCATCGGGGGTTCTCTGGCGGTTCATCAGGTGTGTGTTCCACGCGGAAGTTTCCCCAGAGCAGGGTTACTGCCGCAACGACCTATGGGGTCGATACCTGGTAAAATGGTCTAGGGTTCGCAGAGGGGTGGCCCATGACCGATCGCAGCGCCGGACGAGACAAAGTCCTGATGCGTTAAAAGTCCTTCAGAGACTTGGGCGCGATGGTCGGAAGCGTGCCGCGGGCTACACCCGAGGGCGCCTAGCGGCGCAGGATAGTTTTATCTGATTTTTAGTAGTATTTAAAATGTTTTGGGTATTTTTCATTTAGCTGGGTTAATTGCTCTGTTAATAATCCATGCATTTATTTATTTGTATATTTTTTATATTGCAGATACATCATCAAGTTGTCTTTCTCGAGCGAAGACCACGAGGAATCGGACCAGAGGCTCATCAGTAAAATGGCAGCGTTCGAGCTTGAAATCAAATCATGGGCCGAAACCCAATCTGAAATGCCTTTGTGTTGCCAGGACTTTCCATGTCTGGTGGGCGGATGAGTGGCTCGTCTTCTGAGTTTCACCCAAAACTAATCTCGATCGGGCCGTCTCTTTGGCGCGCTTGGAGGAAGTTTCCACGACCTCCAGAATCCGATAGTGGGGTCTTTGTTTCTTCCGTTTTTAATGTGTTTTTGTGTTGTGTGTAGTCATAGTTGTGTAAGGTCATAAGTAAATAATGTTTACATAAGTTAATGTACTAATAATCTTAAAAAAGCTTCAAATCCTATTTTCCCGTTGTGCAATTTACAATAAAGCCTATGATAAATTATTTATTTCATGATTAAGAATTAATCTTGTTAAAAGAAATACATTAGTTATCACAGATTAAAGAAATTTAACTAATAACAATATACCAGTAAAATCTTACCGTATTTTCTGTAAATATTGAACACTACTTTTACATTTCACAAGCTGATCAGAATGACGACGGCAACATTTTGATTTTGAAAGCAACAAGAACAAGCAATGCTACGAAAGTTGGTTGCGCTTGTGTGAAAACCAAATGCATGAAGGTTGGTTTGAGAATACTGGTTGCCTGAAGCTTATCTCCAAAACCTTCCTGCACCCATGCTATATGGTGAAGATAACTTATCTTGGCAGAACAATGGAAAGAAAATGAAAAATGACCATTTTCAGAAACCTTGCATGCTATCTGGGTATATATTTACTCAGTAATCTTTTTCTTTCTTCTTTTCCCATTTCTTTTGTATCAAAAATAGATGGCTTGAAAAATACATGATTTTTAAAAAAAAGTTTAAATTGTATTTATTTTGCAAAAGTAAAAATAGTTTAGAAAAAAAAACTACTCTTTTTTTACGCATACAATGTTTATCTTGAAAAAAGCATGTCTAATTTCATAACTGCAATTCACGTTACTTTTTTTTCAAAAGTTTCCATTATAATGCACTATTTGGCATGGCCACTGAATTCAATTATGGAAAATTGACTTTTTTTTTAAGTGCGAAACTTTTGATCTATTTCTTTTTTAAGATCATAATTTAATAATCTAAATGATTAAAGACTATACATACTTTTAATTACACTGTTCATTTGTTGCTCTCTTTTTTATTTATATTATCTAATTTTTAGGCCCGCGGAAGATGAGCCCAGTAGCTGGTCCTTCCCTACCTGTCTATGATCAGACTCCGCGGGAAAGCAAGGGCTGTAGGGATGCCGGACATGTGGTGGAATCTCCCGACTCCCCTATGGGGTTTCGGCGAAGAAGCCGTTCGACATCATCCCTACAGTTCATCAGGTGTCATGTGGGGAAGTCTCCTCTAAGAGTTGGAACTTCTGCCGAATCGTATCGACCTATGTCGTCGTCGATACTTGGGCAAACATTGGGAGGTATCGCTGGATCGCGAGCCTCAGAATCGGTCGGAGTGCCGATGCGAGACAAAGCCTCTGGTGCATTAAAAGTTCCTCAGGACTTGGGCACGACGAGACGGAGTGTTCGCTAGACGCCCCCGAGGGCGTCTGCGACGCTGCTTAGTTTTATCTAGTTTTTAGTAGTATTTAAAAAGTTTTGGGTATTTTTCATTTAGCTGTGTTAATTGCTCTACTAATAATACATGCATTTATTTATTCGTATATTTTTTATATTGCAGATACATCATCAAGTTGTCCTTGTCGAGCGAAGACTGCGAGGAACCGGACCGGAGGTTCATTAGTAAAATGGCAGTGTTTGAGCTTGAAATCAAATCATGGGCCGAAACCCAATCCGACATGTCTTTGTGTAGCCAGGAATTTCCACATCTGGCGGGCGGATGAGTGGCTCGTCTTCTAAGTTTCACCCAAAACTAATCTCGATCGGGCAAATCTGTTTGGCGTGCTTGGAAGAAGTTTCCACGACCTCCAGAGTCCGATAGTGGTGTCTTTGATTCTTCCGTTTTTAGTGTGTTTTTGTGTCTTTTTGATACATATGTGGATGAACCAGAGATCGGAGTGAATCGGGGATCTCCCTGTATTTCACTGCAGGGCTTTGCCAAATGCAAAGGTGATCACCCAGATAGCAAGCAGGGTTTTTATTTATTTTTGAGTATCAATTTTTTATGATGATGTATTTGCCTGTATTTGCAACCTTTTGTGTTAAAAGTGCATACCAATTCACTCTTTTGATATGTTTTGTATAATGTACACAGTATTTTACATTTTATATTCCTTTAACAATTTTCAGAAAAAAGGCCGGCAAAAAATACTTTGCCCAGGGCTGCCAAAATCCTAAGCACGGCCCTGAATACATTATTTTTAAAAAAATTACATGACTACACGCGTGACATATAAAGTACGCCGAATCCACCCTTCCTCCAAAAGAAACCAAAAGGTGAAGTTATTTAACCGCTTTAAAAATTCCACCTGCATGCAAGACTGCTTGGAAAGGAATGACCATAGGTTAGGTAAAAGTGTCAAGTTCATTGTGCTTCTCATTTGAAAACTGTTGGCCAATCAGTGGCCTCTGGCGTACGCAGTATGCCGCGCGTGTATTTGAGGGTTAAAGCTAAAGCTCCACATGTTGTTGGACATACTGTTGTATTCACCGTGAGTCGCTGTTTGTTAAAATTCAGGATTTTTAAAATATTGTGCAAAGAAATCGGCGTATACACAAACAGGTACTTTTGCATACAAAAATTAGGTGGCTGTCACCAGCGTTAACTTGCAATTTTTGCACTTTAGTGATGAAGTAAGACTGTTTTTAATGGACTCCAAATTCCATTTGAATGAACGTTTCCATGATTTCTTCTGGATTGTCAAGGTCGCGTATTTGACGGTTATTTTAAAATTTTTTGAATGAACTGAATTTAAGCTTACATGGAACATTGGTACACATTTTTAAAGTCCACAACAATGTAGAATCAACAACAATAATAAAAAAAATATTTGTGATCAAATCAACTTCAGAGTAATATTTGGACATTATTAGATTTCTTACAAACATCTAGTGATAAAATTCACCCTGATATCAAAAACTTTGATACACCTGAAGCACATGAAAAAAATATTTCAGACTTTATTTTTCTCCCTCGAAGTTAGAAAGTGAGTGGATGAGGGAATTAATTCACTAATTTCCAAGAAATTAGTGAAATAAAAACCTTGATATGGAACAGGAACAATATATTGAATTATCATGCGATGATTCCACGAAAATCGCTTTCAACCCATTGAAGAGTTACTTCCATTTTGCACCACATATTTGTGTGAATAGACTTTCTTGAACCTTGTACACATGAAGAACAACTGTAGAAATCGACAGAATGTTGAACCAGACTTACTTAAACATTGAACGAGATGCTGCACATACGTATGTAGCAAGAGATAAGCAGCATACTTCTCATAGCAAATATAGCAGTACATACATTTTACCTGCCTTAAAATGTTTATTATAATTATTTTTCTTATTAATGCAGCTGACTTTTCCAACACTGTTAATAAAAATAGAATATGTGTAAAGAAATGCAAATACGGTGTATATCCATTACAATAATTTATTATCTTATATTAAATAAAAAAAATTGTTGGGGTCCCTGGAATACATATCACATGAAAAGGGGTCTGCCAGATCATAAAGTTTAAGAAATGCTGATCTAAATGATTAAAGAGTATACATATTTTTAATTACACTGTTTATTTGTTGCTCTCTTTTTTATTTATATTATCTAATTTTTAGTAGTATTTAAAATGTTTTGGGTATTTTTCGTTTAGTTGTGTTAATTGCTCTGGTCATAATCCATGCATTTATTTATTCGTATATTTTTTATATTGCAGATACATCATCAAGTTGTTCTTCTCGAGCGAAGACCGCGAGGAACCGGACTGGAGACTCGTTAGTAAATTGGCAGCGTTCGAGCTTGAAATCAAATCATGGGCTGAAACCCAATCCGACATGTCTTAGTGTTGCCAGGACTTTCCATGTCTGGCGGGAGGATGAGTGGCTCGTCTTCTGAGTTTCACCCAAAACTAATCTTGATCGGGCCGTCTCTTTGGCGTGCTTAGAGGAAGTTTCCACGACCTCCAGAGTCCGATAGTGGTATCTTTGATTCTTCCGTTTTTAGTGTGTTTTTATGTCTTTGTGATATATATGTGGATGAACCAGAGATCGGAGTCAATCGGGGATCTCCCCGTATTTCGCTGCGGGGGTTTGCCGAATGCAAAGCCGATCAATAGGAACGACCTAGCCGAGTCTCATCTGTGAGAAAGGACTGAGTTTCCTCGTGGTCCTGGGTCAGCCAGAGGTTTCCTATGTCACATGTAGTGACAACCCATGAAAGATGAACCAGTTGCTTGGTTGAAGACTCTGTAGAATATTCTGGTTATATATTGAAATCATCTGGACAATATGTTCAGAATGTGATGGGACTTTTTCTTCCTCGGGTCTATAATTAAAAGAGTAAATTCTGTGCATTTTTGCACTTGGTTGAAGACTCTGTAGAATATTCCGGTTACATATTGAAATTATCTGGACAATATGTTCAGAATGTGATGGGACTTTTTCTCCCTCGGGTCTATAATTAATAGAGTAAATTCTGTGCATTTTTTTACTTGGATGGAGACTCTGTCGAATATTCTGGTTATATATTGAAATCCTCGGGTCTATAATTAATAGAGTAAATTCTGTGCATTTTTTTACTTGGATGGAGACTCTGTCGAATATTCTGGTTATATATTGAAATCATCTGGACAATATGTTCAGAATGTGATGGGACTTTTTCTCCCTCGGGTCTATAATTAAAAAAGAGTAAATTCTGTGCATTTGTTCACTTGGTTGAAGACTCTGTAGAATATTCTGGTTATATATTGAAATCATCTGGACAATATGTTCAGAATGTGATGGGACTTTTTCCCCCTCGGGTCTATAGTTAAAAAACTGAGTAAATTCTGTGCATTTATATATTCACCTGGTTGAAGACTCTGTAGAATACTCAGTTTATATATTAAAATCATCTGGACAATATGTTCAGAATGTGATGGGACTTTTTCTCCCTCGGGTCTATAATTAAAAGAGTAAATTCTGTGCATTTTTTCACTTGGTTGAAGACTCTGTAGAATATTCCGGTTACATATTAAAATCATCTGGACAATATGTTCAGAATGTGATGGGACTTTTTCTCCCTCGGGTCTAATTGGGCATATATAATTCAAGAACATAAAATCAACATATATATATATATAGTTAAAAAAGTTAGTATAATTTGGTTCATTTGTATATTCACTTGTCATTTGAAGACTCTGTAGACTATTCAGCTTATATATTAAACTCATCTGGACAGTATGTTTGTTCAGAATGTGATGGGACTTTTTCTCCCTCGGGTCTATAGCTAAAAAAGTGAGTATAATTCTGTGCATTTGTATATTCACTTGGCATTTGAAGACTGTAGACTATTCAGCTTATATATTAAAATCATCTGCACAGTATGTTTCTTCAGAATATGATGGGACTTTTTTACCCTCGGGTCTAATTGGGCATATAATTCAAGAACATAAAAAAGCAACATATATATAGTTAAAAAAGATTTGAAAATTATGAAGCATACTGAAACAGACTCTAATACTAGACTAAATTAGCAAAAAAGGATTTGTACTCATCCACATCAAAAAGTATAATAATCCTCTCTATGTCTTTGCCTTTAAAAGTACAGGATGATGAAATTTTTATTAAATTTTTCAAGATAAATTTTAAATTAAAAAGCCACTGATGAGGAATTACACTGGAATGTGCATTTGGATACTGAAGGGCCACTTCTTCAAATGTTACATTTCCCCTTCAACATGCAGAACTTGAAAAGAAAAACATAAGTTAAAAAAGATTTGAAAGTTCAGAAGAAATGGAACATACTGTAATACAGAAAGTGCCACTCCTTCAAATGTTAAAATTCCCCTTCAACCTGCAGCATCAAACTTGAAAAGAAAACAAAAGTTTAAAAAAATTTGAAAATTCTGAAATGTGACATATTGTTCAAAAGCGTAATAGCTGAAACAGAAATTCATACAGAAAGGGACACTTCTTCAAATGTGCCTCCCCTTCTCCCTTCAACATGCAGCATCAAACTGGAAAAGAAAACAAAAGTAAGATCTGAAAAAAATACATGTTTCTTTTTTAAAAGTTTAAATTGTATTTATTTTAAAAAGTAAAAATTGTTTAGAAAAAAAATCCCATTTTTTTTTTACGCATGCAATGTTTATCTTGAAAAAAGCATGACTAATTTCATATCGGCAATTCACGTTATTTTTTTTTCAAAAGTTTCCATTATAATGCACTATTTGGCATAGCCACTGAATTCAATTATGGAAAATTGACTTTTTTTTTTAAGTGCAAGACAGTGAATTTATTTTAAAATATTAAATTTCTGATTATTTCTTTTTTAAGATCATAATTTAATAATCTAAATGATTAAAGAGTATACATATTTTTAATTACACTGTTCATTTGTTGCACTCTTTTTTTATTTGTATTATCTAATTTTTAGACCTCACGGCCGATGAGCCCAGTAGCTTGCTCTTCCATGCATGTCTATGATCGGAAGCCGTGGGAAAGCAAGAGCCGTCGGAGTAACTTGACATATGACCGAGGGACCGTTTCCCCCTGTGGGGTTTCGTGAACGAGGCCGTCGGGGGTTCTCTGGCGGTTCATCAGGTGTGTGTTCCACGCGGAAGTTTCCCCAGAGCAGGGTTACTGCCGCAACGACCTATGGGGTCGATACCTGGTAAAATGGTCTAGGGTTCGCAGAGGGGTGGCCCATGACCGATCGCAGCGCCGGACGAGACAAAGTCCTGATGCGTTAAAAGTCCTTCAGAGACTTGGGCGCGATGGTCGGAAGCGTGCCGCGGGCTACACCCGAGGGCGCCTAGCGGCGCAGGATAGTTTTATCTGATTTTTAGTAGTATTTAAAATGTTTTGGGTATTTTTCATTTAGCTGGGTTAATTGCTCTGTTAATAATCCATGCATTTATTTATTTGTATATTTTTTATATTGCAGATACATCATCAAGTTGTCCTTCTCGAGCGAAGACCACGAGGAATCGGACCAGAGGCTCATCAGTAAAATGGCAGCGTTCGAGCTTGAAATCAAATCATGGGCCGAAACCCAATCTGAAATGCCTTTGTGTTGCCAGGACTTTCCATGTCTGGTGGGCGGATGAGTGGCTCGTCTTCTGAGTTTCACCCAAAACTAATCTCGATCGGGCCGTCTCTTTGGCGCGCTTGGAGGAAGTTTCCACGACCTCCAGAATCCGATAGTGGGGTCTTTGTTTCTTCCGTTTTTAATGTGTTTTTGTGTTGTGTGTAGTCATAGTTGTGTAAGGTCATAAGTAAATAATGTTTACATAAGTTAATGTACTAATAATCTTAAAAAAGCTTCAAATCCTATTTTCCCTTTGTGCAATTTACAATAAAGCCTATGATAAATTATTTATTTCATGATTAAGAATTAATCTTGTTAAAAGAAATACATTAGTTATCACAGATTAAAGAAATTTAACTAATAACAATATACCAGTAAAATCTTACCGTATTTTCTGTAAATATTGAGCACTACTTTTACATTTCACAAGCTGATCAGAATGACGACGGCAACATTTTGATTTTGAAAGCAACAAGAACAAGCAATGCTACGAAAGTTGGTTGCGCTTGTGTGAAAACCAAATGCATGAAGGTTGGTTTGAGAATACTGGTTGCCTGAAGCTTATCTCCAAAACCTTCCTGCACCCATGCTATATGGTGAAGATAACTTATCTTGGCAGAACAATGGAAAGAAAATGAAAAATGACCATTTTCAGAAACCTTGCATGCTATCTGGGTATATATTTACTCAGTAATCTTTTTCTTTCTTCTTTTCCCATTTCTTTTGTATCAAAAATAGATGGCTTGAAAAATACATGATTTTTAAAAAAAAGTTTAAATTGTATTTATTTTGCAAAAGTAAAAATAGTTTAGAAAAAAAAACTACTCTTTTTTTACGCATACAATGTTTATCTTGAAAAAAGCATGTCTAATTTCATAACTGCAATTCACGTTACTTTTTTTTCAAAAGTTTCCATTATAATGCACTATTTGGCATGGCCACTGAATTCAATTATGGAAAATTGACTTTTTTTTAAGTGCGAAACTTTTGATCTATTTCTTTTTTAAGATCATAATTTAATAATCTAAATGATTAAAGACTATACATACTTTTAATTATACTGTTCATTTGTTGCTCTCTTTTTTATTTATATTATCTAATTTTTAGGCCCGCGGAAGATGAGCCCAGTAGCTGGTCCTTCCCTACCTGTCTATGATCAGACTCCGCGGGAAAGCAAGGGCTGTAGGGATGCCGGACATGTGGTGGAATCTCCCGACTCCCCTATGGGGTTTCGGCGAAGAAGCCGTTCGACATCATCCCTACGGTTCATCAGGTGTCATGTGGGGAAGTCTCCTCTAAGAGTTGGAACTTCTGCCGAATCGTATCGACCTATGTCGTCGTCGATACTTGGGCAAACATTGGGAGGTATCGCTGGATCGCGAGCCTCAGAATCGGTCGGAGTGCCGATGCGAGACAAAGCCTCTGGTGCATTAAAAGTTCCTCAGAACTTGGGCACGACGAGACGGAGTGTTCGCTAGACGCCCCCGAGGGCGTCTGCGACGCTGCTTAGTTTTATCTAGTTTTTAGTAGTATTTAAAAAGTTTTGGGTATTTTTCATTTAGCTGTGTTAATTGCTCTACTAATAATACATGCATTTATTTATTCGTATATTTTTTATATTGCAGATACATCATCAAGTTGTCCTTGTCGAGCGAAGACTGCGAGGAACCGGACCGGAGGTTCATTAGTAAAATGGCAGTGTTTGAGCTTGAAATCAAATCATGGGCCGAAACCCAATTCGACATGTCTTTGTGTAGCCAGGAATTTCCACATCTGGCGGGCGGATGAGTGGCTCGTCTTCTAAGTTTCACCCAAAACTAATCTCGATCGGGCAAATCTGTTTGGCGTGCTTGGAAGAAGTTTCCACGACCTCCAGAGTCCGATAGTGGTGTCTTTGATTCTTCCGTTTTTAGTGTGTTTTTGTGTCTTTTTGATACATATGTGGATGAACCAGAGATCGGAGTGAATCGGGGATCTCCCTGTATTTCACTGCAGGGCTTTGCCAAATGCAAAGGTGATCACCCAGATAGCAAGCAGGGTTTTTATTTATTTTTGAGTATCAATTTTTTATGATGATGTATTTGCCTGTATTTGCAACCTTTTGTGTTAAAAGTGCATACCAATTCACTCTTGTGATATGTTTTGTATAATGTACACAGTATTTTACATTTTATATTCCTTTAACAATTTTCAGAAAAAAGGCCGGCAAAAAATACTTTGCCCAGGGCTGCCAAAATCCTAAGCACGGCCCTGAATACATTATTTTAAAAAAAATTACATGACTACACGCGTGACATATAAAGTACGCCGAATCCACCCTTCCTCCAAAAGAAACCAAAAGGTGAAGTTATTTAACCGCTTTAAAAATTCCACCTGCATGCAAGACTGCTTGGAAAGGAATGACCATAGGTTAGGTAAAAGTGTCAAGTTCATTGTGCTTCTCATTTGAAAACTGTTGGCCAATCAGTGGCCTCTGGCGTACGCAGTATGCCGCGCGTGTATTTGAGGGTTAAAGCTAAAGCTCCACATGTTGTTGGACATACTGTTGTATTCACCGTGAGTCGCTGTTTGTTAAAATTCAGGATTTTTAAAATATTGTGCAAAGAAATTGGCGTCTACACAAACAGGTACTTTTGCATACAAAAATTAGGTGGCTGTCACCAGCGTTAACTTGCAATTTTTGCACTTTAGTGATGAAGTAAGACTTTTTAATGGACTCCAAATTCCATTTGAATGAACGTTTCCATGATTTCTTCTGGATTGTCAAGGTCGCGTATTTGACGGTTATTTTAAAATTTTTTGAATGAACTGAATTTAAGCTTACATGGAACATTGGTACACATTTTTAAAGTCCACAACAATGTAGAATCAACAACAATAATAAAAAAAATATTTGTGATCAAATCAACTTCAGAGTAATATTTGGACATTATTCGATTTCTTACAAACATCTAGCGATAAAATTCACCCTGATATCAAAAACTTTGATACACCTGAAGCACATGAAAAAAATATTTCAGACTTTATTTTTCTCCCTCGAAGTTAGAAAGTGAGTGGATGAGGGAATTAATTCACTAATTTCCAAGAAATTAGTGAAATAAAAACCTTGGTATGGAACAGGAACAATATATTGAATTATCATGCGATGATTCCACGAAAATCGCTTTCAACCCATTGAAGAGTTACTTCCATTTTGCACCACATATTTGTGTGAATAGACTTTCTTGAACCTTGTACACATGAAGAACAACTGTAGAAATCGACAGAATGTTGAACCAGACTTACTTAAACATTGAACGAGATGCTGCACATACGTATGTAGCAAGAGATAAGCAGCATACTTCTCATAGCAAATATAGCAGTACATACATTTTACCTGCCTTAAAATGTTTATTATAATTATTTTTCTTATTAATGCAGCTGACTTTTCCAACACTGTTAATAAAAATAGAATATGTGTAAAGAAATGCAAATACGGTGTATATCCATTACAATAATTTATTATCTTATATTAAATAAAAAAAATTGTTGGGGTCCCTGGAATACATATCACATGAAAAGGGGTCTGCAGATCATAAAGTTTAAGAAATGCTGATCTAAATGATTAAAGAGTATACATATTTTTAATTACACTGTTCATTTGTTGCTCTCTTTTTTATTTATATTATCTAATTTTTAGTAGTATTTAAAATGTTTTGGGTATTTTTCGTTTAGTTGTGTTAATTGCTCTGGTCATAATCCATGCATTTATTTATTCGTATATTTTTTATATTGCAGATACATCATCAAGTTGTTCTTCTCGAGCGAAGACCGCGAGGAACCGGACTGTAGACTCGTTAGTAAATTGGCAGCGTTCAAGCTTGAAATCAAATCATGGGCTGAAACCCAATCCGACATGTCTTAGTGTTGCCAGGACTTTCCATGTCTGGCGGGAGGATGAGTGGCTCGTCTTCTGAGTTTCACCCAAAACTAATCTTGATCGGGCCGTCTCTTTGGCGTGCTTAGAGGAAGTTTCCACGACCTCCAGAGTCCGATAGTGGTATCTTTGATTCTTCCGTTTTTAGTGTGTTTTTATGTCTTTGTGATATATATGTGGATGAACCAGAGATCGGAGTCAATCGGGGATCTCCCCGTATTTCGCTGCGGGGGTTTGCCGAATGCAAAGCCGATCAATAGGAACGACCTAGCCGAGTCTCATCTGTGAGAAAGGACTGAGTTTCCTCGTGGTCCTGGGTCAGCCAGAGGTTTCCTATGTCACATGTAGTGACAACCCACGAAAGATGAACCAGTTGCTTGGTTGAAGACTCTGTAGAATATTCTGGTTATATATTGAAATCATCTGGACAATATGTTCAGAATGTGATGGGACTTTTTCTTCCTCGGGTCTATAATTAAAAGAGTAAATTCTGTGCATTTTTGCACTTGGTTGAAGACTCTGTAGAATATTCCGGTTACATATTGAAATTATCTGGACAATATGTTCAGAATGTGATGGGACTTTTTCTCCCTCGGGTCTATAATTAAAAGAGTAAATTCTGTGCATTTTTTCACTTGGTTGAAGACTCTGTAGAATATTCCGGTTACATATTGAAATTATCTGAACAATATGTTCAGAATGTGATGGGACTTTTTCTCCCTCGGGTCTATAATTAATAGAGTAAATTCTGTGCATTTTTTTACTTGGATGGAGACTCTGTAGAATATTCTGGTTATATATTGAAATCATCTGGACAATATGTTCAGAATGTGATGGGACTTTTTCTCCCTCGGGTCTATAGTTAAAAAACTGAGTAAATTCTGTGCATTTATATATTCACCTGGTTGAAGACTCTGTAGAATACTCAGCTTATATATTGAAATCATCTGGACAATATGTTCAGAATGTGATGGGACTTTTTCTCCCTCGGGTCTATAATTAAAAGAGTAAATTCTGTGCATTTTTTCACTTGGTTGAAGACTCTGTAGAATATTCCGGTTACATATTGAAATTATCTGGACAATATGTTCAGAATGTGATGGGACTTTTTCTCCCTCGGGTCTATAATTAATAGAGTAAATTCTGTGCATTTTTTTACTTGGATGGAGACTCTGTAGAATATTCTGGTTATATATTGAAATCATCTGGACAATATGTTCAGAATGTGATGGGACTTTTTCTCCCTCGGGTCTATAATTAAAAAAGAGTAAATTCTGTGCATTTGTTCACTTGGTTGAAGACTCTGTAGAATATTCTGGTTATATATTGAAATCATCTGGACAATATATTCAGAATGTGATGGGACTTTTTCCCCCTCGGGTCTATAGTTAAAAAACTGAGTAAATTCTGTGCATTTATATATTCACCTGGTTGAAGACTCTGTAGAATACTCAGCTTATATATTAAAATCATCTGGACAATATGTTCAGAATGTGATGGGACTTTTTCTCCCTCGGGTCTAATTGGGCATATATAATTCAAGAACATAAAATCAACATATATATATATATATAGTTAAAAAAGTTAGTATAATTTGGTTCATTTGTATTTTCACTTGTCATTTGAAGACTCTGTAGACTATTCAGCTTATATATTAAAATCATCTGGACAGTATGTTTGTTCAGAATGTGATGGGACTTTTTCTCCCTCGGGTCTATAGCTAAAAAAGTGAGTATAATTCTGTGCATTTGTATATTCACTTGGCATTTGAAGACTGTAGACTATTCAGCTTATATATTAAAATCATCTGCACAGTATGTTTCTTCAGAATATGATGGGACTTTTTTTCCCTCGGGTCTAATTGGGCATATAATTCAAGAACATAAAAAAGCAACATATATATAGTTAAAAAAGATTTGAAAATTATGAAGCATACTGAAACAGACTCTAATACTAGACTAAATTAGCAAAAAAGGATTTGTACTCATCCACATCAAAAAGTATAATAATCCTCTCTATGTCTTTGCCTTTAAAAGTACAGGATGATGAAATTTTTATTAAATTTTTCAAGATAAATTTTAAATTAAAAAGCCACTGATGAGGAATTACACTGGAATGTGCATTTGGATACTGAAGGGCCACTTCTTCAAATGTTACATTTCCCCTTCAACATGCAGAACTTGAAAAGAAAAACATAAGTTAAAAAAGATTTGAAAGTTCAGAAGAAATGGAACATACTGTAATACAGAAAGTGCCACTCCTTCAAATGTTAAAATTCCCCTTCAACCTGCAGCATCAAACTTGAAAAGAAAACAAAAGTTTAAAAAAATTTGAAAATTCTGAAATGTGACATATTGTTCAAAAGCGTAATAACTGAAACAGAAATTCATACAGAAAGGGACACTTCTTCAAATGTGCCTCCCCTTCTCCCTTCAACATGCAGCATCAAACTGGAAAAGAAAACAAAAGTAAGATCTGAAAAAATACATGTTTCTTTTTAAAAAGTTTAAATTGTATTTATTTTAAAAAGTAAAAATTGTTTAGAAAAAAAATCCCATTTTTTTTTACGCATGCAATGTTTATCTTGAAAAAAGCATGACTAATTTCATATCGGCAATTCACGTTATTTTTTTTTCAAAAGTTTCCATTATAATGCACTATTTGGCATAGCCACTGAATTCAATTATGGAAAATTGACTTTTTGTTTTAAGTGCAAGACAGTGAATTTATTTTAAAATATTAAATTTCTGATTATTTCTTTTTTAAGATCATAATTTAATAATCTAAATGATTAAAGAGTATACATATTTTTAATTACACTGTTCATTTGTTGCAATTTTTTTTTATTTGTATTATCTAATTTTTAGACCTCACGGCCGATGAGCCCAGTAGCTTGCTCTTCCATGCATGTCTATGATCGGAAGCCGTGGGAAAGCAAGAGCCGTCGGAGTAACTCGACATATGACCGAGGGACCGTTTTCCCCGTGGGGTTTCGTGAACGAGGCCGTCGGGGGTTCTCTGGCGGTTCATCAGGTGTGTGTTCCACGCGGAAGTTTCCCCAGAGCAGGGTTACTGCCGCAACGACCTATGGGGTCGATACCTGGTAAAATGGTCTAGGGTTCGCAGAGGGGTGGCCCATGACCGATCGCAGCGCCGGACGAGACAAAGTCCTGGTGCGTTAAAAGTCCTTCAGAGACTTGGGCGCGATGGTCGGAAGCGTGCCGCGGGCTACCCCCGAGGGCGCCTGGCGGCACAGGATAGTTTTATCTAATTTTTAGTAGTATTTAAAATGTTTTGGGTATTTTTCATTTAGCTGGGTTAATTGCTCTGTTAATAATCCATGCATTTATTTATTTGTATATTTTTTATATTGCAGATACATCATCAAGTTGTCCTTCTCGAGCGAAGACCACGAGGAATCGGACCAGAGGCTCATCAGTAAAATGGCAGCGTTCGAGCTTGAAATCAAATCATGGGCCGAAACCCAATCTGAAATGCCTTTGTGTTGCCAGGACTTTCCATGTCTGGTGGGCGGATGAGTGGCTCGTTTTCTGAGTTTCACCCAAAACTAATCTCGATCGGCCGTCTCTTTGGCGCGCTTGGAGGAAGTTTCCACGACCTCCAGAATCCGATAGTGGGGTCTTTGTTTCTTCCGTTTTTAATGTGTTTTTGTGTTGTGTGTAGTCATAGTTGTGTAAGGTCATAAGTAAATAATGTTTACATAAGTTAATGTACTAATAATCTTAAAAAAGCTTCAAATCCTATTTTCCCTTTGTGCAATTTACAATAAAGCCTATGATAAATTATTTATTTCATGATTAAGAATTAATCTTGTTAAAAGAAATACATTAGTTATCACAGATTAAAGAAATTTAACTAATAACAATATACCAGTAAAATCTTACCGTATTTTCTGTAAATATTGAACACTACTTTTACATTTCACAAGCTGATCAGAATGACGACGGCAACATTTTGATTTTGAAAGCAACAAGAACAAGCAATGCTACGAAAGTTGGTTGCGCTTGTGTGAAAACCAAATGCATGAAGGTTGGTTTGAGAATACTGGTTGCCTGAAGCTTATCTCCAAAACCTTCCTGCACCCATGCTATATGGTGAAGAAAACTTATCTTGGCAGAACAATGGAAAGAAAATGAAAAATGACCATTTTCAGAAACCTTGCATGCTATCTGGGTATATATTTACTCAGTAATCTTTTTCTTTCTTCTTTTCCCATTTCTTTTGTATCAAAAATAGATGGCTTGAAAAATACATGATTTTTAAAAAAAAGTTTAAATTGTATTCATTTTGAAAAAGTGAAAATAGTTTAGAAAAAAAAACTACTCTTTTTTTACGCATACAATGTTTATCTTGAAAAAAGCATGTCTAATTTCATAACTGCAATTCACGTTACTTTTTTTTCAAAAGTTTCCATTATAATGCACTATTTGGCATGGCCACTGAATTCAATTATGGAAAATTGACTTTTTTTTTAAGTGCGAAACTTTTGATCTATTTCTTTTTTAAGATCATAATTTAATAATCTAAATGATTAAAGACTATACATACTTTTAATTACACTGTTCATTTGTTGCTCTCTTTTTTATTTATATTATCTAATTTTTAGGCCCGCGGAAGATGAGCCCAGTAGCTGGTCCTTCCCTACCTGTCTATGATCGGACTCCGCGGGAAAGCAAGGGCTGTAGGGATGCCGGACATGTGGTGGAATCTCCCGACTCCCCTATGGGGTTTCGGCGAAGAAGCCGTTCGACATCATCCCTACGGTTCATCAGGTGTCATGTGGGGAAGTCTCCTCTAAGAGTTGGAACTTCTGCCGAATCGTATCGACCTATGTCGTCGTCGATACTTGGGCAAACATTGGGAGGTATCGCTGGATCGCGAGCCTCAGAATCGGTCGGAGTGCCGATGCGAGACAAAGCCTCTGGTGCATTAAAAGTTCCTCAGAACTTGGGCACGACGAGACGGAGTGTTCGCTAGACGCCCCGAGGGCGTCTGCGACGCTGCTTAGTTTTATCTAATTTTTAGTATTATTTAAAAAGTTTTGGGTATTTTTCATTTAGCTGTGTTAATTGCTCTACTAATAATACATGCATTTATTTATTCGTATATTTTTTATATTGCAGATACATCATCAAGTTGTCCTTTTCGAGCGAAGACTGCGAGGAACCGGACCGGAGGTTCATTAGTAAAATGGCAGTGTTTGAGCTTGAAATCAAATCATGGGCCGAAACCCAATCCGACATGTCTTTGTGTAGCCAGGAATTTCCACATCTGGCGGGCGGATGAGTGGCTCGTCTTCTAAGTTTCACCCAAAACTAATCTCGATCGGGCAAATCTGTTTGGCGTGCTTGGAAGAAGTTTCCATGACCTCCAGAGTCCGATAGTGGTGTCTTTGATTCTTCCGTTTTTAGTGTGTTTTTGTGTCTTTTTGATACATATGTGGATGAACCAGAGATCGGAGTGAATCGGGGATCTCCCTGTATTTCACTGCGGGGCTTTGCCAAATGCAAAGGTGATCACTCAGATAGCAAGCAGGGTTTTTATTTATTTTTGAGTATCAATTTTTTATGATGATGTATTTGCCTGTATTTGCAACCTTTTGTGTTAAAAGTGCATACCAATTCACTCTTGTGATATGTTTTGTATAATGTACACAGTATTTTACATTTTATATTCCTTTAACAATTTTCAGAAAAAAGGCCGGCAAAAAATATTTTGCCCAGGGCTGCCAAAATCCTAAGCACGGCCCTGAATACATTATTTTTAAAAAAATTACATGACTACACGCGTGACATATAAAGTACGCCGAATCCACCCTTCCTCCAAAAGAAACCAAAAGGTGAAGTTATTTAACCGCTTTAAAAATTCCACCTGCATGCAAGACTGCTTGGAAAGGAATGACCATAGGTTAGGTAAAAGTGTCAAGTTCATTGTGCTTCTCATTTGAAAACTGTTGGCCAATCAGTGGCCTCTGGCATACGCAGTATGCCGCGCGTGTATTTGAGGGTTAAAGCTAAAGCTCCACATGTTGTTGGACATACTGTTGTATTCACCGTGAGTCGCTGTTTGTTAAAATTCAGGATTTTTAAAATATTGTGCAAAGAAATTGGCGTCTACACAAACAGGTACTTTTGCATACAAAAATTAGGTGGCTGTCACCAGCGTTAACTTGCAATTTTTGCACTTTAGTGATGAAGTAAGACTGTTTTTAATGGACTCCAAATTCCATTTGAATGAACGTTTCCATGATTTCTTCTGGATTGTCAAGGTCACGTATTTGACGGTTATTTTAAAATTTTTTGAATGAACTGAATTTAAGCTTACATGGAACATTGGTACACATTTTTAAAGTCCACAACAATGTAGAATCAACAACAATAATAAAAAAAATATTTGTGATCAAATCAACTTCAGAGTAATATTTGGACATTATTCGATTTCTTACAAACATCTAGCGATAAAATTCACCCTGATATCAAAAACTTTGATACACCTGAAGCACATGAAAAAAATATTTCAGACTTTATTTTTCTCCCTCGAAGTTAGAAAGTGAGTGGATGAGGGAATTAATTCACTAATTTCCAAGAAATTAGTGAAATAAAAACCTTGATATGGAACAGGAACAATATATTGAATTATCATGCGATGATTCCACGAAAATCGCTTTCAACCCATTGAAGAGTTACTTCCATTTTGCACCACATATTTGTGTGAATAGACTTTCTTGAACCTTGTACACATGAAGAACAACTGTAGAAATCAACAGAATGTTGAACCAGACTTACTTAAACATTGAACGAGATGCTGCACATACGTATGTAGCAAGAGATAAGCAGCATACTTCTCATAGCAAATATAGCAGTACATACATTTTACCTGCCTTAAAATGTTTATTATAATTATTTTTCTTATTAATGCAGCTGACTTTTCCAACACTGTTAATAAAAATAGAATATGTGTAAAGAAATGCAAACACGGTGTATATCCATTACAATAATTTATTATCTTATATTAAATAAAAAAAATTGTTGGGGTCCCTGGAATACATATCACATGAAAAGGGGTCTGCCAGATCATAAAGTTTAAGAAATGCTGATCTAAATGATTAAAGAGTATACATATTTTTAATTACACTGTTTATTTGTTGCTCTCTTTTTTATTTATATTATCTAATTTTTAGTAGTATTTAAAATGTTTTGGGTATTTTTCGTTTAGTTGTGTTAATTGCTCTGGTCATAATTCATGCATTTATTTATTCGTATATTTTTTATATTGCAGATACATCATCAAGTTGTTCTTCTCGAGCGAAGACCGCGAGGAACCGCACTGGAGACTTGTTAGTAAATTGGCAGCGTTTGAGCTTGAAATCAAATCATGGGCTGAAACCCAATCCGACATGTCTTAGTGTTGCCAGGACTTTCCATGTCTGGCGGGCGGATGAGTGGCTCGTCTTCTGAGTTTCACCCAAAACTAATCTTGATCGGGCCGTCTCTTTGGCGTGCTTAGAGGAAGTTTCCACGACCTCCAGAGTCCGATAGTGGTATCTTTGATTCTTCCATTTTTAGTGTGTTTTTATGTCTTTGTGATATATATGTGGATGAACCAGAGATCGGAGTCAATCGGGGATCTCCCCGTATTTCGCTGCGGGGGTTTGCCGAATGCAAAGCCGATCAATAGGAACGACCTAGCCGAGTCTCATCTGTGAGAAAGGACTGAGTTTCCTCGTGGTCCTGGGTCAGCCAGTGGTTTCCTATGTCACATGTAGTGACAACCCACGAAAGATGAACCAGTTGCTTGGTTGAAGACTCTGTAGAATATTCTGGTTATATATTGAAATCATCTGGACAATATGTTCAGAATGTGATGGGACTTTTTCTCCCTCGGGTCTATAATTAAAAGAGTAAATTCTGTGCATTTTTGCACTTGGTTGAAGACTCTGTAGAATATTCCGGTTACATATTGAAATTATCTGGACAATATGTTCAGAATGTGATGGGACTTTTTCTCCCTCGGGTCTATAATTAAAAGAGTAAATTCTGTGCATTTTTTCACTTGGTTGAAGACTCTGTAGAATATTCCGGTTACATATTGAAATTATCTGGACAATATGTTCAGAATGTGATGGGACTTTTTCTCCCTCGGGTCTATAATTAATAGAGTAAATTCTGTGCATTTTTTTACTTGGATGGAGACTCTGTAGAATATTCTGGTTATATATTGAAATCATCTGGACAATATGTTCAGAATGTGATGGGACTTTTTCTCCCTCGGGTCTATAATTAAAAAAGAGTAAATTCTGTGCATTTGTTCACTTGGTTGAAGACTCTGTAGAATATTCTGGTTATATATTGAAATCATCTGGACAATATATTCAGAATGTGATGGGAGTTTTTCCCCCTCGGGTCTATAGTTAAAAAACTGAGTAAATTCTGTGCATTTATATATTCACCTGGTTGAAGACTCTGTAGAATACTCAGCTTATATATTAAAATCATCTGGACAATATGTTCAGAATGTGATGGGACTTTTTCTCCCTCGGGTCTAATTGGGCATATATAATTCAAGAACATAAAATCAACATATATATATATATAGTTAAAAAAGTTAGTATAATTTGGTTCATTTGTATTTTCACTTGTCATTTGAAGACTCTGTAGACTATTCAGCTTATATATTAAAATCATCTGGACAGTATGTTTGTTCAGAATGTGATGGGACTTTTTCTCCCTCGGGTCTATAGCTAAAAAAGTGAGTATAATTCTGTGCATTTGTATATTCACTTGGCATTTGAAGACTGTAGACTATTCAGCTTATATATTAAAATCATCTGCACAGTATGTTTCTTCAGAATATGATGGGACTTTTTTTCCCTCGGGTCTAATTGGGCATATAATTCAGGAACATAAAAAAGCAACATATATATAGTTAAAAAAGATTTGAAAATTATGAAGCATACTGAAACAGACTCTAATACTAGACTAAATTAGCAAAAAAGGATTTGTACTCATCCACATCAAAAAGTATAATAATCCTCTCTATGTCTTTGCCTTTAAAAGTACAGGATGATGAAATTTTTATTAAATTTTTCAAGATAAATTTTAAATTAAAAAGCCACTGATGAGGAATTACACTGGAATGTGCATTTGGATACTGAAGGGCCACTTCTTCAAATGTTACATTTCCCCTTCAACATGCAGAACTTGAAAAGAAAAACATAAGTTAAAAAAGATTTGAAAGTTCAGAAGAAATGGAACATACTGTAATACAGAAAGTGCCACTCCTTCAAATGTTAAAATTCCCCTTCAACCTGCAGCATCAAACTTGAAAAGAAAACAAAAGTTTAAAAAAATTTGAAAATTCTGAAATGTGACATATTGTTCAAAAGCGTAATAACTGAAACAGAAATTCATACAGAAAGGGACACTTCTTCAAATGTGCCTCCCCTTCTCCCTTCAACATGCAGCATCAAACTGGAAAAGAAAACAAAAGTAAGATCTGAAAAAATACATGTTTCTTTTTTAAAAGTTTAAATTGTATTTATTTTAAAAAGTAAAAATTGTTTAGAAAAAAAATCCCATTTTTTTTTACACATGCAATGTTTATCTTGAAAAAAGCATGACTAATTTCATATCGGCAATTCACGTTATTTTTTTTTCAAAAGTTTCCATTATAATGCACTATTTGGCATAGCCACTGAATTCAATTATGGAAAATTGACTTTTTTTTTAAGTGCAAGACAGTGAATTTATTTTAAAATATTAAATTTCTGATTATTTCTTTTTTAAGATCATAATTTAATAATCTAAATGATTAAAGAGTATACATATTTTTAATTACACTGTTCATTTGTTGCAATTTTTTTTTATTTGTATTATCTAATTTTTAGACCTCACGGCCGATGAGCCCAGTAGCTTGCTCTTCCATGCATGTCTATGATCGGAAGCCGTGGGAAAGCAAGAGCCGTCGGAGTAACTCGACATATGACCGAGGGACCGTTTCCCCCTGTGGGGTTTCGTGAACGAGGCCGTCGGGGGTTCTCTGGCGGTTCATCAGGTGTGTGTTCCACGTGGAAGTTTCCCCAGAGCAGGGTTACTGCCGCAACGACCTATGGGGTCGATACCTGGTAAAATGGTCTAGGGTTTGCAGAGGGGTGGCCCATGACCGATCGCAGCGCCGGACGAGACAAAGTCCTGGTGCGTTAAAAGTCCTTCAGAGACTTGGGCGCGATGGTCGGAAGCGTGCCGCGGGCAACCCCCTGAGGGCACCTGGCGGCGCAGGATAGTTTTATCTAATTTTTAGTAGTATTTAAAATGTTTTGGGTATTTTTCATTTAGCTGGGTTAATTGCTCTGTTAATAATCCATGCATTTATTTATTTGTATATTTTTTATATTGCAGATACATCATCAAGTTGTCCTTCTCGAGCGAAGACCACGAGGAATCGGACCAGAGGCTCATCAGTAAAATGGCAGCGTTCGAGCTTGAAATCAAATCATGGGCCGAAACCCAATCTGAAATGCCTTTGTGTTGCCAGGACTTTCCATGTCTGGTGGGCGGATGAGTGGCTCGTCTTCTGAGTTTCACCCAAAACTAATCTCGATCGGGCCGTCTCTTTGGCGCGCTTGGAGGAAGTTTCCACGACCTCCAGAATCCGATAGTGGGGTCTTTGTTTCTTCCGTTTTTAATGTGTTTTTGTGTTGTGTGTAGTCATAGTTGTGTAAGGTCATAAGTAAATAATGTTTACATAAGTTAATGTACTAATAATCTTAAAAAAGCTTCAAATCCTATTTTCCCTTTGTGCAATTTACAATAAAGCCTATGATAAATTATTTATTTCATGATTAAGAATTAATCTTGTTAAAAGAAATACATTAGTTATCACAGATTAAAGAAATTTAACTAATAACAATATACCAGTAAAATCTTACCGTATTTTCTGTAAATATTGAACACTACTTTTACATTTCACAAGCTGATCAGAATGACGACGGCAACATTTTGATTTTGAAAGCAACAAGAACAAGCAATGCTACGAAAGTTGGTTGCGCTTGTGTGAAAACCAAATGCATGAAGGTTGGTTTGAGAATACTGGTTGCCTGAAGCTTATCTCCAAAACCTTCCTGCACCCATGCTATATGGTGAAGATAACTTATCTTGGCAGAACAATGGAAAGAAAATGAAAAATGACCATTTTCAGAAACCTTGCATGCTATCTGGTATATATTTACTCAGTAATCTTTTTCTTTCTTCTTTTCCCATTTCTTTTGTATCAAAAATAGATGGCTTGAAAAATACATGATTTTTAAAAAAAAGTTTAAATTGTATTTATTTTGCAAAAGTAAAAATAGTTTAGAAAAAAAAACTACTCTTTTTTTACGCATACAATGTTTATCTTGAAAAAAGCATGTCTAATTTCATAACTGCAATTCACGTTACTTTTTTTTCAAAAGTTTCCATTATAATGCACTATTTGGCATGGCCACTGAATTCAATTATGGAAATTTGACTTTTTTTTAAGTGCGAAACTTTTGATCTATTTCTTTTTTAAGATCATAATTTAATAATCTAAATGATTAAAGACTATACATACTTTTAATTACACTGTTCATTTGTTGCTCTCTTTTTTATTTATATTATCTAATTTTTAGGCCCGCGGAAGATGAGCCCAGTAGCTGGTCCTTCCCTACCTGTCTATGATCAGACTCCGCGGGAAAGCAAGGGCTGTAGGGATGCCAGACATGTGGTGGAATCTCCCGACTCCCCTATGGGGTTTCGGCGAAGAAGCCGTTCGACATCATCCCTACGGTTCATCAGGTGTCATGTGGGGAAGTCTCCTCTAAGAGTTGGAACTTCTACCGAATCGTATCGACCTATGTCGTCGTCGATACTTGGGCAAACATTGGGAGGTATCGCTGGATCGCGAGCCTCAGAATCGGTCGGAGTGCCGATGCGAGACAAAGCCTCTGGTGCGTTAAAAGTTCCTCAGAACTTGGGCACGACGAGACGGAGTGTTCGCTAGACGCCCCCGAGGGCGTCTGCGACGCTGCTTAGTTTTATCTAATTTTTAGTAGTATTTAAAAAGTTTTGGGTATTTTTCATTTAGCTGTGTTAATTGCTCTACTAATAATACATGCATTTATTTATTCATATATTTTTTATATTGCAGATACATCATCAAGTTGTCCTTGTCGAGCGAAGACTGCGAGGAACCGGACCGGAGGTTCATTAGTAAAATGGCAGTGTTTGAGCTTGAAATCAAATCATGGGCCGAAACCCAATCCGACATGTCTTTGTGTAGCCAGGAATTTCCACATCTGGCGGGCGGATGAGTGGCTCGTCTTCTAAGTTTCACCCAAAACTAATCTTGATCGGGCAAATCTGTTTGGCGTGCTTGGAAGAAGTTTCCACGACCTCCAGAGTCCGATAGTGGTGTCTTTGATTCTTCCGTTTTTAGTGTGTTTTTGTGTCTTTTTGATACATATGTGGATGAACCAGAGATCGGAGTCAATCGGGGATCTCCCTGTATTTCACTGCGGGGCTTTGCCAAATGCAAAGGTGATCACCCAGATAGCAAGCAGGGTTTTTATTTATTTTTGAGTATCAATTTTTTATGATGATGTATTTGCCTGTATTTGCAACCTTTTGTGTTAAAAGTGCATACCAATTCACTCTTGTGATATGTTTTGTATAATGTACACAGTATTTTACATTTTATATTCCTTTAACAATTTTCAGAAAAAAGGCCGGCAAAAAATATTTTGCCCAGGGCTGCCAAAATCCTAAGCACGGCCCTGAATACATTATTTAAAAAAAAATTACATGACTACACGCGTGACATATAAAGTACGCCGAATCCACCCTTCCTCCAAAAGAAACCAAAAGGTGAAGTTATTTAACCGCTTTAAAAATTCCACCTGCATGCAAGACTGCTTGGAAAGGAATGACCATAGGTTAGGTAAAAGTGTCAAGTTCATTGTGCTTCTCATTTGAAAACTGTTGGCCAATCAGTGGCCTCTGGCGTACGCAGTATGCCGCGCGTGTATTTGAGGGTTAAAGCTAAAGCTCCACATGTTGTTGGACATACTGTTGTATTCACCGTGAGTCGCTGTTTGTTAAAATTCAGGATTTTTAAAATATTGTGCAAAGAAATTGGCGTCTACACAAACAGGTACTTTTGCATACAAAAATTAGGTGGCTGTCACCAGCGTTAACTTGCAATTTTTGAACTTTAGTGATGAAGTAAGACTGTTTTTAATGGACTCCAAATTCCATTTGAATGAACGTTTCCATGATTTCTTCTGGATTGTCAAGGTCGCGTATTTGACGGTTATTTTAAAATTTTTTGAATGAACTGAATTTAAGCTTACATGGAACATTGGTACACATTTTTAAAGTCCACAACAATGTAGAATCAACAACAATAATAAAAAAAATATTTGTGATCAAATCAACTTCAGAGTAATATTTGGACATTATTCGATTTCTTACAAACATCTAGCGATAAAATTCACCCTGATATCAAAAACTTTGATACACCTGAAGCACATGAAAAAAATATTTCAGACTTTATTTTTCTCCCTCGAAGTTAGAAAGTGAGTGGATGAGGGAATTAATTCACTAATTTCCAAGAAATTAGTGAAATAAAAACCTTGATATGGAACAGGAACAATATATTGAATTATCATGCGATGATTCCACGAAAATCGCTTTCAACCCATTGAAGAGTTACTTCCATTTTGCACCACATATTTGTGTGAATAGACTTTCTTGAACCTTGTACACATGAAGAACAACTGTAGAAATCGACAGAATGTTGAACCAGACTTACTTAAACATTGAACAAGATGCTGCACATACGTATGTAGCAAGAGATAAGCAGCATACTTCTCATAGCAAATATAGCAGTACATACATTTTACCTGCCTTAAAATGTTTATTATAATTATTTTTCTTATTAATGCAGCTGACTTTTCCAACACTGTTAATAAAAATAGAATATGTGTAAAGAAATGCAAATACGGTGTATATCCATTACAATAATTTATTATCTTATATTAAATAAAAAAAATTGTTGGGGTCCCTGGAATACATATCACATGAAAAGGGGTCTGCCAGATCATAAAGTTTAAGAAATGCTGATCTAAATGATTAAAGAGTATACATATTTTTAATTACACTGTTCATTTGTTGCTCTCTTTTTTATTTATATTATCTAATTTTTAGTAGTATTTAAAATGTTTTGGGTATTTTTCGTTTAGTTGTGTTAATTGCTCTGGTCATAATCCATGCATTTATTTATTCGTATATTTTTTATATTGCAGATACATCATCAAGTTGTTCTTCTCGAGCGAAGACCACAAGGAATCGGACCAGAGGCTCATCAGTAAAATCGCAGCGTTCGAGCTTGAAATCAAATCATGGGCCGAAACCCAATCTGAAATGCCTTTGTGTTGCCAGGACTTTCCATGTCTGGTGGGCAGATGAGTGGCTCGTCTTCTGAGTTTCACCCAAAACTAATCTCGATCGGGCCGTCTCTTTGGCGCACTTGGAGGAAGTTTCCACGACCTCCAGAATCCGATAGTGGGGTCTTTGTTTCTTCCGTTTTTAATGTGTTTTTGTGTTGTGTGTAGTCATAGTTGTGTAAGGTCATAAGTAAATAATGTTTACATAAGTTAATGTACTAATAATCTTAAAAAAGCTTCAAATCCTATTTTCCCTTTGTGCAATTTACAATAAAGCCTATGATAAATTATTTATTTCATGATTAAGAATTAATCTTGTTAAAAGAAATACATTAGTTATCACAGATTAAAGAAATTTAACTAATAACAATATACCAGTAAAATCTTACCGTATTTTCTGTAAATATTGAACACTACTTTTACATTTCACAAGCTGATCAGAATGACGATGGCAACATTTTGATTTTGAAAGCAACAAGAACAAGCAATGTTACGAAAGTTGGTTGTGCATGCGTGAAAATCAAATGCGTGAAGGTTGGTTTAAGAATACTGGTTGCCTGAAACTTATCTCCAAAACCTTCCTGCACCCACGCTATATGGTGAACATAACTTACCTTTGCAGAACGATGGAAAGAAAATGAAAAATGACCATTTTCAGAAACCTTGCATGCTATCTGGGTATATATTTACTCAGTAATCTTTTTCTGTCTTCTTTTCCCATTTCTTTTGTATCAAAAATAGATGGCTTGAAAAATACATGATTTTTAAAAAAAAGTTTAAATTGTATTTATTTTGCAAAAGTAAAAATAGTTTAGAAAAAAAAACTACTCTTTTTTTATGCATACAATGTTTATCTTGAAAAAAGCATGTCTAATTTCATAACTGCAATTCACATTACTTTTTTTTCAAAAGTTTCCATTATAATGCACTATTTGGCATGGCCACTGAATTCAATTATGGAAAATTGACTTTTTTTTAAGTGCGAAACTTTTGATCTATTTCTTTTTTAAGATCATAATTTAATAATCTAAATGATTAAAGATTATACATACTTTTAATTACACTGTTCATTTGTTGCTCTCTTTTTTATTTATATTATCTAATTTTTAGGCCCGCGGAAGATGAGCCCAGTAGCTGGTCCTTCCCTACTTGTCTATGATCGGACTCCGCGGGAAAGCAAGGGCTGTAGGGATGCCGGACATGTGGTGGAATCTCCCAACTCCCCTATGGGGTTTCGGCGAAGAAGCCGTTCGACATCATCCCTACGGTTCATCAGGTGTCATGTGGGGAAGTCTTCTCTAAGAGTTGGAACTTCTGCCGAATCGTATCGACCTATGTCGTCGTCGATACTTGGGCAAAGATTGGGAGGTATCGCTGGATCGCGAGCCTCAGAATCGGTCGGAGTGCCGATGCGAGACAAAGCCTCTGGTGTGTTAAAAGTTCCTCAGAACTTGGGCATGACGAGACGGAGTGCTTAGACGCTGCTTAGTTTTATCTAATTTTTAGTAGTATTTAAAAAGTTTTGGGTATTTTTCATTTAGCTGTGTTAATTGCTCTGCTAATAATCCATGCATTTATTTATTCGTATATTTTTTATATTACAGATACATCATCAAGTTGTCCTTGTCGAGCGAAGACTGCGAGGAACCGGACCGGAGGCTCATTAGTAAAATGGCAGTGTTTGAGCTTGAAATCAAATCATGGGCCGAAACCCAATCCGACATGTCTTTGTGTTGCCAGGAATTTCCACATCTGGCGGGCGGATGAGTGGCTCGTCTTCTAAGTTTCACTCAAAACTAATCGCGATCGGGCAAATCTCTTTGGCGTGCTTGGAAGAAGTTTCCACGACCTCCAGAGTCCGATAGTGGTGTCCGTGATTCTTCCGTTTTTAGTGTGTTTTTGTGTCTTTTTGATACATATGTGGATGAACCAGAGATCGGAGTCAATCGGGGATCTCCCTGTATTTCACTGCGGGGCTTTGCCAAATGCAAAGGCGATCACCCAGATAGCAAGCAGGGTTCTGAAAATTGTCTTTTTTCCTTTTCTTTCGATTTTGCTGCAAAGGTATATTATCTTTACCGTATATCAGGGTCACAGTAATGTTTTCAATATTAGATTTTTGGAATAACCGTCAGAAAACCTACTTTCTAAAATCATCTTTACTCATTCATTTTCCTCGCATGCACAACTTATTTTGAGCTACATATTGTCCTTGTGCTTGCATTCAAACACTCATGAGTCATGACTCATTGAAGGTGATATTGACGTGCGCGCAGGAAACATAGTGTCGTCTGCAAATGCCAGCTTTGCATTTGCATGTGCAATCATCTACAGTATGTTGAACTATTTTGTATTGATTTAATTTCATAAAGATTTACCTTATTGTAAGAACTACATACAATACGCATATTTCTGCTGTAGTTCTTGAAATTTCCATTTATAATATGTTTTTCATTCTTAACGCATTAATGCAAGTTCTTTAAAATACTGTTAAATGTAGTTTTTTTATAGATCTAATGCTGTTTGGGACTGTGCATATATAACATTACAAACTGAAAAAAAGATAGGACTATTTTGATGTAAAGAAAAAGTTAACAAACAAACTAAAATTTTAGTTGGATCAAAAATGATAGTGATATCAAAAGATGAAACCCTCCCTTCCCCTGGCAATATCAGGTGCCAGATCCCCCCTCCACCCTAAAGTGATAACGTTATATAGTACACAGCCCCTTTGCATATATTTATGTCTTTTTATATTAAAATGTAATTGTACATAATATATTTGCTCTTCTTTTATAAGAACAATATTGCACCATATTGTGTTGTAAGGGGTTATCTTTTTGGAGAATTCTGGGTTTTTCGTAGATGCTGTAACAACTGATGGTGGAGTCCGGAACAAGAAAATGTGGTCTGAATTTGGAATCTCTGAGAAGAATGGGAGTTGTCCTCATATGTGTGACTCCGGACGTCAATTGTGGTTCTCAAATTTTACACATCTGATAAAAAATTTTAAATTTTTTATCACAGATAAAAAGTTTGTAGTAGTAAGTATCATGTGTAGTAGATTATTAGTAAAAATATGTTTATAGAGTAGATTTTGTAGTAGTTGTATTTCTAGATTTTGTATATATATATAATTATAATAATTTCTTAATATAAACTATATATTTTGCCTTGGTATTAAAAGAATGTAATCGCCTAGTATTCATAATTTTGCAATTGCTGAATTAAACAAATCATAATCTTACAAATAAGGAAATGAACTCGTAGAAAAAAACCTGGAACTTAGTTTCTTTCCACCAAAATTTCCAAATTTACTGGTTTAATACCTGGTTGCTTTTATTTTTTTATGTTATTATTGTACAAGAAAAAATCTTGGTTATTTCAGGCTTCTTAACACTTAATGTATTACTCACATAAATTTGCATCTTTTGGACAGCTGTAATTCCATCCATGGGAGGCACTTTTGCATTTTATATGTTACATTATTTCTAAAAAAAAAAAAAAAAAAAAATGTATTTTTAGTCAAATTAGCAATTAGAGTATTATGCATATAAATAGTTTGAATAGAGATGATACCATTGTTATATACATTCATTAAAATATAAACATAAAGATAAAAAAATATTTTTGTTAAATAGTGTAACTTGCAAATTTGATGCCCATAGGTGGGGCTTCCTGTTTAAAAAATGAAAACCACCCATCCTCAAAGTGCTAATAGGGTTATTTTAAAAATTACATACAGTTGTCATTCTGTACATACTTATTTTGTACTTTATTTACTGCTTTATGATTTGTAATAGATACCCATATAGCACCAAAGCTCCTGAAAACCTCCCCAGGAGTTCCAATTCATCCCAATTTCCTCCTGAAACTGTAATGACGCTATCAGGCATTCCTGGGGAAGATACTTTAATCACTTCCCCAGGACTGATCTCCCAGATCTCTGCCAGGGAGCAAGCTCCTCAGGACTGATCTCCCAGATCCCTCCCAGGGAGCAAGCTCCTCGGGATGATATTCCTAGGGAAGTACCTAGGAAGAGACGGTGCTGGTGCCATCTCATGGGTGATTTTGACACTAAAATAACTTATTATAATTTTTTATTAAAAAAAATATTTGATTTGATGTGGTTCGATTTTTTAATTAATAAAGTTTATATTATTATTTGATTTATTTTATTTCCTAAGCACATCTGGTTATTGTTTAACTTTTAATTATTGTTATAATATTTAATTATCCTTATTTAGATATATTTTTAATTTATAAAATGCAATCAAAATGTAGTTAAATAAATAATTAAAATAAATTAATCTTTAAATATAAATTGAAAATTTATTATTTATTTTATTTCTGATCTTTTAAAAATTAACTTATATATTAATTCATTTTATCATTACATTCATTAATTATTTTTTCTGAACTTTCAACAATTACTTATATATTTTTACTATTATTTTTTCATCTAACTAATAATTTTACATTGATTTCACTTATATACTTTATTAGTTTCTATAGAAATAATTTAATTTTAAATATAAAATTGATTTACTTTCTCCTAATAAATTATTTTTATTTTCAATTATAAGAAATCAGAATTATTTTTTTCGAAACACAAAGTTTAATATATATTTATATATTTGTATATAACCATATTTTATAAATTAAGGTTTAGAGATACCTAGTAAAAATTATTTCTTCTGATCCTTTAAACATAGTCTTATATATTGAATTATTATTATTATTTGTATTAAATAATTAATCATTTCATATTAATTTGAATTATATATATAAATAATTTTTGGATCAATATTTAATTTTAAAATATAAATTCGATTTATTATTATTTTTTTTCGCTGACCATTTTAAATTATCATATATATATTTCTTTTATTATTTCTAATAAATGAGGTTTTTTTTTTTTTTTTTTTTTTTTTTCATAACTGTAAGAAATCAAAAGGAATCAAAAATTTGTTACAAATAAGGATTTTATCAACAGTTTAATATATATTTACATATTTGTATCTATTCAGAATTTGATAGTTAATAGATTACAGATAAGCATTTTTAAATTAAACAATCTATTTAAAAAAATCTTATTTCGATTGTAAAAGTTAATTTTCATGTAAATTTCAAAATCGAATCATATTTAAGTCATATCGAGCATATTTACTTTTATTATTATTCTTCTATTAATTATTTTTTTCTGATCTTTTTAAAAATTACATATATATTTATGTATTTTATTATTACATTTTCAACTAATTAATAATTTTATATTTATCGTCATTATCAAATCAATAATTTACTTTTAAGTCTAAATTATAACACCATCTTAAAGAGATTACATGCTCTATTGAAATGGCACATTTGGTTTTAAAAAATACAAACATACCCCCCCCCCTCCCCCCTGAATAAGAGTCTTGCTTGAAAGATTTTTATTTAAAAATTTACATTCTTACAAAATCGGGTTAAAGATATAAATTCGTGCAGATTATTATCACAGACTTGGTCAATACCACTTGTCTCATTTAATATACTTTATATATGTGTTGGTAATAAGCATATGTTCACTAAATGATGTCAATTTTTAATTATGTATGAATTTTTATGAAGCGTCTGTTCTGGAGGTTTTACCATATTTAGTTTTATTTTATTTTTTAAATATAAATTAGTTATTTTCTATTACCTCTTTCAAATTACGATACATGGTATATATTTTTTAATTCTTAATAATGAAGGTGAAATCTCAATTTAGTGAACTTAAGAAATATTAACAACATACAGATTCAGAAAATATAAATAAATATTTATCTTTCTAAATAACAAATATTTCTCCAGAATTTAAAACTGAGTTGTGTTTTGCTTTAGTTGTTAAAACTTTCATTTAAGAAACCTATTTTATATTTGGCAAACTTTTTAGTTTAGGATATTTATAAAAGATTATTTTTCGTGCAAATTCTTCACTCCTGTTTAAGCAAGGAAATACTTTTATCCAGATGTCAAGAACGATTATATAATCAGCTGCAAAAGTCCCATAATGCAAATATGTTTAGTCAGGTAAGGGTAGAATTTTAACTACAATAAGAACATGAATAGTACTGAGCAACCTCCAATTCCTTTTGATGGATGAAGAATGGATATGTATGCTTACTGGAATACATGAAATACTTGCAAAGAAAAGTAGTTGAAAGCATGGAACTTAGTTCCATGGTTGAAAGGAGAGAAACGTTCTTCTTCCCAGAATAAGGAGTAAGCCATTTCAAATTTAGCTTTGAGATAACTAAAATAAACAATTGTCGGTACAATAGAAAAATAATCTTTAAAGCAGTCGACCAATGATTCTATAAAAGACAAAAGTATTACTTTTAAAGGATTTCCTTGTTTAGAATTTTTACACAATACTTCATTGACAATCATAACAAAGAACTCAAATTTTATGTCAAAGTATCCGTACATTTAGGCATTTTAAATCTCCTGAAATATTAGTTTTGTTAGCTAAAATGAAATTATATTTCAATGAAAAATAGTGCATAATGAAATTTCTATGTATTGAATGTTTTCACACGATTTCAAAAGATCGCTAAATGGAGATTTAATTGTAAATTAAGTTTTATTTATTACAATAAGAAAAAAAAATATTTTTGTTACAGACACAAATTTTATTAACAGTACTTTTTTTCATATTTAACTAGTTACAGATATAGAGTAGAAATGCCCATATTTTAAAAATTAAGAGCTAAAGAAATATTATTGTCATTTTAAACAGCAGTTTCATGTAGGTAATTGAAAATTAAGCGATGTATTTGTGTATCTTTGGGTGTTTCTCAAATGATCTGCTCAACAACGCAAAACTTTCTGACACATCTTTTGACTTATTTTTAAATGCAAAGACATAAAATTGGCTGGCCTGACTATCGAGTTGATTTGAGATTGAAATAAATTTCCCATTTTTTGATAAATAAATTACTTATCGGGTTATAAGTGATTCATGTTACATGACGACACGTTTTTCTCCTTTCTCGTGCTATGGCATCGGAAATTCAGCTCAAAACACCGACTTTGACAGTATTTTCGGAAAGATCTTCTGTCTTTACCAAAAAAATGGAAAACATCTTTTGATTACAAAGTTTATAAATAAGAACACCTGCCAATTTCAAGCATTTCCGAACAAAAATGAACTAAAATATATGTCATAAAGTAGCCAATTTGAATTTGAGAACAGCCTAGCATGGATAAACTCAGAAAAGCTTTTATAGATATATCGTTTAACAACTTGTAATATGGTAATATCAATATTAGAAATCAAATTGAGTTTTGCTTATTATAATTCTAAATTTAAAATTATAATTTTTCTAATTTTTTAAAAAAGTGCATTTTGAATTTGTCTTTCAATTTTTGGTTCATAAAAATGTCAATTTTTCTCTTACTTATTTATAATTTATAATTTATTTAATTGTAAATATTTTTATTTAATTGGCCCCTTTATCATAGACCCCTGACCCTGATATATGTGGCTCCTAACTAAAATGATAAAACGCATTGTTGTTGCAAATAATAAAACACCCCTTCCCTTTTCCCTTTTATTGTGATGCCGCGTGGGGAATTCGGTTCAAAACGACGACTTTCACAGTATTTTCTAAAAAATCTGCATTTACAAAAAAAAATAATAATAATAATAATAAAAAAAAAGGAAAACATTTTTCTAGTATTACATAGTTTCTAAATAAGACCACCTACCAATTTAATGCATTTCCGAACAAAAACGAGTTAAAAAATGTGTCAGAAAACAGCTCCTTTGGGTTTGAGAACAGCCTTAAATAATTGATATGCTTTTTTTCTAGTTATCAATTTAATATTGTATTGAATATATATCAAAGGGTATGCATCTTTTATTTGCAATAAAAGTTACAGAATTCCTGCTATACGAAGCATAAAAATATGCATGTTTTCTATTTACTGACTTTCATAAGAAGAGAAAGAAATACATGAATACCTTATAAACGATTCAGGTACAACGGCCGTGTAGCGTAATCACTGGAGCGTGTCTTTCGTATGCGTAAGTACCCAGGTTCAAATCCAGTCGGCGGTAAAAAAGTTTATTCCGTAAAATCTGTATCATAACTTCCATGTGATTCTGTGTGCGTGATTAACAAAAGTAATGTGTATTATGTAAATTTTTAAAAGATAATGTCCGTATTTATTAGATTTAAAATAAATAAATAAATAAATAAATACTTTTTACATTACGTCGAATAATAACTTCGGATGTTTTTATGCACATTAAGTGACCCTGAAGTCTCCCAAATTCCTCCGGTATTACTTCCTGAAATCTTCCTTAGAACAACCTGAGGAGGAACCTGAAGGAGGTCCTGGGGAGCTCCCTGGGATGCTATGAGGTGGACATTTTCGGTTCCTGAGGACCTCCTGGTGACAAATTTTTGCATCCTCAGGGATGCCTGGAGGATGAATGTCAATCTTCCTGGGGACGTCCTAGGGAAGCACATGTGCTATATGGGTATACAATTATAATTATTTCAGACACCTGATGGACCTGTGAATATTGCTTTCTGTATAGCCTTAATTCAGCACGATAACCCAGATTCTCATTCATTAAAGATTTGCCCCAAATTAAAACATGATCATGTGTCTCCCAAATTTTTACTGAAAATGACTTTTGCAATGGCTTTCCAGATTTGTTTGTTTTTTCATCTAAATTTTGTTAAAATGTTTTTAATAATAATTGTGTATTCTCTCAATTGTTTTAAAATCAGTTTTTCAGTGATTCTGTTGCATCTGGAATGGAGACATTAAAGGATGCTGTTCCAGAACTAAAAGATTGTGATGGGTGCATCAAATTTGTTAGGCAAATCAAACGCTTAATAGAATGAACTCAAGCTTGCCTTCTACTGCACTTAAACCTAATTCTTCTGCTGAACAAGTATTGCTTTTTTCTTTTTATTTAATAAGTTTATGATATTTGATTATTTTCAAATTGAAATAGTTTTACTTAGGATGTCAATGATTAAAAATAAGATTTTTGTAATATCAAATGATTTTATTGTTATTATTATTATGGATTAAAATAAAATTTTAAAATGTAAGATGAACATATTTTAAAAAGCAGGGGTCGATCCAGGAAAAATTTGGGGCCTATTTAGGGACCCTTCACAAAAATCTATTTAATAAAATGGCACCCTTCACAAAAATATATTTAATAAAATGGGCCCCTTCACAAAAATCAATTTGATAAAATGGGCGCCTTCACAAAATTCTATTCCATAAAAACTTACTATTTATTATTTATTTATTAGTTTGTGATGTTTTAAAATGTGTAATTTGTAAACAACATTTGTAAACAAACAAGTATTGTTTTTTTCTTTTTATTTAATAAGTTTATGAAATTTGATTATTTTCAAATTGAAATAGTTTTACTTAAAATGTCAATGATTAAAAATAAGATTTTTGTAATATCAAATGATTTTATTGTTATTACTATTATGGATTAAAATAAAATTTTCTAAAATTTTAAAATGTAAAATGAACATATTTTAAAAAGTTTCTAAATGTTAGATAAAGATTGAAAAGGCAGAAACTTTTTCTTTCTTTTTTTTTATTTATTTCAAAGTCAGACAGTAGGGCAGTAAGTCAGTCAATAAATAAGTCAGTCAGTAACTAATTAAGTCAGTCAGTCAGTTAGTTAGTTGGTCAGTCAGTAAGTCACACAGTCAGAAGTCAGTCAGTTATTTACTCAATCAGAAAGTCAGCCAGTCACTCTGACTGTAAGTCAGTCAGTCAGTAAATCAATCAGTCAGTCAGTAAGTACGACAGTCAGTGAGTCAGTAAGTAAGTAAATCAGTAGGTCAGTCCATCAGTAATTCAGTAAGTCAGTCTCTCACTCAGTGAGTAAGTAAGTCAGTGTAATTAAGTCAGACAGTAGGGCAGTAAGTTAGTCAATAAATAAGTCAGTCAGTAACTAAGTAAGACAGTCAGTAGTAAGTAAGTAAGTCAGTTAGTAAGTAAATCAGTCAGTCAGTGAATAAGAAAGTTAGTCAGTCAGTCAGCAAGAAAGTAAGCCAGTCAGTAAGTCAGTCAGTCACTAAATCAATCAGTCAGCCAGTAAGTACGACAGTCAGTGAGTCAGTAAGTAAGTAAATCAGTAGGTCAGTCCATCAGTAATTCAGTAAGTCAGTCTCTCACTCAGTGAGTAAGTAAGTCAGTGTAATTAAGTCAGACAGTAGGGCAGTAAGTTAGTCAATAAATAAGTCAGTCAGTAACTAAGTAAGTAAGTCAGTCAGTCAGTAAAAAAGAAAGTTAGTCAGTCAGTCAGAAAGAAAGTAAGTCAGTTTTTCAGAAAGTCAGACAATCAATAAATAAGTCTAAGTCAGTCAGTAAGTCAGACAATCAATAAGTCTGTAAATCAGTTAGTAAGTAAGTAAGTCAGTCAGTAAAAAATTAAGTATGTAAGTCAGACAGTGGGTCAGTCCATCAGTATTTCACTAAGTCAGTCACTCAGAAAGTATGTCAGTGGGTCAGTAATTGAGTGATTAAGTCAGTCAGTCAGTAAGTAAGAAAGAAAATCAGACAGTCAGTAAATAAGTCACTAAGTAAGTCAGTCAATCAGTCAGTAAGTATGGCAGTCAGTCAGTCAGTAAGTCAGTCACTCAGTAATTGAGTAATTCAGTCAGTCCATCAGTAATTCACTAAGTCAGTAAATGAATGAGTAAATCTGTCAGTAAGTAATTAAATCAGTCAGTATGTTAGTGTCAGTCAGTCATTAAGTAAGTGAGTAAGTAAGTTAGCCAGTCAGTCAGTCATTAACTAATTCAGTTATACAGTCGGTCAGTGGGTCAGTACGTTAGTCAGTAAGTCAGTCAGCCAGTAAGTAAGGAAGTCAGTCAGTAATTAAGTAAGTCAGTAAATAATTATGTAAGTAAGTAAATCAGTGGGTCAGGTCATCAGAAATTCAGTAAGTCTGTCAATCACTCAGTCCATAGGTCAGTAAGTCAGTCGGTCAGTAAGGCAGACAATCAATAAGTAAGTCAGTAAGTAAGTGAATCAGTAAGTCAGTCAGTCAGTCCATCAGTAAATCAGTAATTCAGTATCTCATTCCGTATGTGAGTAAGTAAGTCAGTGTAAGTAAAGTCAGTAAGTAACTAAGTAAGTAAGACAGTCAGTCTGTGTGTCAGTAAGTAAATGAGTAAGTCAGTCAGTCAGGAAGAAAATCAGTAAGTCAGTCAATCAGTCAGTAAGTCAGTCAGTAAATAAGACAGTTAGTCAGTCAGACACTCAGTAAATCAGTCAGTAAGTCAGAAAGAAAGTAAGTCAAACAGTCAGCAATTTAGTTACTAAGTAAATCAGTCAGTTTTTCAGTAAGTCAGACAATCAATAAGTAAGTCAGTCAGTAATTCAGTCAACCAGTCAGTAAAAAATTAAGTATGTAAGTCAGTCAGTCAGCCACTCAGTGGGTCAGTCCATCAATGATTCACTAAGTCCATCAGTAAGTAATTAAGTCAGTCAGTCAGTGACTAAGTCAGTCGGTGAGTAAGTAAGTCAGTCAGTAACTAAGAAAGAAAATCAGACAGTCACTAAATAAGTCAGTCAGTAAGTCAGTCACTCAGTAATTCAGTGAGTGAATCAGTCTAAAAAGAATAAGTATGTAAGTCAGTCAGTCCATCAGTAATTCACTAAGTCAATCAGTCTGTAGCTCACTAAGTCAGTAATTGAGTCAGTCAGTCACTCAGTAAGTAAGTAATTAAATCAGTTAGTCAGTCAGTCAGTTTGTCTATCAAAAATTCAGTAAGTCAGTCAGTTGTTAAGTAATTCAGTCAGTAAGTAATTCAGTCAGTAAGTAACACAGTCAGCTAGTAAGTAAGGAAATCAGTCAGTAAATAAGAAAGTCAGTCAGTAATTACATAAGTCAGTCAGTAAAAAAGTATGTAAGTAAATAAATCAGTCAGTCAGTCAGTGGGTCAGTCCATCAGTAATTCAGTAAGTCAGTCTGTAATTCAGTCAGTGGGTCAGTAAGTCGTTCAGTAATTAAGTAAATATGTCAGTAATAAGTAAAAAGTAAGTGAGTCAGTCAGTATGAAAATCAGTCAGTAAGTCAGTGGGTCAGTCCATCAGTAATTCAGTAAGTCAGTAATTAAGTCAGACAGTCAATCAGTAAGTCAGTGGGTCAGTCAGTCAGTAAGTCAGTCAATAAATTTGTCAGTAAGTAAGTCAGTCAGTCAGTAACTGAGTAAGTCAGTCAGTAAGTAAGTCAGTCAATAAATTTGTCAGTAAGTAAGTCAGTCAGTCAGTAACTGAGTAAGTCAGTCAGTAAGTAAGTCAGTCAATAAATTTTTCAGTAAGTAAGTCAGTCAGTAACTAAGTAAGTCAGTGTGTCAGTCAGTAAATGAGTAACTCAGTCAGTTTGTTGGTCTCTCCATCATTGAGTTAGTCATTCACACCATAAGTCAGTCAGTCAGTCTGTAAATGAGTGAGTCAGTAAGACAATCAGTTAGTCTGTAAATCAGTAACTAAGTAAGTAAGACAGTCAGTCAGTAAGATAGTCAGTAAGTCAGTCAATCAGTAAGTAAGTAAATCAGTGGGTCAGTCCATCAGTAATTCAGTAAGTGAGTAAATCAGTCAGTGTAATTAAGTCGGACAGTAGGTCAGTAAGTCAGTCAATAAATAAGTCAGTCTGTAACTAAGTAAGACAATCAGTAGTAAGAAAGTGAGTAAGTAAGTCAGTCAGTAAGTCAGTCAATAATTAAGTCATTATGTAAGTCAGTCAGTCAGTCAGTAAATAAGAAAGTTAGTCAGTAAGTCAGTCAGTCCCTCAGTAAATCAGTCAGACAGTTAGTCACTAAGTAAGTCAGTTTTTCAGTAAGTCAGACAATCAATAAATAAGTCTGCAAGTAAGTCAGTTAGTAAGTTAGACAATCAATAAATAAGTCAGTAAATCAGTCAGTCAATCAGTAAGAAATTAAGTATGTAAGTCAGTCAGTCTTTAAATCAGTCAGTGGGTCAGTCTATCAGTATTTCACTATGTCAGTCACTCAGAAAGTAGGTCAGTGGGTCAGTAATTGAGTGATTAAGTCAGTCAGTATGTAAGAAAGAAAATCAGACAGTCAGTAAATAAGTCACTATGTAAGTCAGTCAATCAGTCAGTAAGTATGTCAGTCAGTCACTCAGTAATTGAGTATTTCAGTGAGCCAAACAGTCTGTAAAAAAGGAAGTACGTAAGTCAGTCAGTCCATCAGTAATTCACTAAGTCAGTAACTGAATGAGTAAGTCTGTCAGTAAGTAATTAAATCAGTCAGTATGTTAGTGTCACTCAGTAAGTAAGTCATTAAGTAAGTGAGAAAGTGAGTTAGCCAGTCAGTCAGTCATTAAATAATTTAGTTATACAGTCAGTCAGTAGGTCAGTACATTAGTCAGTGAGTCAGTCAGCCATAAGTAAGGAAGTCAGTCAGTAAGTAAGTCAGAAATTCAGTCAGTCAGTAATTAAGTAAGTCAGTAAAAAAGTATGTAAGTAAGTAAATCAGTCAGTCAGTGGGTCAGGTCTTCAGAAATTCAGTAAGTCAGTCAATCACTCAGTCCATAGGTTAGTATGTGAGTGAGTCAGTAAGGCAGACTATCAATAAGTAAGTCAGTAAGTAAGTAACTCAGTCAGTCAGTGCATCAGTAATTCAGCCAGCCAGTAAGTCAGTCAGTCAGTCCATCAGTAATTCAGTGTAAGTAAAATCAGTAACTAAGTAAGTAAGACAGTCAGTCAGTCTGTGTGTCAGTAAGTAAATGAGTAAGTCAGACAGTCAGTCACTAAGTAAGTCAGTTTTTCAGTAAGTCAGACAATCAATAAATAAGTCTGCAAGTAAGTCAGACAATCAATAAATAAGTCAGTAAATCAGTTGGTCAGTAAGTAAGTCAGTCAGTCAATCAGTAAAAAATTATGTAAGTCAGTCAGTTGGTCAGTCTATCAGTATTTCACTATGTCAGTCACTCAGAAAGTAGGTCAGTGGGTCAGTAATTGAGTGATTAAGTCAGTCAGTCTGTAAGTAAGTAATTAAATCAGTCAGTATGTAAGAAAGAAAATCAGACAGTCAGTAAATAAGTCACTAAGTAAGTCAGTCACTCAGTAATTATGTAATTCAGTAAGTCAAACAGTCTGTAAAAAGTAAGTATGTAAGTCAGTCAGTTGGTCAGTCTATCAGTATTTCACTATGTCAGTCACTCAGAAAGTAGGTCAGTGATTCAGTAATTGAGTGCTTAAGTCAGTCAGTCAGTAAGTAAGTAATTAAGTGAGTCAGTATGTAAGAAATAAAATCAGACAGTGACAGTAAATAAGTCACTAAGTAAGTCAGTCAATCAGTCAGTAAGTATGTCAGTCAGTCACTCAGTAATTATGTAATTCAGTGAGTTAAACAGTCTGTAAAAAGTATGTATGTAAGTCAGTCAGTTGGTCAGTCTATCAGTATTTCACTATGTCAGTCACTCAGAAAGTAGGTCAGTGGGTCAGTAATTGAGTGATTAAGTCAGTCAGTCAGTAAGTAAGTAATTAAGTCAGTCAGTATGTAAGAAAGAAAATCAGACAGTCAGTAAATAAGTCACTAAGTAAGTCAGTCAATCAGTCAGTAAGTATGTCAGTCAGTCACTCAGTAATTATGCAATTCAGTGAGTCAAACAGTCTGTAAAAAGTAAGTATGTAAGTCAGTCAGTCCATCAGTAATTCACTAATTCAGTCATTCAGTCCATCAGTAATTCAGTAAGTCAGTCAGTCAGTAAGTAATTAAATCAGTCAGTATGTTAGTGTCAGTCAGTAAGTAAGTGAGTATGTAAGTTAGCCAGTCAGTCAGTCAGTCATTAAATAATTCAGTTACACAGTCAGTCAGTGGGTCAGTACGTGAGTCAGTCAGCCAGTAAGTAAGGAAGTCAGTCAGTCAGTAAGTCAGAAATTCAGTTAGTTAGTAAGGCAGTCAGTCAGTAATTAAGTAAGTCAGTAAAAAAGTATGTAAGTAAGCAAATCAGTCAGTCAGTGGGTCAGGTCATCAGAAATTCAGTAAGTCAGTCAATCACTCAGTCCATAAGTTAGTAAGTCAGTCAGTAAGTAAGACAGACAATCAATAAGTAAGTCAGTCAGTAAGTAAGTAAATCAGTCAGTCAGTCCATCAGTAATTAAGTCAGACAGACAATCAGTAAGTCAGTGGGTTAGTAAGGCAGTCAGTCAGTAATTAAGTAAGTCAGTAAAAAAGTATGTAAGTAAGCAAATCAGTCAGTCAGTGGGTCAGGTCATCAGAAATTCAGTAAGTCAGTCAATCACTCAGTTCATAAGTTAGTAAGTCAGTCAGTAAGTAAGACGGACAATCAATAAGTAAGTCAGTCAGTAAGTAAGTAAATCAGTCAGTCAGTCCATCAGTAATTAAGTCAGACAGTCAATCAGTAAGTCAGTGGGTCAGTCAGTCAGTCAGTAATTAAATAAGTCAGTCAGTAAGTAAGTAAGTCAGTCAATACATTTGTCAGTAAGTCAGTCAGTTTGTTGGTCTGTCCATCAGTGAGTTAGTCAGTCAGTAAGTCAGTCACACCATAGGTCAGTCAGTCAGTGGGTCTCTAAATGAGTGAGTCAGTAAAACAATCAGTTAGTCTGTAAATCAGTAGCTAAGTAAGTAAGTAAGACAGTCAGTCAGTAAGATAGTCAGTAAGTCAGTCAATCAGTAAGTAAGTAAATCAGTGGGTCAGTAAATTAGTAAGTGAGTAAGTCTGTCATTGTAATTAAGTCAGACAGTAGGTCAGTAAGTCAGTCAGTAACTAAGTAAGACAGTCAGTAGTAAGTGAGTAAGTCAGTCAGTCAGTAAGTAAGTCAGTCAATAATTAAGTCATTATGTAAGTCAGTCAGTCAGTAAATAAGAAAGTTAGTCAGTAAGTTAGTCAGTCCCTCAGTAAATCAATCAGTCAGAAAAAAAGTAAGTCAGACAGTCAGTCACTAAGTAAGCAGTTTTTCAGTAAGTCAGACAATCAATAAATAAGTCTGCAAGTAAGTCAGACAATCAATAAATAAGTCAGTAAATCAGTCTGTCAGTAAGTAAGTCAGTCAGTCAATCAGTAAAAAATTATGTAAGTCAGTCATTTGGTCAGTCTATCAGTATTTCACTATGTCAGTCACTCAGAAAGTATTTCAGTGGGTTAGTAATTGAGTGATTAAGTCAGTCAGTCAGTAAGTAAGTAATTAAGTCAGTCAGTATGTAAGAAAGAAAATCAGACAGTCAGTAAATAAGTCACTAAGTAAGTCAGTCAGTCAATCAGTCAGTAAGTATGTCAGTCAGTCACTCAGTAATTATGTAATTCAGTGAGTCAAACAGTCTGTAAAAAGTATGTATGTAAGTCAGTCAGTTGGTCAGTCTATCAGTATTTCACTATGTCAGTCACTCAGAAAGTAGGTCAGTGGGTCAGTAATTGAGTGATTAAGTCAGTCAGTCAGTATGTAAGAAAGAAAATCAGACAGTCAGTAAATAAGTCACTAAGTAAGTCAGTCAGTCACTCAGTAATTATGTAATTCAGTGAGTCAAACAGTGTAAAAAGTAAGTACGTAAGTCAGTCAGTCCATCAGTAATTCACTAAGTCAGTCATTCAGTCCATCAGTAATTCAGTAAGTCAGTCAGTCAGTAAGTAATTAAATCAGTCAGTATGTTAATGTCAGTCAGTAAGTAAGTGAGTATGTAAGTTAGCCAGTCAGTCATTAAATAATTCAGTTACACAGTCAGTCAGTGAGTCAGTAAGTCAGTCAGCCAGTAAGTAAGGAAGTCAGTCAGTCAGTAAGTCAGAAATTCAGTCAGTTAGTAAGGCAGTCAGTCAGTAATTAAGTAAGTCAGTAAAAAAGTATGTAAGTAAGCAAATCAGTCAGTCAGTGGGTCAGGTCATCAGAAATTCAGTAAGTCAGTCAATCACTCAGTCCATAAGTTAGTAAGTCAGTCAGTAAGAAAGACAGACAATCAATAAGTCAGTCAGTCAGTAAGTAAGTAAATCAGTCCATCAGTAATTAAGTCAGACAGTCAATCAGTAAGTCAGTGGGTCAGTCAGTCAGTCAGTAATTAAGTAAGTCAGTCAGTAAGTAAGTCAGTCAATACATTTGTCAGTAAGTCAGTCAGTTTGTTGGTCTGTCCATCAGTGAGTTAGTCAGTAAGTCAGTCACACCATAGGTCAGTCAGTCAGTGGGTCTCTAAATGAGTGAGTCAGTAAAACAATCAGTTAGTGTGTAAATCAGTAGCTAAGTAAGTAAGTAAGACAGTCAGTCAGTAAGATAGTCAGTAAGTCTGTCAATCAGTAAGTAAGTAAATCAGTGGGTCAGTAAATCAGTAAGTGAGTAAGTCAGTCATTGTAATTAAGTCAGACAGTAAGTCAGTCAATAAATAAGTCAGTCAGTAACTAAGTAAGACAGTCAGTAGTAAGTGAGTAAGTAAGTCAGTCAGTAAGTAAGTCAGTCAATAATTAAGTCATCATGTAAGTCAGTCAGTCAGTAAATAAGAAAGTTAGTCAGTAAGTCAGTCAGTCCCTCAGTAAATCAGTCAGTCAGAAAGAAAGTAAGTCAGACAGTCAGTCACTAAGTAAGTCAGTTTTTCAGTAAGTCAGACAATCAATAAATAAGTCTGCAAGTAAGTCAGACAATCAATAAATAAGTCAGTAAATCAGTCGGTCAGTAAGTAAGTCAGTCAGTCAATCAGTAAAAAATTATGTAAGTCAGTCAGTTGGTCAGTCTATCAGTATTTCACTATGTCAGTCACTCAGAAAGTAGGTCAGTGGGTCAGTAATTAAGTGATTAAGTCAGTCAGTCAGTAGGTAAGTAATTAAGTCAGTCAGTATGTAAGAAAGAAAATCAGACACTCAGTAAATAAGTCACTAAGTAAGTCAGTCAATCAGTCAGTAAGTATGTCAGTCAGTTGGTCAGTCTATCAGTATTTCACTATGTCAGTCACTCAGAAAGTAGGTCAGTGATTCAGTAATTGAGTGATTAAGTCAGTCAGTCAGTAAGTAAGTAATTAAGTCAGTCAGTATGTAAGAAAGAAAATCAGACAGTCAGTAAATAAGTCACTAAGTAAGTCAGTCAATCAGTCAGTAAGTATGTCAGTCAGTCACTCAGTAATTATGTAATTCAGTGAGTCAAACAGTCTGTAAAAAGTAAGTACATAAGTCAGTCAGTCCATCAGTAATTCACTAAGTCAGTCATTCAGTCCATCAGTAATTCAGTAAGTCAGTCAGTCAGTAAGTAATTAAATCAGTCAGTATGTTAGTGTCAGTCAGTAAGTAAGTGAGTATGTAAGTTAGCCAGTCAGTCAGTCAGTCATTAAATAATTCAGTTACACAGTCAGTCAGTGGGTCAGTATGTGAGTCAGTAAGTCAGTCAGCCAGTAAGTAAGGAAGTCAGTCAGTCAGTAAGTAAGTCAGAAATTCAGTCAGTTAATAAGGCAGTCAGTCAGTAATTAAGTAAGTCAGTAAAAAAGTATGTAAGTAAGCAAATCAGTCAGTCAGTGGGTCAGGTCATCAGAAATTCAGTAAGTCAGTCAATCACTCAGTCCATAAGTTAGTAAGTCAGTCAGTAAGTAAGTCAGTCAGTAAGTAAGTAAATCAGTCAGTCAGTCCATCAGTAATTCAGTCAGCCAGTAAGTCAGTCTATCTCTCACTCAGTATGTGAGTAAGTAAGTAAGTCAGTGTAAGTAAAGTCAGTAAGTAAGTAATTAAGTCAGACAATAGGTCAGTAACTAAGTAAGTAAGACAGTCAGTCAGTGTGTCAGTAAGTAAATTAGTATGTAAGTCAGTCAGTCAGTAAAACAGTCAATCAGTCAGTAAATAAGAAAGTTTGTCAGTCAGTAAGTAAGTGACACAGTCATTAAGTCAGAAAGAAAGTAAGTCAAACAGTCAGTAATTTAGTTACTAAGTAAGTCAGTCAATCAGTCAGTAAGTCAGACAATCAATAAGTCAGTCAATCAGTCAGTAATTCAGTGAGTCAGTCAGTACAAAATTAAGTATGTAAGTCAGTCAGTCAGCCACTCAGTGGGTCAGTCCATCAATGATTCATTAAGCCAGTCAGTCAGTATTTGAGTAAGTCAGTTAGTAAGTAAGTAATTAAGTCAGTCAGTCAGTAATTAAGTCAGTTGGTGAGTAAGTAAGTCAGTCAGTATGTATGTCAATTAGTCAGTAACTAAGAAAGAAAATCAAACAGTCAGTAAATAAGTCACTAAGAAAGTCAGTCAATCATTCAGTAAGTAAGTGAGTAAGTCAGTCAGTATGTAAGTCAGTAAGTATGTCAGTCAGTAAGTCAGTCACTCAGTAATTAAGTAAGTAATTCAGTGAGTCAATCAGTCTGTAAAAAAGTAAGTATGTAAGTCAGTCTGTCCATCAGTAATTCATTAAGTCAGTCAGTCAATCAGTAATTCACTAAGTCAGTCAGTCTGTGGGTCATTAAGTCAGTCACTCAGTAATTAAGTAAGTAATTCAGCGAGTCAATCAGTCTAAAAAAGTAAGTATGTAAGTCAGTCTGTCCATCAGTAATTCATTAAGTCAGTCAGTCCATCAGTAATTCACTAAGTCAGTCAGTCCATGGGTCAGTAAATCAGTCACTCAGTAAGTAATTAAATCAGTTAGTCAGTCAGTAAGTTAAGAGTGTCAGTCAGTGATTAAGTAAGTAAGTCAGTCAGTCACTGAGTAAGTCTGTCAGTCAGTTTCAGTCCATCAAAAATTCAGTAAGTCAGTCAGTCATTAAGTAATTCAGTCAGTAAGACAGCTAGTAAGTAAGGAAATCAGTCAGTAAGTAAGAAAGAAAGTCAGTCAGTAATTACATAAGTCAGTCAGTAAAAAAGTATGTAAGTAAATCAATCAGTCAGTCAGTCATTTACTCATTAAGTCAGTCAGTGGGTCAGTCCATCAGTAAGTCAGTCGATCAATCAGTCAGCCAGTAAGTCATTCAGTCAGTGGGTCAGTCCATCAGTAATTCAGTCAGGCAGTAAGTCATTAAGTAAGTCAGTCAGTAATTCAGTAAGTATGTCAGTCAGTCAGTAATAAGTAAAAAAGTAAGTGAGTCAGTCAGTAAGTCAGTAGGTCAGTCCATCAGTAAGTCAGTAATTAAGTCAGACAGTCAATCAGTAAGTCAGTGGGTCAGTCAGTAAGTAAGTCAATAAATTTGTCAGTAAGTAAGTCAGTCAGTCAGTAACTAAGTAAGTCAGTGTGTCAGTCAGCCAATAAGTAAGTCAGTCAGACAGTAAGTCACTCAGTGGGTCAGTCCCTCAGTAAGTCAGTCAGTCAGTAAGTATGTTGGTAAGTAAATCAGTTGGTAAGTAAATAAGTCAGTTAGTGAGTAAGTAAGTCAGACAGTCAGTGAGTAAGTAAGTCAGTGAGAACGTTAGTCAGTCAGTAAGTAAGGAAGTCACTCATTCAGTAAGTAAAAAAACTGAGCTGCACCACCAGATCAGTCAGTAAGTCAGTCTGTCAATCTGTCAGTAATTGAGTAAGTTAGTCAATCACTCAGTAAGTCAATAAATAAGTAAGTCAGTATGTCAGTCCATCAGTAATTCAGTCAGTAAGTAAGTCAGTCATTCAGTAAGTAACTATATATCTGTATGTAAGTCAGTCAGTCAGTAAGTCTCTAATTAAGTAAGTGAGGCAGTCAGTGAGTAAGTCATTCAGTCAGTAAGTAACTAATTCAGTCCGTAAGTCAGTTATTCAGTAAGTAAGTCAGTAAGTAAAAAAATTGACTGGCACCACCCATTCAGTAAGTAAATCAGTCAGACAGTCAGTCATTTAGCAAGTCAGTCTGTTTGTTGGTCTGTCCATCAGTGAGTTAGTCAGTCAGTAAGTCAGTCAATCAGTAAGTAAATCAGTCTTTCAGTCAGTAAGTAAGACAGTCATTCAGTCTGTAAGTCAGTTACTCCATAAGTCAGTCAGTCAGTGGGTCTGTAAATGAGTGAGTCAGTAAGACCACGGCCAAACTCGATTCTCCCTCCCCTCATACGGCCTTCACAATCACCCCTTAGTTTCGGAATCGTTAAAAGGCTGCTTCGCCGGTAGATGGCGCGATATACTTACCATAAATAATGCTTAGTAAATGTTACTTCTATACATAAAAATACAAGAATCTTTGCAATATATTCATTATAAAAGGTATATACAACATATGTATCTTGTGTTTCGGCATTTTCTTTACTACAAACAGGAAAAACTAAAAGATTTAGAGATAAAATAAATAAATACAATGCTTTAAGCAATTAAAAATAGTTTAAATAACATGCTACTATAAAATGCAAAACAAACATTATAAGTAAATTTCTATATTTATATACATTTAAATTCTTGATTACTTGAAACATTAATAATTCTGAGCGTGAAATGCACAGTAAAAAATTTAAAAAATAATTACTAGTTTCATAATAGTTGTAAGAAAATTAAGCAAGTTCGCCAATATCCGGTAATGAACTCATATCGAATTTTTTTTCTCAAAACATGGATTATTTTTACACGATTGTTAATTATTTAAAATATGTATATATATATATGTATATTCAAAACAATTTTCAATAAATTTAATCATTATAGGTACTAATCTGAAATATATAAGCATTATATGTAACATATCTATCTTTTACTTCGGCGTTTTCTTTACTAAAAACAGGAAAAACTAAAAGGAAAAAAACTAAACAAAACAAACAGGAAAAACTAAAAGATTTAGAGATAAAATAACTAAATACAATGCTTTAAGCAATTAAAAATAGTTTAAATAACATCCCACTATAAAATGTAAAACAAACATTATAAGTAAATTTCAATACATTAAAATTCTGGATTACTTGAAACATTGATAATTCTGAGCGTAAAATATACAGCAAAAAATTAAAAAAATATTTACTAGTTTCACAATAGTAAGAAAATTAAGCAACTTCGCCAATATCCGGCAATGAACTCATATCGATTTTTTTTCTCTCAAAACATGGATTATTTTTACACGATTCTTAATTATTTAAAATATATGTATATATGTGTACATTCATAACAATTTTTAATAAATTTAACCATTATAGGTACTGATCTGAAACATATAAGCATATAGAAATATAATAGAATTACATATAAAATTGAATATTATATTCTAGTTCTGGAAAGTCATGGTATAAAAGTATGTATATAAAAATAAAAATATACTTTCATGTTTCATAATATCAACAGAATAAGAAAATCTATTTCGCCAATATCCGGCAATCAACTCATATCGCTTTTTTTTTTCTCAAAACATGGATTATTTAACAAATTCATAATAATTTTTACAGGTTTTATTATTTTACAGAATGAACAAGTTTTTTTTTTTTTTTTTTTTTTTTTTTTGCTGTAGCATTATGTACTCCATTTATGAGAGAACAGTTTTTGTGGAAATTTTAGAATATTTTGTGGTTACAGAAATTAAAGAATATTTTTTTCAGATTTTTAAAATATTAATTCATAAATCTATCCACCCTACTTGTATATATATATGTATCTATAGGTATATGCAGATTCTATTTCTTGATTAGACTTTAAACATTGATAATTTTTACAGTGAAATATATATTAAATATTATAAAATTAAAATTAAGTAAACTTTAAAATTTTTCTTGATAAAGAGTTCTTACATGCAGATAAATTGGTTTCATTTGTAAAATACCTTTCCATATTTTTTTAAATGATGGGCAAGAATTTTGCACAAATTAATGAGCATATATTTATTTTATGCTCGTTTAAGTCACATTCCCCTAAAGGGTTTTTTATTAGTCTTGGATATATCAATTCATAAATAGTTTTGACGAACGAAACGCGAAGATAAGGAAATTCTCCATTAGTAATGGTAAGTAATAGCGCCCCCTACGTTCTTCCGGGGAGAAACTCTGATTCCTCTTGAACAAAGGGAAAATGACTTTTTTTATGGCCATACAAAGGGAAGGAGAAAATCGAGTTAGGCCATGGTAAGACAATCAGTTAGTCTGTAATTCAGTAACTAAGTAAGTAAGTCATACAAAATGTTATACCAAAACTAAAATGAATTTGTGTCCTTGTCATCAAAATATTCTGTTGCAATTGTTTGTTATTTATCAGAATAATTTTTATGTATTATATCTTGCATGTGTTGGATGATTGAGTGTTAATGTTCAAATTTTCTTCCAATGAGTAGGGTAAATGTACCAATAGTCGGCCACTTAACTGCTTTTATATATATAAATCTTAAGGCTCTGCATCAGTAAGAATTGAAATTTCCCCCTGCCATGTTAAACCAATGGTCGCGGATTCCATTCGTATTGGTCGAAAATCTCATTAGGAAATTAATATTTTTGACTTATTTTTTTAGTATTCTCTTCTTAAAGGATGTCTCTTATTTTCTGTGTTGTCAAAATATTTCTAAATTATATATATATATATTTAATTTAGTGCTAAAGTCTTAAGAAGTCAGCGAGATGTGAATAACACTAAATAACTCCAAAACTATTTGGAGTTTTAAAAACTGGAAAACACTGAAATAAAGTGCATGTTCTCATCTATTCATATAAATAAAAAACATTTGTTTAAGTTTATTTAAACTCTAGATTTTAGACAAATAAGCTGAAAATTTCGGAAAATTTCATCCCCCCACTAAGCAATAAATCAAGGCAGGAGGAGGACCACAGTTGACCTTTGACATCACACAGGTCGAAAGTCAATGGGGTCGGGAGAACGGTGCTATCTTGGAAACACATGGGGGCTTCATTCATTCAGTGTGCTTCTAATTTTTAATACAGAACAGAGTCTGATATAGTGAAGATTAAATTATTTTGACAAACTAAGAATATATATATGTATATATATATATATTTTGTGAGGGCTTCATTTAAAACTGATTCATATATAAGTTTAATCTTTATTGTATAGGATTCCCTTCTTTATTAAAAAGTATAAAAAATCTCAACTGAAAACTTTAAAGATCGGCAACATTTTAATTGATGTAATAAATTAAATATCTTTTTAAAATAAAGATTAAAAAAATAGAAAGTATCTTGCATAGTAAAAATTATGTTTGAATAAAGAGTTTATCAGATTATAAATTATTTATAATTATAAATATTTTACAATAATTTAATACAAATTATAATTTATTATATTTATATGTTACTGTGTTTATATGTTATATTATAATTTCTACTTCGCAATTATGACATGATTATTATAATTCTCTGCTACATTGATGTAAAAATCTATGCTATGCTTATATATTCAGTGTCAATTTTCTTGGTATACTATCGCTTGATGCTGCAGCATAAATCTGAAATAGCATATTTAGTTATACACAAATAAAATACGAATAGGGTATCATTCGAAAGGTTTTTGAAGCAGTTTCTGTCATAGTACACTCACATTTTGTTAAAACATGTTTTTTTTTTTAAATTAAAAATGGCTATAATTAAAAATTAAATCGGCGTTGTTTTGATAAATTAAATAAAAGGTTTTTCTCAAATTTGTGTTGCTAGAAAAATGAAATAACACTTTATATGATGCTCAACATGATTATAAAAAACATAAACAGTACAAAAAAGATAATGTATGATTTCTCAGCACGGGTTTATTTCATATTTATGGATAAAAAAGCAAAAATGAAATGTTTAGAAGAAAAAGATATCATCAATCGATAGAAGCAGTGGTATTTCACGCGTAGAATAAAAGGTATGCTTTGTTATATTAGATTAAATTTTATTTTAAATGTATTCAATTTATTTTTCTTTGTTTTAATATTCCTGAATAATAAAATAATGAAAATTTATAACAAATTAGCGTCAATTCGACCCGAACCACGCGTCGTAAAATCTGCGTACTCGACCCGATGCAGGACTCTGCTACGGGCTATTTAATAATTTATGACATGGTACTTTTGATACGGTGTTTATTCCCCCCCACATACACACCGATTTTAAACTCTTGCTCTTTCCTAGATTTCGTTCAACCAGCATCCAATGGAACCGGCTTCTCCTCACAGATCGCAAAATTATATATTCAAATATGATGAAATTTAAAAGCATGATTACCTGTAACACTTTCGAAATTTATTTGAGGGGATCGAGGCAAGAGAGTGCTAAGCCACATTTTTGAACTTCTGAGATATTTCAATTTGAAAATTGGATGAAATACTCAAGTCAGATGAAATACTCAAATAGTCAAGATATATAACCTAAAGTTTTTTCGCCAATGTTTTAGTAACATTTGAGATATTTTGAGTAACAATAGGGCATTAGTTTAATAATATTACTATTACGTTTTTTGTAAATTAAGCTACCTTCATTGGGGGCATAAACATCTGGGGCAAAAACGAAACCTGTCATATAATCTGCCACCAAGTGACATTAGAAAAAAATGATATGTTGGATATTATAATTTACATTATTAAGCAACAGATTACAGTGTTAGATTTGTTTCACCAAAAATGTGGCTTGATACTTTCTTGCCACGACCCCCTCATTTTCACTATAAAGAAATTTACACCCACCCTGTACTTTCAAAAACTTTTTTCTTAAACCAAATATTTTTAAAAAGCCAAAATCTTATTTCAAAATTTAATCGCCTACTGGCAGAGTTATAGCAAAAACCAGTTTTTTTTTTCCTGAAAAGTTAAAATAATAAGTTTTTTGTTTGATTTTTTTTTTTTTTTTTTTTTTTTTTAAAGTTAAAAAAATTATATTTTAAAATTTTGTTTCTGTTTCTTTTAAAAAAATAGCAAAACAATAAATAATAAATAGTTAATTACATAGTTTTGCTTTATGAGATTTTTCTTATTCAATAGAATTTCATAAAATGTTTTACATTGTTATCCTACACAACTAATTAGCAATATTTTGCTGTTAAATTATTAAGATAGTTTTTATTTGATTAGTTATATATGAATGTGTTAAGTAGTAGATTTGTTCCTGTAAGCTAAAGTTTTCTTCATATTCATATTTACTTGTATGTATTTGCTATTTATAAATATTTTGTCCGTTTAAAAATCTATGCAATACAACAAAACTTTAAAATAATTAAATTATTACCTGCGAAAAGCATTAAATGGAGAAAATTACGTCATATTTTAAAAAGCCCAAATAATAATCAACTAAAACACTTAGTTAAACACTTTCAACTGAATAACATAAACGTGATGATACACGTGAATAATAAACGAGGAAAAAACAAAAACAAATTAAAATAAGTAAATTATTACAAGCGAAATGCATTAAATAAGAAAATTATCTCATATTTAAAACGATTTTCTTATAGCGTCTGAAAAGAAAACTTTTCTTCTAGACGTTATTATAAATGTACGGAGCCAGCGACATTTTTTACGTTCAATTTTGCAGATTTTTAAATGTGTGGTTAAACTTACATAATCAATCACGAAATAAGGCGTCAATATTGTCATGACCGTAGTGAATGCAGTCTTGATAACCAAAAAATCTTCAGTTAAATGGAAATGAATGGCAACCCGATTACAGAAGATTGCCACTGATCGTGATAATATCATTCAGTCATGTAATAGGGTAATATTTTAAAGACAAAGCTAATTAGTGTATCTTTAGAACCTGTGGGGTCTGGACGGGGATTTGTAGATTGTAAGGGGCTAAGCCCCCCCCCCCCCCCCCAAAAAAAATGCCGTTATGTCATTCACAGTTTAAATGAAATTTTGATTGCTTATTACGAGTACTTTTTGAAATATTACTCACGTGTTTTAAATAGTTTAATCTTGGAATCCATTTGAACATTTCACTACACACTTTTAAAATTTATAAACATTCTGAAGAATAAATTAGAAAAATTCATAATTAAACTGAATGGATGGAGATCCATTCAATATGATATTTAATTGCAACTAACATATCTTTAAAAAAAAAAAAAAGAAAAAGAAAGTGGGGGAGAGACAGATTTCAGTTTAATAAGACCAGTTAAATTTGAACAATTTTGAGCTATAGCATATATATATATATATATATATATATATATTATATATATATATATATATATATATATATATAATAAATTATGGAACGGTATTTTTGGTATGGTGATACATTTTTTATGGAGATTTTGATGCAATGCATTTTTGATGCAAAATATTTATTTCGATCATCATGCGTAACGTGCCTTTATCTTTCTTGAGTTGTTTAAATTTTTTGATATGGACTATTTTGATATTAGCCTTATACTGCATCTGCTCTAATGTAATCTATACTAATATTATAAAGGAGTAAAGATTGTTTTTTTGTTTGTTTGTTTGTTTGTAGGGGGTAATCTCTGGAAATACCGAACCGATTTCAAAAGTGATGGTGGCCAATTGATGGTGACAACCCCTGCTCGAACATAGGCTATATTTTATGTCGGTGCCACCAACCGCAGGGGGGTGCAGGAGCGAAAAACGTTCTAAAATTGCGATTTTTTGTATACTGAAGGAGATAGAAATTTGAAATTTGGCATTGTAGCTACTTATAAGATGTAAATGCTCTCTAAGAACAAATTAAAAAAAAAATTAAATTTAAAAGGGTGAAATGAGCGAAAAGTGTTCTAAAAACGATCTAAATTACAATTTCTGTGGAATTTCTGGAACTATAGAACCGATTTGAAAAGTGGTGGTGGCAAATTGATGGTGACAACCCCTGCTGCAACATAGGCTATATTTTATGTTGGTGCCACTAACCTCAGGAGGGGGGGGGTGCAGGAGCAAAAAACGATCTAAATTGCGATTTTTTTTTATACTCAATGAGCTAGAAATTTGAAATTTGGTATTGTAGCTACTTATAAGATGTAAATGCTCTCTAAGATTAAATTTAAAAAAAAATTAATTTAAAAGGGTGAAATGAGCGAAAAGCGTTCTAAAAACGCTCTAAATTACAATTTCTGTGGAATCTTTGGAACTATAGAACCGATTTCAAAGGTGATGGTGGCAAATTGATGGTGACAACCCCTGCTCCAACATAGTCTATATTTTACGTCTGTGCCACTAACCCCAGGGGGGATGCAGGAGCAAAAAACGTTCTAAATTGCGAGTTTTTTTATACTGAAGGAGCTAGAAATTTGAAATTTGGCATTGTAGTTACTTATAAGTTGTAAATGCTCTCTAAGAACAAAAAAAAAAAAAAAAATGAAATTTAAATGGTTGAAATGAGCGAAAAGCGTTCTAAAAACATTCTAAATTACAATTTCTGTGAAATCTCTGGATCTATAGAACCGATTTCAAAAGTGATGGTGACAATCCCTGCTCCAACATAGTCTATATTTTATGTCGGTGCCACTAACCCCAAGGGGGTGCAGGAGCAGAAAACGTTCGAAATTGCGATTTTTTTTATACCGAAGGAGTTAGAAATTTGAAATTTGGCATTGTAGTTACTTATAAGATGTAAATGCTCTCTAAGAATAAATAAAATAAAAAGAAAAGTGCCCAGTTAAACTGATGGCATTGAGCTCACAGGCTATTTAGACTAATTGTATATTATACTCTTATTTCAAAGAATAATGCGCTCAAAAAATAAAAAAATTTATAATAAATTAAGGGGGGGATTAACCCCTCGTGTTTCCCCCTTTATACTTAACCAGTGAACCCCCAAAACTAACCAGGGAAGCGCCTTATCACAGTGAACCTATATGCAAAATTTGAAGCAAATCAGATAATTCTGCATGAAAAACCAATTTATCTAACTTAAGGGGGGGAATCAGCCCCCCGTTCCCCCCTTTATAATTAACCAATGAACCTCCAAACTAATCAGGGAATTGCCTTATCACAATGAACTTATATACAAAATTTGAAGCAAATAGGATGATTCTGCATGAAAAACCTATTTATCTAAAATAAGGGTGGGAATTAGCCCCCCGTTCCCCCCTTTATACTTAACCAATGAAACCCCAAAACTAATCAGGGAGGCGCCTTATCACAATGAACCTATAACCAAAATTTTAAACAAATTGGATATTTCTATCAAGAGTTATCGCGTTACGTACATACATACATACATACATGCAGATCGGGCGGGCACATTAGCTCTCAGGCTTTGATAGCCTGTGAGCTAAAAACAATCGAAATTTAAAAGGGTGAAATGAGCGAAAAGCGTTCTAAAATCTTTCTAAATTACAATTTCTATGGAATCTCTGGAACTACAGAACCGATTTCAAAAGTGATGGAAGCAAATTGATGGTGACAATCCCTGCTCCAACATAGTCTATATTTTATGTCGGTGCTACTAATCCGAGGGGGGTGCAGGAGCAAGAAACGTTCTAAAATTGCAATTTTTTTTTTATAATGAAGGAGTTAGAAATTTGAAATTTGGCATTGTAGTTACTTATAAGATATAAATGCTCTCTAAGAATAAATAAAAAAACAATCGAAATTTAAAAGGGTGAAATGAGCGAAAAGCGTTCTAAAAACATTCTAAGTTACAATTTCTGTGGAATCTTTGGAACTATAGAAACGATTTCAAAAGTGATGGAAGCAAATTGATGGTGACAATCCCTGCTCCAATATAGTCTATATTTTATGTTGGTGTTACTAATCCCAAGAGGGTGCAGGAGCGAAAAACTTTCTAAAATTGCAATTTTTTTTATACCGAAGGAGTTAGAAATTAGAAATTTGGCATTGTAGTTACTTATAAGATGTAAATGCTCTCTAAGAATAAATAAAAAAACAATCGAAATTTAAAAGGGTGAAATGAGCGAAAAGCGTTTTAAAATCTTTCTCAATTACAATTTCTATGGAATCTCTGGAACTACAGAACCGATTTCAAAATTGATGGTGGCAAATTGATGTTGACAATCCCTGCTTCAACAGCCTCTTTTATAAAAAGTTATGCGTTGCTGACGACTGGGTTTTTTGCTAATTGTTGCCACAGATTAATCTGGGAAAATGAAACATTTCAAGTTACTGAAAAAAAAATAATAGCTCAGAAATTATTTGTCAGAAAATTGTTAGACAAACTGCGCTTGAAAGGTAAAAAAATGTATTTTTCTTGATATAAATTTCAAATCTAATGATTATGCTGTTTTTCAAATATTGAATTTCAAAAATTACGAAATTTCACAATGGAGTACCATAGCGAAACCTTCATGCGTAAAAAGATAATGATAAGGGCGACGTGTCCTGACGTGTATATTGGCTATAGCACGAGTCACAAATTATAGTAGCCTTATTATTCTGTTAAAATATAAAAGTGAATTATGAAATGTCAATATTTTGTTTGATTAAAAGTTCGTTAAAAGAAATTGACCAGCGTAGCGGGCGTAGCTTGCTAGTAATAAATAAAGTCTATTTCATAATTTGACTATTTGTGCATCGTGTAAAATTTGGAAACAACATAGATATAAGAACAAAATAAGACGAAGCAAATAAAAAATCAATGAACAAATATAGTTAAAATCTATACTAATATTATAAAGGAGTAAAGATTGTTTGTTTGTTTGTTTGTTTGTTTGTAGGGGGTAATCTCTCGAACTGCCGAACCTATTTCAAAAGTGATGGTGACAACCCCTGCTCCAACATAGGCTATATTTTATGTCGGTGCCACTACCCCAGGGGGGTGCAGGAGCGAAAAACGTTCTAAAATTGCGATCTTTTCTATACTGAAGCAGATAGAAATTTGAAATTTGGCGTTGTAGTTACTTATAAGATGTAAATGCTCTCTAAGAACAAAATAAAAAACAATTCGAAATTTAAAAGGGTGAAATGAGCGAAAAGCGTTCTAAAAACATTCTAAATTACAATATCTATGGAATCTCTAGAACTACCGAACCGATTTGAAATTTGGCATTGTAGTTACTTAAAGATGTAAATGCTCTCTAAGAACAAATAAAAAAATTCGAAATTTAAAAGAGTGAAATGAGCGAAAAGCGTTCTAAAAACATTCTAAGTTACAATTTCTGTGGAATCTTTGGAACTATAGAAACGATTTCAAAAGTGATGGAAGCAAATTGATGGTGACAATCCCTGCTCCAATATAGTCTATATTTTATGTTGGTGTTACTAATCCCAGGAGGGTGCAGGAGCGAAAAACGTTCTAAAATTGCAATTTTTTTTATACCGAAGGAGTTAGAAATAAGAAATTTGGCATTGTAGTTACTTATAAGATGTAAATGCTCTCTAAGAATAAATAAAAAAACAATCGAAATTTAAAAGGGTGAAATGAGCGAAAAGCGTTCTAAAATCTTTCTCAATTACAATTTCTATGGAATCTCTGGAACTACAGAACCGATTTCAAAATTGATGGTGGCAAATTGATGTTGACAATCCCTGCTTCAACAGCCTCTTTTATAAAAAGTTATGCGTTGCTGACGACTGGGTTTTTTGCTAATTGTTGCCACAGATTAATCTCGGAAAATGAAACATTTCAAGTTACTGAAAAAAAAATAATAGCTCAGAAATTATTTGTCAGAAAATTGTTAGACAAACTGCGCTTGAAAGGTAAAAAAAATGTATTTTTCTTGATATAAATTTCAAATCTAATGATTATGCTGTTTTTCAAATATTGAATTTCAAAAATTACGAAATTTCACAATGGAGTACCATAGCGAAACCTTCATGCGTAAAAAGATAATGATAAAGGCGACGTGTCCTGACGTGTATATTGGCTATAGCACGAGTCACAAATTATAGTAGCCTTATTAATCTGTTAAAATATAAAAGTGAATTATGAAATTTCAATATTTTGTTTGATTAAAAGTTCGTTAAAAGAAATTGACCAGCGTAGCGGGCGTAGCTTGCTAGTAATAAATAAAGTCTATTTCATAATTTGACTATTTGTGCATCGTGTAAAATTTGGAAACAACATAGATATAAGAACAAAATAAGACGAAGCAAATAAAAAATCAATGAACAAATATAGTTAAAATCTATACTAATATTATAAAGGAGTAAAGATTGTTTGTTTATTTGTTTGTTTGTTTGTTTGTAAGGGGTAATCTCTGGAACTACCGAACCGATTTCAAAAGTGATTGTGACAACCCCTGCTCCAACATAGGCTATATTTTATGTCGGTGCCACTACCCCAGGGGGGTGCAGGAGCGAAAAACGTTCTAAAATTGCGATCTTTTCTATACTGAAGCAGATAGAAATTTGAAATTTGGCGTTGTAGTTACTTATAAGATGTAAATGCTCTCTAAGAACAAAATAAAAAACAATTCGAAATTTAAAAGGGTGAAATGAGCGAAAAGCATTCTGAAAACATTCTAAATTACAATATCTATGGAATCTCTAGAACTACCAAACCGATTTGAAATTTGGCGTTGTAGTTACTTAAAGATGTAAATGCTCTCTAAGAACAAAAAAAAAAATTCGAAATTTAAAAGGTCTGAAATGAGCGAAAAGCGTTCTAAAACCATTCATTCTAAATTACAATTTCTATGGAATCTCTAGAACTACCGAACCGATTTCAAAAGTGATAGTGGCAAATTGGTGGTGACAATCCCTGCTCCAACAGCCTCTTTAATAAAAAACTATGCGTTTCTGACGACTGGGTTTTTCGCTACTTGTTGCCACAGATTAATCTCGGAAAATGAAACATTTGAAGTTACTGAAAAAAAAATAGTAGCTCGAAAAGTATTTGTCAGAAAATTGTTAAGCAAACTGCGTTTGAAAGGTAAAAAATTGTAATTTTTCTTGATATAAATTTCAAATCTAATGATTATGCCATATTTCAAATATTGAATTTGAAAAATTACCAAATTTCACAATGGAGTACCATAGCGAAACCTTCATGCGTAAAAAGATAATGATAAGGGCGACGTGACCTGGTGTGTATACTGGCTATAGCACGAGTCACAAATTATAGTAGCCTTATTATTCTGTTAAAATATAAAAGTGAATTATGAAATGTCAATATTTTGTTGGATTAAAAGTTCGTTATAAGAAATTGACCAGCGTAGCGGGCGTAGCTTGCTAGTGCCTTATAAAACAGTTCATAAACTTTGCTAAGAATTTATTCGGGAGAGAGTTTTTTAAATCTATCTTCATTATTCAAATTGTGCGTTCGATCATGATTATCAAACAATGAGATGCAATGAAGGAAAAAAAAAATTAAAAAATCAATTCAACTTTACGAATGCTGAAAGAAAAAGAAGAAATGATTAGCAACAAATGTTCAATAATTTTAAAGAAGGATATGCAAATATTTGAAATTATATATATATGTACATATATTAAAGTTATCCAAAGAGCTTGAGCATCAATGGAAATAACATTCCCAAGTTGTGTATGACAAAGGCAAATTACCGTATATACTCGCGTATAAGTCGACCCTCTAACTTTTAAATGCAAACTCTGCAAAAAATAAAAAACCCGCGTATAAGTCGACCCCCTACGTTTTTACTTTAATTTTTCATAAAATCAAGCCAAAGATTCCCCTTTCTCCAATTGGTAGGAGAGATTCGCCAATGCAAAAAAGGTGGTAAGTAAATAAAAACAAATCAATTAAATATTTTTTAATGAAAAAATTATTATTATTTGTATATTTTAAATATTATTTTATTATTCTTACACATAAAAAGTCAGAATTTTGGCAGTATTTAAAGTTTTTTTGTTGTTGTTTTATTTAACTCGTGTATAAGTCGACCCCCCCCCCCCAATTTATTTGCCGAAAATTGTCAGAAATTCCTCGACTTATACGCGAGTATATACGGTATTTAAATCTGACCACAATTCTCTTTGAGCTCTAGAAAAGAACTTCAATCCAAAATATGCAAAATGCACATAACATCAATAAAAATATTAAACCTAATATTGCAAGATGGTAGAATTGGAAACGATCATGAGATTGATTTAATGGATTTTGAGAAATAAATATTTGTTTTAAACGATATTTAATTTATTACGTCAATAAATATATTGCAGTTTTCAGTTGCTAATCACCTTTGTAATTTTCAATATAAAACAGAACCTGGTAGAGTAAAAATTAAATCATTTTGACAAACTAACAAAATATATAACTTTTTCTATTTTCAACGACTTCATTTAAAACATAATCTTCTATGCGTTGAATCGAAAGAAAGCTTCTGTAAAACCAATTTTACTTCTTGTCTCCCAGTATACAAGAGGAGACTGACCACAAGCAATTTACACCCCCTAGCTAGATCCTGGATCCCTTGCTGGACCCCTCACTGCGTTGACAGCTTTATAAAGACATGGGCGTGTTTAAAAAGGGGGAGAAGAAACAGCAGACTGGAACAAAAATCCGGAAAAAAAAGTTACTGATATGGAGCCTTAACATAGAATTTTTAAAAAATGTCACAACATTTTTAACAGTGATATGTGCTAAAACATACGTTTCTTATTATGTTTCAGCAATTATTTTTAAAAAACATGGTAATAGTTTTTTTTAGACAAAGTTAAGTTCAAAAAGGTCAAGTTCTCCAATAGTCGCCACCTTAAATCGAATGTTTGGCCATCACTGAACCAATTTTCGGCCACTTCAGAATTTTGTTTTACCTGAAAAACGACTCTAACAAATTTGACTAAATTTTGCATTCTACCATTTTCGCTTAATCTCACATGTTTGAGAAAATTCAGTTAGTGGGTCATTTGGGATCACTGTGGGTAAGGCTAATTTTATTTTATCTAATAAATGGCTTTAACGATTTTGACTAAGTTTTGTATCCTACAATTTTGGGATACAAGAAGACCATTGGACTGGGTCACATGTTCAAGAAAATTTCATTAGTGGGTTATTTGGGGGTCACTATGGGTCAAATAACTTTTATCTATAAAATGGCGCTAACGTTTTTGTCTAAATTTTTAATCCTACCATTTTGGGGTATGAAAAAAACCATTGGGCTGGGTCACATGTTTGAGAAAATTCGATTAGTGGGTTATTTTGGGGTCACTGTGGGACAAATAACTTTTATCTAATAAATGGCTTTAACGATTTTGACTAAGTTTTGTGTCCTACCTTTTTGGGATACAAGAAGACCATTTGGCTGGGTCACATGTTCGAGAAAATTCGATTGGGGGGTCACTATGGATCAAGCTAGTTTTATCTAAAAAATGGTTCTAACGATTTTGACTAAATTTTATATCCCACCGTTTTTTGGTACAAGAATGTTTGTATCCTACCATTTTGGGGTATGAAAAAACCATTGGGCTGGGTCACATGTTTGAGAAAATTCGATTAGTGGGTCATTTGGTGGTCACTATGGGTCAAGATAATTTTATCAAAGAGATGGCTCTAACGATTTTGACCAAATTTTGTATCCTACTGTTTTGGGGTCCGAAAAGACCATTAGGCTGGGTCACAGGTTTGAGAAAATTCGATTAGTGGGTCATTTTGGGGTCAGTACGGGTGAATGAATTTCATTGTGAATGAAGCTTGAGACAGTTGTTGAACAGTTGCAATTTTGGCAACATTTTGTCAGCTTCGCTAAGTTTGGAGAAAGTTTTGCAACATTGGCAAGATTTAGCAGGAAAATCGACTTTCAAGATTACTAATGCCAAAGCACATGCCTACCGTCAAATGAAAGAATGTGTCAAGTTTCCGAATTTTTTCAAAATTATGGCGACATTTGGCGAACAGATTGGTTTTCAGAATCTGAAGGAATTTTCTAAAAATTCCCACTAACAGCGAGGATAAATGATTCAACCAATCAGAGTCCATAGAACGTTCTAAAAAACAGAATGTAACCAATCAGGGTACATAGAACTGATTGTTATATGTTGTACAAAGAATTCATTGTTACATCGTGTTGAACACAAAGATAATTTTAACGAACATAGTCTTCCCAGATGGTTGTCAATAATTTAAAGTAGAACTGTTTTAAAACAGCAAAACATTTTTAACAGTGCCATAAATAAATGCATACTTTTAGAAATTCTTCTAGAATTTCAATTTATTTCTCATAAGTGTTATTTTTCAAAGTAACGTCAATCAAAATCATCAATCATAATTTTTTTTTAAAATTTTTGATATTATCTCATAAATTATTACTTTATGAGTGTTAAACTACGAGAAATTAATAACATAATACCTCTTTACATTTCAACCATATTGATTTACTGTGTAATGTAAATCTTAATGTGGCAGTTCAATTAAAAGTGACACATGCAGAAAGCTTCATTATTTCATTTTATTTTATTATTTAAGTTTATTAGAGGCTGCGAAAAGCATTCTAAATTCCTGTAGTTAGCTTCTTATTAATAGAGCGGCTAACTATTGGATAAAACAATCAGGTAACAAGTTTTTCTTTTATATCAAAACCAACAGCTTTGCACACATGGTTGGAATATGGCAACTGGTATTTCTGTACCAATGAACATTAGGAGAAATTATACTTTTACAAATAATTTAAATATTACTAAATTAAGTCACAATTTGAATAAACGTCATTTTTGTACTGCATTAGGTGAATGTGAGACTTGAAATAATGTGAAAATCGTCATTGCAATGTATTTGAATCCACATTCTTCCAAGAAAACAGATACAATGCTGTCTATTTGGAAACTGCATATAACTATCGTTTAGTGGAAGAATTTTTTAAATCAGTTCAGTAGTTTCAGAATTTTGTTTCTATAAAAATCAAACGTTTCTTTTTACAATATTAATGTATCTTTATGCACCATAAAAATCAAAACACTGAGAAATAATAAGTGGGAAAACATTAGTTTAGTATATTTAATTGTCATTTCATTTGTCTAAAGGCTGAATATGAAATATTTCCTTTCCTTATTGGAACTCATGTTTCTTTATTACTATAATTTGAATTAATTATAATGTTTTCTCGTACCTATGTTTATCCCACTGCTCAGAAAAGTTGTTCCTAACATGGTATGAAAAACTATTCAATTTTACTTTTCTTTTAAATTAAAAAAAAATTAAAAATACTGTTCTTATACATCGAAATTATTGTTCTTGTACATCTATGTCTTAGTTATTTCTATGCCAAATTTAAAGTTTCTAGGATTTCATTTTTTGTGATATCATAGTAAATATATAACTGTAGAACGTTTTCTTCCCATTTCATTTATTTGAAAATCATTAAAATAGAGGCATCTTTAGGAGCATCACGTCCCATAGAAACTTGCATGTCGAATTTAAAATTTTGGGAGTAAAATCATAATTATAGAGCGCTTTCCAATAGTTTCTTTCTTTTAAATATCAAATACTTTGATGAACGTTTTTAATGAGCATTTATGTCTTAAAATCCATCACCATAAGGAGTTTTTTGCTCTTAGTCTTAACATATTCAAAGTAAATGGGATTTTAGAACATTTTTCGTTTTATCAGGTCATTTGTACAGAGATAAAATATAGCCTATTTTTAAGTGGAGAACGGCATCATTTTTATCGCAGGACAAGATTTGAAATCGTTGCTGTAATACAAAAGAAATCGTGATTTTTAACCCAATTCTATTCATTTCATTTTTTAAAATTTCGAATATGTTAGAATATGATCTGCCGCTACATTTACATCTTAAAAGTAAAAGCCATGTCAAATTTCATGTATCTAGCAATCACCCTATCAACTCCAAATAAATCATAATCACAAATCATCATGTGTTTTACATTCCTGAGTGACATTGTTATCCTGAAAGAAATTTTGGATTCGGTTTAGTGGGTCAAAAATAATTTGGATTTTTGAAGTTTTCTATTCATTTGCCCATTTTAAATTTAGATTTTTGTTTAATAAAAAGCTACTGTGTGCAAGCATTCATGACTTAAAATTAACCCCGGTGTCAAATATCAATTTTCTATCCCTATTAATTCTAAATAAATCATAATTTAGAATCATAAACAACAATTACTGATAATTTCAATTTTTTAAATTTCGAATTTTATAGAAACCATTCTTTGCGAGAATTTACATTTTAAAAGAAACCACCATGTAAAATTTGAAGTTTCAAACCCAACAGTATCACAGAAATTGCAATTTTAGAAAATTTTTAGTTCATTTTAAATTTTGAATTTTTTGAAACTGTTCGGGTATGATCAGACCACTTATGTATTAAAAAGGTTATCCTTGTCTAATTTCAAGTTTCTATTCTAAAATTTATTAAAAAAAAACTCCAAAATTCAGAACATTTTCCTCCCATTTCAACATTCTAAATTTTCAATTTTTTAAGAAACTTTTCTTAGCCGGTCATTTATGTCTTAAAATTAACCACCATGCCAAATTTTAAGTTTCCAGCACCAAAACTATAACCCATTTCGAAACTTTAGAATGTTTTTTTGGTCCTGTACCCTTTGAAATTTCATTTTTTAAGAAACTTTTGTACCAGCATTTACATATTAAAAATGACAGACTTGGCAAATTTTTAATTTCTATCCCTAGTAATTCCATATAAATCGTAATTTAATAATGTTTTTAGAATGCTCACAGTTTTTTTAATTTTCTAACATTCCCTCTTTTTTCAACTGTCCTTATCCAGAATTTACATCTAAAAAGTAACAGACATGCTAAATTTCAAGTTTATATTCCTAACAATTCTACACAAATCGCAATTCAGAACTTTTTCCACTCATTTCACACTTTTAAATTTCCAATTTTTTAGAAAAAACAACCATGCCAAATTTCAAGTTACTAGCTCCTTCAATATCACAAAAAGGCAAATTTAGAAGGTTTTTTGCTCATCCATCTACTTGGGAAACGTGGCTCTGACTTGTTGTTGTTGTTGATTCGACCCGAGGGCCCGGTGAGCAGCTGTTTATTTCTATATAGCTGTCTTATTCCACAAGTATCAACTCCTACCTGAGGTGAACCGATCCGAGGAAAACAGCATTCAACGACCGCCAAACACTCCAAACAAAACCTGAAAGACCCCTCCTACCCAGCGCCATCAATATCAATCCAACTCGGACACTGTACAGAAATCGCATTCAACAACTGAGATAACAAAACTATATGATCTCCACCTTTACGCCCAGTCACTCCAAAAAGATCCTCGTACGAAGTATTGCTCAAAACCTGCATCTTGCGAAACACAATTTCGCGCAATCCCGAAAACCACTTACATCGCAACACCAAATGCTCCTCAGTTTGTTCCTCCAAACCACAAAGGTTACACGTCGATATCCCTCTACCAAGAAACCTCTTACGCCGGGCCTGTGTTAGAATAGTCTTCGTTAAAAACCTTGCAAATATAACACCACTTTTCCTTTCTAATGAATGATGAGGATGCCCTATGCTACCATAGTCCCAACAACGACCGGTACAGTTATTCAGATATTGCTCCCACTCCCATTCAGATTCTTTCTGTTTATTATTCCTCACATTCGTCATCCAATCTTCAGCCGAAAACCACGGAATCCGTACGTTGCTGAAAGGTCCATTCCTAGCCAACCTATCCGCACACTCATTTATCTCAATCCCTTTATGCCCAGGTACCCAGATGAACGCCATGTTATACTGGTCATTGCTTTTCCTATTAATCTCTTCTCTCAAATGCGTGATAATAGCAACTGATTTTCGATTAACCTTTTGTAGGGCCTGGAGAACGCTTTTAGCATCCGTGAAAAACATATATTCCCCCCTATCCACCGTATAAAATTTAAGTGCAACCAATAAAGCCATGGCTTCAGCCGTGAAGATCGTATTGATATGCGGAATTTGAAAAGCCAACTGGCTACCTGTCTTCTGATTCATCATCCCAATTGTAGTCCTATGAGTGTCTTTTGAAGCATCAGTCGCAATGAACGTGGCCATGTTTTTATACATCTGAGCAAAGTTATGGAAGGAATTCTTGATCACCTCATCCGGAAAGTCTTTATTTTGAAATGCCCATGTATTGACTACTATCCGACAATGCTCACTGATTTTCGTCCCCCATTTATAATTTACCAACTCATTAATTTCCGTACCATACCTCCTGAGTGTATTTAGTTCCCGGTACAGTAGATCAGTCGAAAGCATTTCCGTATGATCCTGGTATTTGACTTCTGAAATAGACCGTTTGGTAGCAAGGTACTCAATCCTCTGTCCGCACCTCCACACCCCACTTTCCTGTAATAAGACCGGGATTGGGCACCACTTAGGCAAGCCGCTAGCCCACCGTAAAGCCATATTGTGGATAACCTGGAGTTGCCGACCTTCCGTTTTGTTCGCATGCGTCAGAATCCGAGGATTTCCTTCTAACAGAACTCCCATCATACTCCTTGTAATACGCAGTAAATGATTAGTCTCCGTACCCCAACTCATCCCTGCAATAACTTTTATCAAATTCAGTCTCTTGCTAGTTTTTTCCCTTAACATGGCAATATGATCTTTTAAGTTCCCCTGGCGATTAAAATAAAACCCTAATACTCGAAGGGAATCAGAAAAATCCACCTCCTGTCCAAGCACCTGTAAATGGTTTTCCTCTACCTTCCTCCACCGCCCAATCCTGATGATTTGGCATTTGTTGGGATTTACCTCCAAGTTCCAAGCCTGAAGCCATTGAATCACCCTGGCAATGTTCTCCTGTAAAATCCCTTTGAACCAAACTACGTCATCATGAGAACCATAAAGAAAAATGTCATCAGCATAAACAACACAATGTATACATGAATCAAAGATTTCGAAGATATCCGCTAGATAAAGTGCAAACAGTAAAGGGGAGAGAGGACTTCCCTGTAAAAGACCCCTGTGATACTGGAATGGAGCAGACAGCGAACCCCTCCATTTCACCCGAATCCTCAGCTCTTGAACCAGATTCCGAATTAAAACACAAAGATCACCATCAAGTCCCAGCTTTTTTAATTTGAAGAGCAATCCATCCCACCAGACATTGTCGTAGGCCCCTTTGATGTCTAATGCCACCAAATAACCTTTCCGCTTTGAATACCTTGCCCTACTAATATCTCTATAAATTTTATATGCCGCAGCCTCACAGTCCCTAAATGGGATGAAACCATAGTGATTCTTATGGAAAATCTTCTTTTCCATGCACCAATTAAGTAAATTGTCCAGGATCATTTTTTCAAAAATCTTTTTGCTAGTGACAGTTAAAGCTATGGGTCTATAACCCCGAACATCATTCCTATTTTTTCCAGGTTTCTTTATAGGGAGCATAATCACCTCTTTCCAAACCTCTGGGATATTCTTTTTCTCCAAAATTGCATTGTACATATCTAGGAGTGTTGTCAGCGTCCTAATTTTCAATTTTTTAAAAAAGCTCATTTTTATGCCATCAATACCAGGGGTCGTGGATTTGCCCTTACTGATAGTGTTTTGTAACTGCTCCAATGTGAATTTAAGTTCCATTCCATCATTCCCCGAAAAGTCGATTGGAATACCTTGTACCACCGGACTGTTTTGAAACATTATGGATAGGGCATTCGCTTGGAAGGTAGCGTCAGGCGGACAATTCGGGAAGCAAAAATCCGTGTTCACCTCCCCTTCATATTTTTTCTTGATGCCGCGAATGATTTTGAAAATTTTTGGCCCCCTACCAGCCTCTCTGACCACTGTATCCCAAAATTTTTTCTTGTCCTTTTTAATTTCTTTTCTAAGCTTAGCATTGTACATCTTGTATTTAACCCATAAATCAAGCTGGCACTCCCGAACCGCTTTCCGATAATAGTACCGTTTCAGCGCCAACAGCCGACGAGTCACCACTCCCCACCACGCCGGAAGATTCCCACTACTAATCGGAACCCGCTCCTTACAATGTTCTATAGTCTGGGTAATAGTTTTTGTCCACTTATCCAAATCATCCCCATTTTTATGTTCACCGACACCAGCCACCGCCGAGCCAACACGATCCCAATTAACCAGTGTCAAAAATTCCCTCCTGACCTCATAACCACTATTCGATACCTGAATCTCAATGGGATAGTGATCAGAGCCCATCGGATCCGAATGAACAACCACATTGCACTCACCAGCTAACCTACTCGACACCATACTCAAATCTAGGAGAGATCCGCTACCTCCGCCAGAAAATCTCGTTACCTGGTCCGTATTCAGGAGCACTACATCATTCCGATTAATCCAGTTAACAAGATGAACCATTTTTTGACCTTTCGGGTTTGTTCGCCAGTTGAGAAAATTAATGTTAAAATCACCAATAATGAAATAATTCTCACCAATCATATCTTTTATGTTTTCCAACCAATTCGTAGCCCCGAAGCCTTTGGGAGCGTAAATATTTATGATGGAAATCCACCTCTTTTTAAACCAAATTTTAATCCCTTGCGCCTCATGATCCCGGTCAATAGCAGGCAGGTTTATGATAGTAACTGGAATCTTCTTTTGGACTGCTAAAAACAAACCTCCACCCCCTCTCACTAAATTTCCAATCCGATCAGCACGAAAAATGTTCCTATCTTTAAACAATAATTTATGCTTCTCCTTGAGCAGAGATTCTTGAAATGCCCAGACAACACTCTTACGAAAAAACCCAGTATGAAGCCAGGGTAAGTTGGCCCGAATACCTCTAATATTCCAATGTATCAATAAAGTATCCATACAACACAACCCGACAAAAACAGGTAAAAAATCAACCACCAAAAAATACAAGAATTAAAACAAACACTTACCCCAAGAATGACTTTACAAAACAAACACCAGAAAAACAAACAGTCCATAAACACATAATGACCATACGACATTTACCAGCATCCCATTGATCCAACATACGTTATGTCTCTCCCGAATCCGTCATCATGTCCTCACTCTCCACAGTTATATTAATCTGAGACTGTACTCCTTGCTGACTTTGCTCACCCATCTTGAATTTTTTATTTCTCAAGCATTGATATAGCTCCGTCATGACATCTCTGTGTACAACTTTATTTTTACCAGGTGCTTCTTTCGTATTTTCCTCCAGAACGTTTTCTTTTCTCTCTACAAATATCTGCTGCATATTATCTAATACTTCCCAAAAGTGCGTAATGAAATCCATTATCTGTTGAAATTTATCTTCTATAACCATCGCCAATTTATGAATATTACCGTCCATATTTGCTGTTTCCACATGTTGTTTCGTCTTAGCCGCGTAGCTGTTTGCTGGCCTTGAGTTGGATTGTCTTCTTGCTTCTGCTAGCGTTATATGCTTTTCGCATTTAATTTTTAAAATTTCAGCTTCTTTTTTTCTGGTTTCGCATTCGATGTTGTCTGCTTCATGTTGCTTACCGCAATTAGCACATCTTATTTCTACTTCATTACAGTTTATTTCGGGGTGAGATTTTCCGCATCGTTTACAGATTTTTTCATTTGGACATTTGTTACTGCCGTGCGTATAACTTTGGCACACATTACAGCGCCTCGGACGGTCAATAAACAGCCTAATTCTTTGTCTGATATAAAACATTTTAACATATTCCGGGAGTTTATGGCCGTAAATTGTAATAAGCACCGTTCCCGTGGGAACCATTCGTCCCTCTTGTCTTGTTAGGAATCTCTTAACATTTTGGACAACAATATCATTTTCCTCCTCTAGTTCTACCTGGATCTCTTTTAGCATGATGTCTACATCCATTCGAAAGATTAGAAATCTTGTGGTGATGTTTTCGTTCATTAGGTTATGTTTGACCTGTCTTTCAAATATTTTTTTTTTTTGTATGATTTCCCGCGCACATTCATAACTTTTCGTCGTTATCAGGATTTTATTATTTCGAGTATATCGAAATGTATCTATCTCGCTATGTCTTTCAAAATTCTTCTTAATTTCTTGTTTCACTTGAATAGGGTTTACTTTTTGAAAAGCTCCTTGTAGGCATTCTGTGATAATTACATACTCTTGGAGTTCCGGAATAATTTCAATTTGTTCACCTGCTTCTCTACCGTCATTCCAATTATACTTGTTGTAATCTTCTTTGTCCAAAACAGGACTAGCTTTAACTTTGACCTCAGACCCCGCCATCGCTGTCGGAGGTATTCTGAGACCTTCTCGCAATATAGGACTCTATGTCGAAAACAAAAAAATTCACCAAAACTGATAAGTATGACCTAACCCTTTTTGAAATATCACAAAAACCACTCCTTAACTCACCACCACTAAACAAACTAAACACAAACCACGTAATTGAAATAACCGCCGGAGCTAGGAAAACGTACTCGCTCACCGAGCCCCACCGACTCCCCAAGTCAGGCTCTGACTTAAAATATAGTCTATGTTGGAGCAGCGACTGCCACCTTTACTTTTGAAATTCGTTTGGTAGTTCCAATAATTTCCCTACAAACAAACAAACATGCATGTAAAAAGCATTTCTTTTTTATAATATTAGTACAGATGTTGAAATAAAGTTATATCTACCAAACGATGAAAAATAAACTAAAAAAAGTACAATAAGTTATGTATTCAGTATTCAGCTCCTGGTGGCCGACTATTGAACATGTAAGCAAAAAGTAATACCCAATGGTCGACCCCTGGTGGCCGACTATTGGACATGTCAGCAAAATTAATACCCAATGGTGGGCCAAATTAAAATGAATTAAAACCAACAAATTTATTAAGGAGGAAGAACCTGGAGGGGAAACTGGAATAGGCGATTGAAAACGAGATATTGAAGTCATGTTTTTGAAACGAAAGAGGGCGCTGTAAAATTTTGTAGGTGGTCTTTTAGTTTTAACAGAATGTCATTAGATTACATGTTAAATTCCGAAAATATTTTACTCGTTTATTTTTAATTATAGCAATTATATGTCATAAATTTAAGATGGGGTATAAATGTTTTATTCCGGGATGTAGATCGGGCTATGATGATGAGATAAGCAAAAGAAAAATCAAAGGAAAAAAAATTAAGTATGCTTAGAGCTCTAAAGGTGAGTGCTTTTTATTATACTTTAATTTAAAGTTATATGCATGTAATCATTTTTAAACTAAGAAATTTTTATTCTAGTATATCGATCTTAGTGTATATGTTTTTAAAATGTTATACTTAATGAATGCTAATGTCTGTGGCTAATTGACATGGCCATTTAAATTGTCTTAGAGTACTATTTGTTTGGCCGTAATTTAAAGCTGTTTTTTCAAAATTACTTTTAAATTAAGAGAATTGATTCTATATGTATCTTACTGTACATTATGGGACTGATGATGAAATTGTTGACAGTGTTTTAAATCCACCCAAAAGCAATTCTGATGATGATGATGATGATGAATTGGATAATTCTGAAAAAGTTCAATTTGAAGAGGGTTTGAATTTGGGGGAAAAATATCTTAATTTCTTAAAACAACAAAAATGTGTTACTGAATAGGAATTAATGACTATTTATAACTTGCAAAAAAAACTTAAATTAGAATAATCTAAAATTTTGAAACAGACAACTAGTATTGATCAAATGTTTTCAAAGTTCAAAAAATAAGTTGTTTTGTTTATATTGTTTTCAATTTTTTTTTCATTCATAATAAAATAACTTAATAATCTAATATTTTATTACTATTAATGTTTTTATTTATTTATTTATTTTTAATCTTTATTATTATTATTATTATTATTATTTCAATGGCCTAAAATCTGCAAAATCCCGAAATCCGCACAATGTCCTCTCCCAAACAGTGCGGATTTCTGGCCCTCTACTGTATATATATATATATATATATAATGTATTTTGTTTGATGAATGCTAGCAGTTGCTTTGTCTTATTGATATGTAACTGTCAAAAAACATTTAAATTGTTTTACATTTATATTTGTTTAGCTTTTAAATAGTATTTTGCTTATAATTATTTTTAAATTTTGAAAAAAAAAATATTCTATATTGATCTTATTGTGTGTGTATAACTGTGTGTGACTAAGAAATATATAGTATATAGAATTTTAGGTGTTTTATTTAATAAATCCTAGAAGTTGCTTTGGCTTGTTGACATGTAACTATCAAAACCACCAATACATTCAGAACAGAGTTTAAATTGTTTTAAAAATTGTCTAATTTGTATAAAAATTTAAGGGTATTTTTTTAATAAATTAGGTGATTTGTAAGTGTTTTGCTCTTTGAAATTATACTGATTTACAGGTTTCATTTAATATTTCACAACCTTCTCTCTTTCTTTATTTTCTCACTCAAAACAGATTCAAAGAAACTGGTAAACTTATATTTTTACAATGGATATGTTCATGATTTAGTTATAAAAGAAAAATAAAATGAATTTTTCATGCACTACCATTTGGGAATTACCGTATTTTCGGGAATACCTGCTGCACCCACCGTAAGTGCAAGTACATCCACGTAAGCGCCGCACCCAAGAAACTCAAATTTAGTTATAAATATTTTCACTTAAACGCCACAAAAAAATGAATTAAACTAGTAATTAAATATAAAGAAATATCATATTATTATTAATATATACATATAAATATTTTCACTTAAGGTGCCGGAAAAATAAATATATAAAAAAATATCGTATAATGACTTTGCCGAAACCACGTCATTGATAGGAAAATTACATGTCTCTAAAATACATGTTGGTCTTATTGACTCAAGCAACATATTTATTCAAATACTTTTAATAAAGTATTTCATAAAACTACCATTCATCATCACTTATACACATTTAGCATTTCACATATTTATCAATAAACAGTGAAGATTCAGCTTTATTAAGTTTAAAACACATTTAATAGATATGCTTTACTTTATAAATACGTCGTTTTACTTACCTTTGGTAATTTACTTTTTAGTTGGTTTAAACTGTTTTTATGAAAACACAAACATAAATTTTATCTTTAACGAATATTGTGTTACACCGTAAGCATCCAGCGTGCATTTGAAAAAGTTTTTCCTAGATTAGATCAAAAAATTGACAGGCTCGATAGAGTTTGTGGATTATATTTTTTGCCAGAACAAATTTCCAGGCATTTTGTCCATAAAATAAATGGAAAGGAAGTACGTTTGGAAAGAGAAGTACCAACTTTAATGATCGATGCTGTTCCCACAATATTTCCTAATTTACCATCTTACCTGAGTAATAATAAAAGAAAGAGAAAATCTGTTGAAAGATTGCCCTTGCCTAAGAAAGTGAAGAGAGATAGATAATACTGAAAATAGACAACCAGAAGAAATTGGTGTTGATGAAGCAGTGCACAGTTTTCATTTAATGATTTGCTTACAAATTTGTCTCAAGTTTCCAAACCTCATAAGTTATGAGCTGTATCATCACATGAAGATTTTATTGTTTGTGTGAAGTGGAATTTAAATTTCACCCCAGAATTGGAATGTCATCTAGAAAGACAAATCTTCATTGATACTAACTTAGGTGTTAAGGTAAGTTTAAAAGCAAATTTTTTTTAGAATTTTTTTAATTTTCTTTAGAAATCTACCTATTGCAATCATTTGGTTTTTATATATTTATGTAACACAGATCATGATAACCAAGTATATTGCTCTTGCAGTTCCATTTATAGGGAAACACAAAAACAAAAATCATGCTAAACTTGTCAAATTAACATTTAATTAATAATAATAATGTATTATTTGTGCAAAATACTATGTATATGATAACATGTACATGTGTCTGTATGTTTGTTTTATGAACTACAGAAGCAAATTGAAGGTAACTTACCATTTCAGCATAATTTGCAATTTCATATATATATTTTTTTAAATAAATTTTTCCAGTTTATGTACCATGGCACTGAAGTTCCAATTGCGGCAAACACAGTTATTAAATATGTTGAGAGTTTATCACTAATTCTTATCGAAGTAGATAAATATGTAGTTTGCCCTGAAGCTATAAAAAGGTATACAACAGTTAATTGTGACTTTTCTTTCAAATTTAATAAATTTTTCAAATGTCAAATTTAATAAATACTATCTTTCACTGTAGTTTTAAATATTATTTTCCATTTTTCTGCTTATATTCAGGAATAACAGTTGTTCTGTATATATTAAACCTGAAATTGGACCAAAATGCAGACCTAAAAAATTCTGTAATGTATGTAAAAAAAAAATGTTTCAAAGAAGCAGCAAAAACAAAAAAAATCCAGACATTGCACTAAAATATAAGAAAATTATCGGCAAATTGCATCTGCTAAACAGAAAAATGCTCATCTAACAGAAAAAGTGAGTATTTTTTTTTTTGAGCTGCAATTAATTTTTAACTACGTACTTTTACATCGGATTTTTTTTCATACCTGCATTTGCAAATACAGTATACCCTTTAATCTGCACATCATTGCAGATGTAAACAATGAAGTAGTAGGGAAATACTTTCCTTGCATTTTGTTTATGAGGCGAGTTTCATTGAATAATTCAAGTAAAATTATCTGTTTATTTAGTGTTGCATTATGAGTTATTTACTTCACATTTACTTTTAATATTTTAATATATATATTTTTTAATTTTCTTAATTTTTATCACTTTAAATTATTATTGTACTATAATTGCATTGTACTGCGTATTGTGTATATTGTACTGCATTTGTTATAATTTCCAGTACATTAATTACATTCAAATTGTTTAAAATTGTAAACAAAACAATAACCATAGATTCACAAAATTCTAAAATCTGCATAACTTGTGGTCTCAAGCTGTGCGGATTTCAGGGAGTCTACTGTATATATGTTTATTATATCTTAAATTAAACTTCTGCTGTGTGATATAAATTAAATCTTTGTTTATGTATCTTGTTTTAGATTGCTTTATTTAAGGGTGTATTCAAATCCAAACTGCTTATTTTGAGACACATTTTTAAATTCATTTTTGCTCTAAAATGCATACAATTGGCAGGTTCTCTTATTCAGAAACTTAATAATGTCCGTATTGTCTCGATTTTTCGATAAAGGCAGAGTATATTTCAAAAAATGCTGTCAAAGTGGACATTTTGAACCAAATTTACCGAAGCGATAGCGCTGGAAACAAAAAAAAAATTATCATACTGTGAAAATAATTGTTTGTAAATCAATTTCTAATTACAGTCAAACCTCGTTAACATGAACACGCTTAACGCGAATTACTTTGAGCATGAACTACTTTTAACAGGAACAAAAAAAGTTTCCCCTTGAGTGTTCGCATTAACGAGGTTCGACTGTAATTGAACCAAAATAAAAACATAGGTCCCTTATGAATCTCTTCATAAATCACGCCACCAAGTTTCATGTTTTTACTTTTAAAAATGAGTCTGAAAATGTGTCTCAAAATTTTGAGTTGTTGAGCGTGGAAAATTATTTTTTTTTAATACCGCCTTAAAAAGAACATTGAGCTTCTTAAACAAGAGTGCTCAGTTATGGAGCAAACTGCTGTTTTAAAAAAAATTGCCCCCCTTCCAGAAGTTCAGAGGAATATAGAGGCATGTTTAAAGGCCTCAAAGGTAAAGGGTTGTAGGGGTGTTCACTACACGAATCGGTGGGTATACGAATGCCTACTTATTCATATAAAAAGCAGGAAAACGTATGAGCACCTCAGGGATAATAAAATTTAATAGCCCTACCAACAACCAAAACCTTAAATAGTTATATGAAAAATATAAAAGGCTGCTTTGGCTTTCAAAGCCAAATATTTGAATGCCTAAAGACAAAAGCTGCATTTATGGAATCATCTTGTCGTCGAGGTAACAGTTATCTAATAATAAATGTTGTCATTTTTTGGTAATTTATTCATTATACCAGTTTCTTATCAGTCTTTATTAATTATAATATTATAGGAGCTCTTCTGATTGATGAAATGCAGCTATCACCAAGTTTGGCATTTGACCGAAACACCCTGCAATTAAATGGCTTGGTCGATCTAGGCAACCATACTCGTGAGCATCAGAAAAATCAAATGGGTGATCATGCTTTGGTTTTGATGTACCAGCCCTTTAAAGGAAAATGGATACAATCTATTGCTTGTTTTTTAAGTAAAGGAGCAGCTTCATGTAATTCAGTTTCTGTTTTAGTACATTTTTAAAGTATATAAATTCATCACATAATGTACATCAATTTTACATATTAAAATACTGTTAAATGTAGTTTTTTTATAGATCTAATGCTGTTTGGGACTGTGCATATATAACATTACAAACTGAAAAAAAGATAGGACTATTTTGATGTAAAGAAAAAGTTAACAAACAAACTAAAATTTTAGTTGGATCAAAAATGATAGTGATATCAAAAGATGAAATCCTCCCTTCCTCTGGCGATATCAGGTGCCAGATCCCCCCCTCCACCCTAAAGTGATAACGTTATATATTACACAGTCCATTTGCATATATTTATGTCTTTTTATATTAAAATGTAATTGTACATAATATATTTTCTCTTCTTTTATAGGAACAATATTGCACCACATTGTGTTGTAAGGGGTTATCTTTTTGGAGAATTCTGGGTTTTTCGTAGATGCTGTAACAACTGATGGTGGAGTCCGGAACAAGAAAATGTGCTCTGAATTTGGAATCTCTGAGAAGAATGTGAGTTGTCCTCATATGTGCGACTCCGGACGTCAATTGTGGTTCTCAAATTTTCCACATCTGATAAAAAATTTAAGGAATTTTATCACAGATAAAAAGTTTGTAGTAGTAAGTATCATGTGTAGTAGATTATTTGTAAAAATATGTTTATAGAGTAGATTTTGTAGTAGTTGTATTTCTAGATTTTGTATAAATATATATAATTATAATAATTTCTTAATATAAACTATATGTTTTGCCTTGGTATTAAAAGAATGTAATCGCCTAGTATTCATAATTTTGCGATTGCTGAATTAAACAAATCATAATCTTACAAATAAGGAAATGAACTCGTAGAAAAAAAGTTTCTTTCCACCAAAATTTCCAAATTTACTGGTTTAATACCTGGTTGCTTTTATTTTTTTACTTTATAATTGTACAAGAAAAAATCTTGGTTATTTCAGGCTTCTTAACACTTAATGTATTACTCACATAAATTTGCATCTTTTGGACAGCTGTAATTCCATTCATGGGAGGCACTTTTGCATTTTATATGTTACATTATTTCTTAAAAAAAAAAAAAAAAATGTATTTTTAGTCAAATTAGCAATTAGAGTATTATGCATATAAATAGTTTGAATAGAGATGATACCATTGTTATATACATTCATTAAAATATAAACATAAAGATAAAAAAATATTTTTGTTAAATAGTGTAACTTGCAAATTTGATGCCCATAGGTGGGGCTTCCTGTTTAAAAGATGAAAACCACCCATCCTCAACGTGCTAATAGGGTTATTTTAAAAATTACACACAGTTGTCATTCTGTACATACTTATTTTGTACTTTATTTACTGCTTTATGATTTGTAATAGCTATACAATTATAATTATTTCAGACACCTGATGGACCTGTAAATATTGCTTTCTGTATAGCTTTAATTCAGCACGATAACCCAGATTCTCATTCATTAAAGATTTGCCCCAAATTAAAACATGATCATGTGTCTCCCAAATTTTTCCAGAAAATGAATGTTGCAATGGCTTTCCAGATTTGTTTGTTTTTTCATCTAAATTTTGTTAAAATGTTTTTAATAACAATTGTGTATTCTCTCAATTGTTTTAAAATCAGTTTTTCAGTGATTCTGTTGCATCTGGAATGGAGACATTAAAGGATGCTGTTCCAGAACTAAAAGATTGAGATGGGTGCATCAAATTTGTTAGGCAAATCAATCGCTTAATAGAATGAACTCAAGCTTGCCTTCTACTGCACTTCTACTGCGTCGGAAATTCAGCTCAAAACACCGACTTTGACAGTATTTTCTGAAAGATCTTCTGTCTTTACCAGAAAAATGGAAAACATCTTTTGATTACAAAGTTTATAAATAAGAACACCTGCCAATTTTAAGCGTTTCTGAACAAAAATGAACTAAAAAATATGTCATAAAGTAGCCAATTTGAATTTGAGAACAGCCTAGCATGGATAAACTCAGAAAAGCTTTTATAGATATATCATTTAACAACTTGTAATATGGTAATATCAATATTAGAAATCAAATTGAGTTTTGCTTATTATAATTCTAAATTTAAAATTATAATTTTTCTAATTTTTTAAAAAAGTGCATTTTGAATTTGTCTTTCAATTTGTGATTCATAAAAATGTCAATTTTCTCTTACTTATTTATAATTTATAATTTATTTAATTGTAAATATTTTTATTTAATTGGCCCCTTTATCATAGACCCCTGACCCTTATATATGTGGCTCCTAACTAAAATGATAAAACGCATTGTTGTTGCAAATAATAAAACACCCCTTCCCTTTTCCCTTTTATTGTGATGCCGCGTGGGAAATTCGGTTCAAAATGATGACTTTCACAGTATTTTCTAAAAAATCTGCATTTACAAAAAAAAAAATAATAATAATAATAAAAAAAAAAAAGGAAAACATTTTTCTAGTATTACATAGTTTCTAAATAAGACCACCTGCCAATTTAATGCATTTCCGAACAAAAACGAGTTAAAAAATGTGTCAGAAAACAGCTCCTTTGGGTTTGAGAACAGCCTTAAATAATTGAAGGGGAAAAAAAGGAAGAAAAGGGTAGAAAAAAAAAAAATCTCAACAACTGCTGCACATTTCTTTCCCCTTTACCGCCCCCCCCCCCCTCCATGGCCGTGTGCTCTTTGGGGGGCTATCAACTAAATAGAGGAAAAGAAATAGATTATATTTAATAAGGAAATATTAATTCTTCCCACATTTAGCTCATACCATCACTTATAGCATGTCTTTTAATTTTCCACAACTGCTGCACACATTTTCCCCTTTTCCGCCCCCCCCATGAGAGTTCACTCTTTTTTTTTGGGGGGGGGGCTTTTTTTTTTTTTTTTTTTTTTTTTTTAATTAACTCAACTTTTACCCCCACATGTAATATATCATGTGTTAAGTTTAATTGTTTCAGCATTCCACTTTGATTTTCCACCCACTGCGTTCAACCTTTTTTTTTATTAGTTTCCCCCCCCTTCCCTTCTATTATTTTTTTTTTCGATCATTTTGGGGCGCTAGACATGTTGGTAGCGCTCTTTTTGCTATGTCTCCAACTGGAGCTGAGTTCCTTGGGGAGGGGCTTTCAACCTTTACAACTTTAACCCCCACATGTAATATACCATTAATTGTTTTTGTTTTTTTGTTTTGTTTCACTCAGCCTGTTCTTCCTATTTGTAATGGTTTCGGGTCGCCCAACACGATGGTGGGGCTCTTTTCATTTAAACTTCAAAAGTGGCTGAGTTTCCCCCCACTCCCCCCCCCCTTCCCGTTGAGGGAAAATTAATTTAGCCTTTTATTTTGCACGTGCATCACATATAGCAAGTCAATAGACAGCTAATTTCTCAACACTCCGTTGCAATCCACATTTCCCTTTCCTGAACCCCCTCCCCCATGAGCCGATTCTGTTCGGGGGGTGGGGATCTTTGCACTTTCTCAACTTTAACCCCCACATGTAATATATCATTGGTTAGGTTTCTTGGCTCAACAACTAATGATCAGCAGTCTGACTCAATTCTTTTTTTTTTTCCCATCCTACCATGATCAAAATAGCTTTTTCAATTACTAATTAAAATTATTAAACATTAAGTGTTCAGAGTTCCGCCTGCGATCCCCCCCCCTACCCCCGTCTAGCTAAGACTGCGCTTCCCCGTCTCCTCTACAACACTTTAACACCATAAGTAGTGGAAATATACTAACAACACAGTAACTACAGATTTATCGTTAGTAAGTCATATCCCGCAACAAATCAAGTTGAGCAATAACCCAGTTTCACTTGTTAAAGCATCTATGTGCCTATTCAGAACAATTAAAGTACTAGTATCTCTCCTCATAGGCGCACATCAATTCAGCAACACCTTTTTAAAAAAACAGAAGGGAAAAAGAGAGGGAATGTAAAGGAAGAATTCTGTAATTCCCCCCCCCCCCCCCCCCGCTGCTGGTACCAACAAATCCCAGGACCTTGTAAAAACAACAATTCAAACCACAAACATTAAATACTCGATCATTGAGGGTTCCCGTTATGCCTATAGCTATTTTACTGAAGAGTAGATTTAAAACTGAAATTATTCATTTGTATTTTCAAATCCCCCTTTTTATTATTTTACAATCAAACACAGAGTTAGCCAATAACTTATGGCTGCAAAAATGCAATCAAACATGAACACTAGGTCAGCATCAAATCAAACACAACTTAAACAGGTAAAAAAACCAGTTGATGCTAAGATAAAAATAAAAGAGTCTTCCAAAAATGCTAACAAAACATCCGGTAGTGCAGGCACACCAGGCAGTTCCCGGTCAATTCAGGACAAAGAAAAATTAAAGAACAAAACAAAGACAGAAGAGCAAAGCAATCAATCAGCAGTCAATCTAGATAAGTACTTTGAGGAAGACGACACTGTAACTGAATGCGAAGAAACGGATTCGGAATCAGAAACGAGCAAAACTAGTAAACAAGTTGCACTTGAAATAGTTAATGCCCCCGAGGTACGCGGTACGAAGATGGAACTCCAAAAGCTATGTGATGCCCCAGAAACAGGGAAAAGAAGATCAATAACAGTTGAAAAAGCGCTCAGAGCAATAAGTTACATCAGAGTTATAGAAAAACGAACCACAAGATTGCCGAAAATCGTCTGCAGAGAGATAGATAAAGCATTGGAAATAATCTCAAGATCAATAGTAGAACTCGAAGTCAGAGCACAGCACGCAGAGGCGCAGAACGATATATTGGAAAACATGACGCACAGGCAGACAGAAAAGGCAGAACACGATTCAGCAGACGAAGTACATGGGAGAGAACGGGAGATAAAAACAAACAAACCTCCAATTAACTACGCAGAGGCAGTAAAAGCAGCCACATCAACAATTATCATACAGGCAAAAGAGGACAGAACAGCTGAGGAAGTAGAAAAACAAGTTCTTAACCATTCCAAGGACCATCACGGTAATGTTAAGAGTGTACGAAAAATCAGGAATGGGGTAAAGATCATGTGCGAAAGCGCAATGGCCGCACAGGAGCTTAAAAAGACAATTACTGAGGATCAAGAGGTAAGCGAAGCGCTAGAAATAAAAAACGCAAGCCTGAGGAAAAAAAGAATAATCATTTTCAACGTCCCGAATTGGGTCCCTGAAGACCAGGTAACATCAAAGCTCGCACGCATTCTAGGGGTTAATAATGATGAATACAACGAAGATGTCTTCAAACTGATGAAGCCGTTGGCGGCCAAGAATGAGAAAATACACATTCCAGTCACTCTTCCCGAACCTCTGGCGGACCACCTGCTTAAAAAAAGGACGGTTTGTCTGGGGTTCAAAGAATGCCCGGTGAAACATTTCGTAACAATCCAAAGATGCCACCAATGCCTCGGTTTCGACCACGTGGCATTACAATGTCCAAACACACAGATGTGCTCCAACTGCGCAGGGGAACACAGCTACAAAGACTGTAAATCGAGATGCAAAGAATGTGCTATGTGTCGTCTATATAACTGGACCAACAAAGGATGGCTGAGAGCTCAGAAACCAACAGACCATTCGACACATTCAGGACACTGCTGGGTGTACCAGACACTACTGCAAATACGACAATTAGAACTTCAGGAGGGTAAGAGGCAGCTAACAAATGGCTTAGAGGTGATACAGGGGTTAGTCTCAATTCACACGTATAGGGGCAAGCCACGAATTGCTAGGACCACTAATGAAGAACACGGCAGGTATCAACGCAGGGACGAACTAAGAAGAAAACATCATGCTTAATACCGCCTCAAATAATCACATAAACATGCACTCACAGAATGCAACACAAACACGAAGACCAGACGTCCTAAACGCCATACAGATCAATCTTCACAACAGCAGCCATGCCACAAACGAATTAGGGGGATACATGGGAGCAGAAGGAATACATGTTGCTATGTTACAAGATTACTACCAGAACAAGGAGACAGGACAAATAGCAGGTATAAACCCAAAACATTGGTCAATAACAAAAACGAAAACAAACAAATCAGCCATCATAACAAAGTTAGGATCAAACCCGATAACGCTAAGTGAACAAGAATTTGTATCAGCCATAACTATCGAAAACAATAAAGAAAAACTAACAATTATCAACACATATGCTCCCCCCTCAGCCGATTTCTCAGTGGTGCTTTCAGAAATTGAGAACACTATGAAGATAGCATCGGGAGAAATCCTGCTAGTGGGAGACTTTAATGCACATTCACAAGCATGGGGATATGACAATATCGACGACAGGGGACAAAAACTCACAGACTTCATCCTTCTTAATTCACTTTTTGTCCAGAATCCACCAGTTGCCCCTCCCACTTTCTGCACTATGAGGAATAAAAAAGAAATTAAGGGATGGCCGGATTTAACGATAGCAACACTTAAACTAGGGAACAAAATTAAGGACTGGGAGGTCAGCGAGGACGAATCTCATAGTGATCACAAATTAATAAAATTTAAAATTCAACATGACAACACCAGCCACCACAGACACAGATTAGAAACAAAACATGGAAAACATGAAAAATTTGACAAAAACATAAAAAAAATCAGAAATAAATATATCAAAGAGTTAAAAAAAGTATCGGAAATAGACCAACTAGATAATATTACCCTCAGACTTCAAAATGAAATCACAACCGTAGCGATTAACTGCTATAAAAAACGGTCAACACCCGATATAACAGCCCCACCATGGTGGACAGATGAAATTAAAACGGCAAGAAACAGAGTCAGGGCCTTCAGGAGGCGATATCAAAAACAAAAAGACGAAGAGCTAAAATCTAAACAACACATAGAATACAAAAAAGAAAGAGCAAAACTAAAAAAAATAGTCCAAAAAACAAAAATTAAAACCTGGAAAAGATTCTGTGAGGACGCAACAAACAGATACGGGTCCCAGTATAAACTAGCATCGGGAAAAGTTACGAAACCCCCAAGACTTGTAAACATCTTACCAGATAACAAAACAGTAACAATAAAGGAAACTCTTAATCACTTTCTAAACAACCTGTTTCTTACAGACCCGTCAACAGAACATAAACTTATACCAGCCCCCCCCAGATTTAATGACTCAAGGCCCCCCGTGATAACGAAACAGGAATTAAACCGAATAATAAGAAATATAAAACAAAACAAGGCACCAGGGTATGATTACATAGATTATAATTTAATTAAAAGAATACACAATGCAGAACCACAACTTTTACTAACGCTTTTCAACACATGCCTCAAACTTAACTATTTCCCAAAATCTTTCAAAATAGGTACAGTAGTACTATTCCACAAAGCTGGTAAAGACACCAAAGATCCAAAAAATTACAGACCAATATGCCTACTACCAGCATTCAGCAAAATATTAGAAAGAATAATACATGGTAGAATAAACCACCATCTAACAACTAGTAATTTTTGGAGCGCCAAACAATACGGGTTCAAACAGGGAATATCAACAGAACAAGCACTAGACGAACTTATTAACAAAATTAAACAAGACAAAGAGGAAAAATATCAAACACTGCTAATTTCTATGGACATTAAGGGCGCATTTGACAATATAAGTTGGCCGATAATAGCCAAAACCCTAAAACAATCTCCCTGCCCCACATACTTAATTAATTGGATCATTAGTTTTCTGGAAGATAGATACGTAACATTAGAAGAAAATGGTATAAAAATAACAAGGCAAACATTCGGCGGATGCTCACAAGGCAGCTGCCTGGGACCACTTCTGTGGCTGCTAATAGCAGATATAGCACTTAAGAAGCAATGGGGTATAAATGTCAGGATTCAGGCTTTCGCAGACGATTTTATACTAATCTTAAGATCAAAAACAAAAGAAGAACTTATAAAATTAGCAAATAAAATAATAAAAGAATTTAACGAGTGGATAACAAACAATAGATTAACATTAAATTGGGACAAAACAGAATTACTGTACCTAAATAGAGGACACACAGGGAATCTCCCAACCGAAAATTCATACAACATAGAGGGCATTGAATTCAACGGTAAAAAGTTAGAGGTCAAAGAACAAATTAAATATTTAGGGGTAATGATACACAAGAATCTAAACTGGCTCCCACATTGCCAACAACAAACAAAGAAAATCAGAAAATCATTTTGGATGATGGGACGGATGGTCTCTAAGGGATGGGGTCTACAACCCAACATAATTAAAATTTGGTATAGGTCAGTAGTGGAGAAAACACTTACATACGCCGCCCCAATATGGGGGCATAACCTGAATAGACGCAGCAAGGAAGTATTATCTAGCTGTCAAAGGCACTTTGCATTGGCCATAGTCAAAGCTTATAGGACAGCCTCAACAGCGGCACTTCAGGTTCTATCTGGCCTGATTCCAATTCACCTTCAAGTACAATACGAAGCAGCTTACGGCACTGTCTCAAGATTACGCAAAACAGTAAACATATACAACACAACTATCCATCACACGGACTATGTTAAAAAGATCAACGTTTGGCACAACCACCCAGCAGAAACAGTAGAACCAAGATTCGGACACAATCTAAGAGACATAGTCGTATACACAGACGGTTCGAAATTGGAATCAGGCGCTACGGGATCGGCTTTCGTAGCATACAAAAATGAACAAAAAATCAAGACATGGTCGGTGCCACTAAGAAAGTGCAACAGTGTCTTCCAAGCCGAACTACTGGCCATACTGAAAGCCGCAGAATGGGGTAATACCACAGGGCAAGATTACAGCATACGCTCGGACTGCATGTCAGCAATACAAGCATTAAGCAAACCCTTTAACGTAACTGAAATAATAGATACAATACAACAAACAGTAAAAAAATCAAATAATAAATTTAAAATCAGCTGGGTCAAGGCTCACGTGGGCATCCAAGGAAACGAGGATGCTGACGAATTGGCCAAACAAGCAGCACAAAACCCATACAATGCAATCCCTTACCACATGGAGAAACCAATAACAAAACTAAAGAGAACCCTGAAAGAACTAACAATTAAGCAATGGCAGTTCGAGTGGGACTACGGGGACACAGGCAGGCTGACACACAGGTACTTCCCTAAAGTGGATACACACAGATTGATAAGCTGCAAACTACTTTCTCAAGTCTACACAGGCCATGGCGCGTTTCCAGCATATCTGCACAGATTCGCACTGGTGGAAACGCCAGATTGTGAGTGTGGATTGATGGGAACTTCCAAACACTACCTCATAGCCTGTCCACTCACACAAGCACTCCATCTGGTAGGCATAACACCAAACAACGAGCAACTTTGGCACAAACAGCTAGCTCAAAACAAACATGTACAAGCAAAAGCCAAAACAGTGATCAGATGGTTAATTGATAACATAGACTTAATTTCACACTAACGTGAAGCAAAACTGAACAAGCCCTTCCCACCATCCACACAAGATTAATTCCTCAGCAGCAACAGTAATCTAGCGTAGTGCATAGCGAAATAATAAAAAGCAATTAATAGAATCCTCTATTTTTGCACAAAAAGGCATTAAAAGAACTTTACTTTTACTGCACCAAAAAAACTATAAAAAAATATATACTAAAAGCACAATGTGCACAAAAAAAAAAAAAAAAAAAAAAAAAAAAAAAAATTAACGAAGCCATGTACGCTAATGGCGCCTGGTGCATGTAAAATCCGTCGTGGGTGCAAAGTCCTCCAAGTTCCCTTTGAATTATACCTCTGGAGGTGCCTAGTCAGGTGAAGGTCTCGTCACCTGATCAAGGTTCTAAATTACGAGACCAATTCCTTTCTCTTTTTTAAAATTTAAATTTCTTTTTTAAACCTGCCATTTCAGCGAGGTTGGATGGATGCCGTGAGCTGTCAAGTAGAGAAACTGTAGCAAACCACTAGAGAACACTACAGACAAGATGTAATACATAGCGGAAACACAAATATTTAAACTGAATTATATAAACCTGTCTATATTAGCAACCATAGTCAGTGTGAATATGGCCCGAAAGCAAGCCCCTTTCCTTATTCGACAACATACCCAGATACCCATAATTAATAACAAACTAGAACCGGCCAACACAGTATCAAAGTAACTCTCACGAAATACCGTTGCAGCCAAGGACACCCAAGAAGCTAATCAGGTGGATCTCCGTTATGAGGAGATTAGGCGAATTTCGCCCCGCGGCCAGGTATACAAACTCGTTAAGCTGGGCATAATGCCCGGCAGGTAGGGGCCTGGTCTGCGGTTTAATAATAATAATATTGTATTGAATATATATCAAAGGGTATGCATCTTTTATTTGCAATAAAAGTTACAGAATTCCTGCTATACGAAGCATAAAAATATGCATGTTTTCTATTTACTGACTTTCATAAGAAGAGAAAGAAATACATGAATACCTTATAAACGATTCAGGTACAACGGCCGTGTAGCGTAATCACTGGAGCGTGTCTCTCGTATGTGTAAGTACCCAGCTTAAAATCCAGTCGGCGGTAAGAAAGTTTATTCCGTAAAATCTGTATCATAACTTCCATGTGATTCTGTGTGCGTGATTAACAAAAGTAATGTGTATTATGTAAATTTTTAAAAGATAATGTCCGTATTTATTAGATTTAAAATAAATAAATAAATAAATAAATACTTTTTACATTATGTCGAATAATAATAACTTCGGATGCTTTTTATGCACATTAAGTGACCCTGAAGTCTCCCAAATTCCTCCAGTATTACTTCCTGATATCTTCCCTAGAACAACCTGAGGAGGAACCTGAAGGAGGTCCTGGGGAGCTCCCTGGGATGCTATGAGGCGGACATTTTTGGTTCCTGAGGACCTCCTGGTGACAAATTTTTGCATCCTCAGGGATGCCTGGAGGATGAATGTCAATCTTCCTGGGGACGTCCTAGGGAAGCACATGTGCTATATGGGTATACAATTATAATTATTTCAGACACCTGATGGACCTGTAAATTTTGCTTTCTGTATAGCCTTAATTCAGCATGATAACCCAGATTCTCATTCATTAAAGATTTGCCCCAAATTAAAACATGATCATGTGTCTCCCAAATTTTTACAGAAAATGAATGTTGCAATGGCTTTCCAGATTTGTTTGTTTTTTCATCTAAATTTTGTTAAAATGTTTTTAATAATAATTGTGTATTCTCTCAATTGTTTTAAAATCAGTTTTTCAGTGATTCTGTTGCATCTGGAATGGAGACATTAAAGGATGCTGTTCCAGAACTAAAAGATTGTGATGGGTGCATCAAATTTGTTAGGCAAATCAAACGCTTAATAGAATGAACTCAAGCTTGCCTTCTACTGCACTTAAACCTAATTCTTCTGCTGAACAAGTATTGCTTTTTTCTTTTTATTTAATAAGTTTATGATATTTGATTATTTTCAAATTGAAATAGTTTTACTTAGGATGTCAATGATTAAAAATAAGATTTTTGTAATATCAAATGATTTTATTGTTATTATTATTATGGATTAAAATAAAATTTTAAAATGTAAGATGAACATATTTTAAAAAGCAGGGGTCGATCCAGGAAAAATTTGGGGCCTATTTAGGGACCCTTCACAAAAATCTATTTAATAAAATGGCACCCTTCACAAAAATCTATTTAATAAAATGGGCTCCTTCACAAAAATCAATTTGATAAAATGGGCGCCTTCACAAAATTCTATTCCATAAAAACTTACTATTTATTATTTATTTATTAGTTTGTGATGTTTTAAAATGTGTAATTTGTAAACAAACAAGTTCACCAGAGAGGAAAATTTCAGCAAAAAGGATTAAAAAAAGTTTTTGTTTAAAAAATGCTTGGTTCGAATTTGATTAACTGGATTTCAACTTTTGTTGCAAAATGTTATTTTTCACAAAAATATAATAAATTTCACAAAAATAACTTTTACAATAAAAACCTGCATCGACCAAGAATAAAAACCTGCATCGACCCCTGAAAAGTTTCTAAATGTCAGATAAAGATTGAAAAGGCAGAAACTTTTTCTTTCTTTTTTTTATTTATTTCAAAAACTGAATGCTAATAATCCCCACTAAGTGATAATAGTGCTGCTATTTAATATTTTGAGGATTGCAGATATAACTGGCAATTCTTAATGTACTCTTAAACTTATACTTAATTTAGTTAATTATTAGATAGTAGAAATAAAGTTCTTGTTTAATTAAAGCAAATACCACTCTTTGTTTTTATTACTTAACTCAATGAATGAAATTTTAAATGTTATTATTTTTTTCTTACATTTTAGGAAATTGCAGATTTTATCAGTTATTTAGATCAGTGGAAAAGTTTTGCTGCAGCTAACAACTACAAATTTATGCCCACCAGCACGTACCAAGGTTTGAAAGTAACTCTTACTTCCACTCTACAGTTACATTCATTTCTGGCCGAAAAGCAGCATTATAACTTTTTAATGACTGCTTAACTAAATCAAGATTCTTTAGAGGTTTTTTTTTTTTGTCATTATTATTCAGCTATATGTATCTTCATTTAACTTTCCAGATAATTTTTCAATTCACTTCCCATGAGCGAGTTTTGCTTTAATCTTCAGAATAAGTTTGTCATAAGTTTTATGTTTTGATTAAACTTTTCATGTGATAAGTGCTTTTGTGTTAATAGCACGCCTGGTAAGAAATTGTATATTTTTCAAGCAATATACATCATAACAAGTGTATAATAGAAATTTGCTGCTTTGCCTTTTATTCATTAATATATATATATATATATATATAGGACAAAAGAACAAAGATAAATATGATATAATATGACAACTAGATGGAACCCGTCAAAATTTGACGGCAAACAACTTGATAATACCATAAAAGTAAAATTTATAGTTGCTTTAACTTGATAAATTTCATAGTGGGGAGCATAATATGATTAAGTGGTCACAGACTTTTCCATCGATAAATCACATGAGGGGTGTATGCAAAATTTAGAAAAGTACACCCTTGGGGGGTCAAAGTGGGGGGATGGACATGGGAGATGCATAATATGATTAAGTGGTGACAGACCTTTCCAATGATATATAACATGAGGTTGTGTGCAAAATTTAGAAAGTACCCCTTGGGGGGGGCAAAGTGAGGAGATGGACACCGGAGATGCATAATATGATTAAGTGGTCACAGACCTTTCCAATGATATATAACATGAGGGTTGTGTGCAAAATTTAGAAAGTACAGGGGGGGGGGCAAAGTGGGGAGATGGACATCGGAGATGCATAATATGATTAAGTGGTCAAAGACCTTTCTAATGATATATAACATGAGGGTAATGTGCAAAATTTAGAAAGTACCCTTTGGTGGGGGCAAAGTGGGGAGATGGACATTGGAGATGCATAATATGATTAAGTGGTCACAGACCTTTCCAATGATATATAACATGAGGGTTGTGTGCAAAATTTAGAAAGTACCCTTTGGGGGAGGGAGGGGGGCAAAGTGGGGAGATGGACATCGGAGATGCATAATATGATTAAGTGGTCACAGACCTTTCCAATGATATATAACATGAGGGTAATGGGCAAAATTTAGAAAGTACCCTTTGGGGGGGGGGGCAAAGTGGGGAGATGGACATCGGAGATGCATAATATGATTAAGCAGTTACAGACCTTTCCAACAATATATGACATGAGGGTGTCAACAAAATTTAGAAAAGTATCCCTTGTGGGGGGGGGGGAAGTGGGGAGATGGGCATCGGAGATGCATAATATGATTAAGTGGTCACAGACCTTTCCAATGATATATGACATGAGGGGTGTCAACAAAATTTAGAAAAGTATCCCTTAGGGGGGTGGGGGGGCAAAGTGGGGAGATGGACATTGGAGATGCATAAAATGATTAAGTGGTCACAGACCTTTCCAATGATATATAACATGAGGGTAATGTGCAAAATTTAGAAAGTACCCCTTTGGGGGGGGGGGGGGCAAAGTGAGGAGATGGACACCGGAGATGCATAATATGATTAAGCAGTCACAGACCTTTCCAACAATGTATGACATGAGGGGTGTCAACAAAATTTTGAAAAGTGCCCCCCTTAGGGGGGGGGCGGGATGGACCCCGGAGATGCATAACATGAATAAGTGGTCGAAGACTTTTCCACCGATATATCACATGAGGGGTATGTGCAAAATTTAGAAAAGTGTCCCACTTGGGGGGGGGGGGCGGGGGATGGACACCGGAGATGCATAACATGAAAAAGAAGTCACAGCCGTTTCAACTTGCAACCTTTTTCTCGAAGGCATTTGACAATATTAAATTTTTTTTTACCCAAGACAATTTAACGATATTCTTATTTTTTTTTGCGTAATTCGTCAAACGTTCATGGAAAAAATCAGGAAATTCGCTAATCAATAGTTGATAAATTATAAAATTCAACAATCGATAGCAGTAAAATTGGTCAATCGATAACGGAAAAATCACGAAATTCATCAAATGGTCTCCCGTAAAAAAAATTGTCCTGCACACTGATGTGATGATCAAAAGGGTTTTGAAGTATAGGACAAAATTAGCACTTGCCAAACAGCGAGTAATACTGAAAATTTGGCAATGGACTTTATTGCCACCACTGGTCAAACATAATAGTCACACTCACCAATTGCGATGATTGAATGGAAAAAGATTTTTTTTCTCTGCTGTCGCGCGACAAATTTTGAAACCATTTGGTAAATTTCATCCCCGAAATTGGCAGATTGTGAATTTTTTTTCTCGAAGAAATTCGACGATATTCGAAAAATTTTTCTCCCGAAACCAGTTGATGAATTTTGCGATTTTTCCACTGTGTAGATTAATGAATTTTGCACTTCTTCCGCTATCGATTGACGAATTTCGAATTTTATCGACTATCAGTTAACGAATTTCACGATTTTTTCCATGAACGAACAAATTGCGCACTTTCTGCTAATTGACACATTTCGCCCTTTACAATTCAGTCAATGAGTTGAACGTTGTTTCTTTCGAGAAATGTCAGGAATGAAACACTGATTCTTTAGGTTGAATTTACTTCGTTCGATGCCCCATGGAAGAATGTGTGCGATGCAGCAACGGGCGTCACAGACTTTTTAGGGCACCTGCAGACTAAAAACATCTAACCAATCTTCGCGGGGGGAAAATAACAGATTTTGTCAAATGATTGAGGAAAAAACACTACTTTATCAAAGGATAATGGGAAAACATGACTTTTGTTAAAAGACCACAGAAAAAACGTAATTATGCAAAAGGATCGCGAAAGATAAGCAAATTTTGTCAAAGAATCGCAAAAAAGGAAATTTCACCAAAAGATCACGCTTTTTTACTAAATTTCGTCTAAAAATTGCGGAATAAAATGTATTTTATCAAAGAATTGCTGGAAAATGCGAATTTCGTTAAGGATCGTGAGAAAAATGCGAAATTCTTCAAAGGATCGCTGAAAAAACACTAATTTCGTCAAAGAATTGCTGAAAAAACATGAATCTCGCCCAATAACAGAAAAATCATGGTTCATAATCATTATATCTAGTAGTATATGTAAATACAGTTTGTGATATAAGACAAAATTAACATTCACCAATCGGCGAGTAATACTGGAAATTGGTGATTGATGTTATTGCCACCACTGGCTAAACTTAGTCACACTCGCCAATTGCGATGATTGAATGTAAAATGAAATTTTTTTTCCCGCTGTCACTCAAAGAATTTTGAAACCATTTGGTGAAGTTTTTTCCGAAACCATTTTGTGAATTTCCCGATTTTTTCTTCAAAATCATTTGACAAAGAGACTTTTTTCTCGATGGCATTTGACAATATTAAAATTTTTTTTACCCAAGACAATTTGACGATATTCTTAATTTTTCTTGTGCAATTCGACAAATGTTCATGGAAAAAATCATGAAATTCGTTAATCAATAGTCGATAAATTGTGAAATTCAGCAATCGTTAGCGGTAAAATCGTAAAATTTGTCAATCGATAACGGAAAAATAATGAAATTCATCAAACGGTTTCCGGTAAAAAAATTGTCTTGCACGCTGATGTGATGATCAAAAGGGTTTTGAAGGCATTTATTTTATTTGTTGTATTGTGTATAAATACCTAGGTGGAAACAGTTTGCTTATTTTGTCAAATGTTTCAACAATATTCGACCCAATACGCATGCATAAAAAAAATCTTCCGGTAGGACCGGCCAATGAGGTGAAGGTCTATTACGGTCTCTAGAAACGTGTTTGGGATCATCTCCTGTTGTTTTTTTCTTGCACTTTGCGTTAAACCTAGGAAGGTATTTATATAGAACTCACTGTGGAGTGTTTAGAAGGTATTTATTTATTTCATTTATTATAATTTGTATGAATACTTAGGTGTCCATTTCGGATTTACTGTTTAAAAATTAATTTAGGCTCTTTTAACGTTCGCGAAATCAATCCCGATGGAAATTGTCTTTTTAGATCTCTATCATTTTGTTTATATAGTACAGAAAATGATTATTTAAATGTATGTAAAAATATCGTAGAACACGTAATACAAAATTGGACCACTTATAGTCCGTTTATTATCGGGGATGAATCTTATGGTGTTCCGATTGCTAATGAAGACAATTATGTAAATATATGGTTCTTCATAGAGGTATATGGTTCTTCACACTTCAATAGAAGCATTGTTTAAATTAATATAATTCTACAAATATGATGCAGTTTTAAAATATCGAGTAATGATTAATACTGTCAAAGAATATACTCATATACATAATTAAGTTTTGGTACTTCTCTATTATCTCATCGACCACTTTTCATAAAAAAAAAAACTATCGCCAAATAAATGGGAGAACGTTGTCATTGGAATATCAAAATAAATAAATAAAATATAAGAATTTAAGGATACAATTGTTATTTTAATTAATGAAATAACTAATAAATCAAATAAACATAATGAAAAATACACGCAAATGTTGAATTAAAAACCACTTGATGACATAAAAAACACGTATAATGTTTTCGACATCAAGTAAATGGGACTGCAATTTTGGCATTTAATCATACAGTTTGGCGATAGTATTTTGTTATGAAAAGTGGTCGATGGGATAATAGAGAAGTACTCAAGTTTTTTATACCAAGTTTGAAAATTTATCTTTTTTTGACATTTAAAAAAAATAACATAAAAAAACATTACAAATTTGCCCATTTAAAACATTCAAGATTTGTATATATACAAACAATACAATGTAAATATTAATATTGTTACATGATACATTATATACATTGTTTGCATATATACTTCTTTGTATACATATATTGTTTGTATACATACAAACAAATATAATGTAAACATTATTCAAATATTAAGAGTTTGCAAATCAAAACATTCTAAAGATTTGTATACATACAAACAATATAATGCATACATACTCTTTACAAATAAAATAGCCCACTTATATAATGACAAAACTTTTAAATCGAATAGAGATAATATATTTCTGTTTTGTTATGAAAAGTGGTCAATGGGATAATAGAGAAAAGTACCTAAGTTATTTATACCAAGTTTGAAAATTTATCTTTTTTTTGACATTTAAAAAAAATAACAGAAAAAACATTACAAATTTGCCCATTTAAAACATTCAAGATTTGTATACATACAAACAATACAATGTAAATATTAATATTGTTACATGATACATTATACATTGTTTGTATATATACTTCTTTGTATACATATATTGTTTGTATACATACAAACAAATATAATGTAAACATTATTCAAATATTAAGAGTTTGCAAATCAAAACATTATAAAGATTTGTATACATACAAACAATATAATGCATACATACTCTTTACAAATAAAATAGCCCACTTATGTAATGACAAAACTTTTAAATCGAATAGAGATAATATATTTCTGTTTATTTTATAACTTATATTCAGATGCTCAGATTCTGCTTTTTTCGAACACATAATAATAAAAATATTACTACCGTGCGTACTGTCTTTTGACATTATATTTACATAATCAAATTCATTATCAATCGGAACACCATAAGATTCATTCCCGATAATAAACAGACCATAAGTGGTCCAATTTTGTATTACGTGTTCTACACGTTTGAATAATTATTTTCTGTATATATAAACAAAATGATAGAGATCTAAAAAAAAATTTTCCATCGGGATTTCGCCAACTTATGAGCCTAAATTCATTTTTAAACAGTAAATCCGAAATGGACATCTAAGTATTCATACAAATTACAATAAATAAAATAAATAAATAAAATAAATACCTTCTAAACACTCCACACTGAGTTCTAGATAAATATCTTCCTAGGTTTAACGCAACGTGACAACAGAAAAAAACAACAGATGATACGATCCCAAACACGTTTGTAGAGACAGTCATAGACCCTCACCTCATTGGCCGGTGATTTTTTGACGCATGCGTATTCGATCGAATTTCGATGGAATAGATTTGACAGAATTACCAAACAGCTTTAAATATATGGATATTAATGATATAGAAAATTTTTCGTTTTTCTCACTAATAAAAAAAAGTTCATTTTAGTTGGATAACAGTCCGAGTATTTAATTTAGGTACTTTTCTGTTATACGGACACCATTGTCGCCAAGTGTAATAGTTGGCGCAAAATGAAAATCACATGAATTGAAACATTTGAAAAGTAAAAGAAAAAACATTGTTGATAATAGAGTGAGCATTTTAAAAATATAATATTTGAAAATTATATACTTTTAAGAACTATTTTATTAAATCACAAATATATACTTAAAATAAGTGAACAAATAACTGTTATACAATAAAGTAATAAAATAAACTAATATTAAACTGCTGGCATAAAATTACAAATATCTTTTAGCATTGCAGTAAACATTTCATTTTTTGAATGAAGGCTTCGCCACATGAACTGTACGAGATAAGACTCTAAATGATGACGAACAGTTCCCAATGTCTTTTGTTGCACTGTGATGTAATGTATCTGGCAACAGTTAAAAAAGAGACTTATCGGGAACTCTGAGTTCGAGGCTGGCTATTGTGTTTATGTTGTGAGCTGGTAATTGTGTTGTACATATCGCGCACTTGAGATAGTTTATATATAATAAAATAGTTTAAATATCTTCCGAATTTTCACTTATAATACATGGTGGCAGCGTTTATTAAAAAACAATGTATCAAATTCCTGCGCCTGAACAATTTTCCTTTCGCCCGGATGATTGGCAAAAATGGATAGATCGATTCGAACGTTTTCGATCGGCATCGGGTTTGAAAACGAAACCAAAGGAAGAACAGGTAAACTCTTTAGTTTATTTAATGGGTTCTCAAGCTGAAGAAATCTTGTCATCTTTTAACTTAAGTGCAGACGATATAAAAGATTTTGATGTTGTAAAGAACAAATTTGAAACTCATTTTATTCCTACACGTAATGTTATATACGAAAGATATAAATTCTATACGAGAACACAAGATGAAGGTGAATCGGTAGAACAGTTTATCACATCGTTATACACATTAGTGCAAACTTGTGAATTTCCTACCTCTTTTCAGGAAGAAATGATTAGAGATAGAATTGTTTGCGGTATTCGCGATAAGAAGGTGTCTGAAAATCTACAACTAGATATGAAACTTACACTTGAAAAAGCAATTACAACAGCTCGTCAGGCTGAAACAATAAAAAATCAACAACAAGTTTTGAGTAATGATTCTACATCATATAAGGTAGCTAACAGAGTAGCGATACCACAGAATAAGAAAAACAGACAATATAAAAATGTCGAATCTTATAATTCCGATAAGAAAAAAGAAGTATGTTTTTAGTGTGGAAAACAAAACAAACATACGAAATTAGAATGCCTTGCGCATAAAGCAATTTGTAACAGATGTAAAAAAGTCGGTCATTATGCTAAAGTTTGTAAATCAAAACTGCATGTTAACGAAGTTGAAAAAACAAAATCTACGAACTCTTCTGATTTTTTGGGTTTCGTAATGAATACTTCGGATAAAAATAATCCAATAAAAATATCAGATAACCGTTGGAACGCTAAAGTTTTGATTGAAAAGACTCCTTTAGAATTTAAGATCGACACAGGGGCAGATGTAACGGTCATTCCTAAGAACATTTATGATTCGAAATTGGAACATATAAAGTTAAAGGGATCAAATAAAGTTATTTGTGGTCCAGATGGGAAAAATCTGAAGATAGCTGGGATAATTCACGTTAAATTAAAGAACAAAAGTTTTAGTTATGAAGATGACGTGTATGTAATAAATAATTTACAACATCCGTTGTTAAGTTGTACAGCTAGTGAGAATTTGAATCTCATCCAAAGAATCTTTGAATTGAAATCAAAACTGGATCCTGTGGCAAAATTTCCTAAATTATTTAAAGGAATTGGTAAGGTCGAAAGGACGTATCAAATAAAATTAAAAGATGATGCTAAGCCTTATGCAATTTCTGTTCCACGGAGAGTTCCATTAGCTTTAAGGGGAAAATTTAAAAAAATTATTAGATGAAATGACAAAAAATAAAATTATTGAACCAGTAGACGAAGCCACAGAATGGTGTGCGCCTATGGTTATTGTTCCAAAAAAATCAGGTGATATAAGAATTTGTGTTGATTTATCAGTTCTGAATGAGAACATTGAAAGAGAATATTTCCCCATGGCATCAGTTGACTATACTTTAAGTCAATTTAGTAATGCTAAGGTGTTTAGTATTATTGATGCAAATGCAGGCTTTTGGCAAATAAGTTTAGATCCAGCTTCAGCAAAGTTAACTACCTTTATTACACCTTTTGGAAGGTTTAAGTTTAAACGTTTACCGTTTGGAATTAAAACGGCACCTGAAGTGTTCCAGAAAAGAATTCATGAAACTATTCAAGAAGGTCCTGGTATAGTGGGTCTTATGGATGAATTTGTAATTTTTGGTTCGACTGAGGAAGAGCATAATCAACGACTATACGAAGTTCTTTCAAAACTTCAAGCTGCTGGGTGGACTTTAAATGCTGAAAAATGCCAGTTTGGAAAAGAATCCATACATTTTCTTGGACATATAATTTCTGAAAATGGAATAAAACCTGATACAGAAAAAACAAAGGCTATTTCTATGATTCCAACACCTAGGAATCTGACTGAATTAAAAAGATTTTTAGGAATGGCTGGATTTTTAAATAAATTTGTTCCCAATTTCGCTGATGTTGCGAAGCCTCTTTACGAATTATTAAAGAATAATGTAGAATGGATTTGGGAAAAATCTCAAATGATGGCATTTGAAGATATTAAACAGAAACTTTGTCATACTCCTGAATTAGCATTATATGATCCAAAGAAAGAAACCTTTATATCAGCAGATGCATCATCGTACGGCATCGGTTCAGTTTTATGTCAGAAGGATAATGGTAATCTACGTCCAGTTTTCTATGCATCCCGGACATTATCCGATACAGAGAAGAGGTATGCACAGATAGAAAAAGAAGCATTGGCTATCATGTGGGCATGTGAAAGGTTTCATGATTTCATTGTCAGACTAGAAGTTCACATCGAAACAGATCATAAACCTCTGGTGCCTATTTTGATGTCTAAACCATTAGATAATTTAACTCCTAGACTACAGCGTATGAAACTACGAATGATGAGATATTCTTATAGCATCAAATATACTCCAGGAAAGAATCTAGTCATTGCAGATACGTTGTCCCGAAGTCCTTTACCAGAAAAAGGAAAAGAAGAATTAAGTGAAGAAATCACTGCTTATGTGCAAATGGTTATGGAAAATTTTCCTTCATCAGATGCTAGATTGGCGGAAATATGGTCTTTGCAAAAAGAAGATCCGATTTGCAATCTATTAATTAAATTTTCTGAAGGAGGTTGGCCAGACAAAAATGAAGTGCCAGATGAATGTCTAAAATACTGGGAACATCGACATTCAATTTCTGTACAAAATGATTTGCTGATGAAAGACTCTAGAATTATTATACCTTTGAAACTACGAGAAGAAATATTAAATAGAATACATGATGGTCATCTTGGAATAACAAAGTGCAGAGCCAGAGCTCGTGAGTCTGTTTGGTGGCCAGGGTTATCATCAGAAATTGAGAACTTAGTCTCAAAATGTCACAGGTGTATACAACAACAAAAATATTTTAAAGAGCCTTTACTTCCATCAGAATTCCCAAATAGACCTTGGCAAACAGTCGGAGCGGATCACCTCAAAGTTAGTGGTAACTGGTATCTTATAATGGCAGATTACTATTCTCGATATATTGAGGTGGCAAAGTTAGAGAATCTGAGTTCAGATGCAGTCATTAATCACATGAAGTCCATTTTTGCACGCCATGGTATTCCAGAAGTAGTAAGGAGTGATAACGGCACACAATTTTCTCAACGAATAATAGATTCCAAATATAGAATTTGAAGATGTCGATCTCATAGAGTGGGCGGCGACTGCATAAATCATCACCTCATCAAGTTCATGGATGAATTCCTGCATTATATAGAACTCAGTTAGCATATTACAATGGAACTGGTCTACTATGTCATATCATGGTAGAATGTGTGGGCAGACCAAATTGTAATATGCTAATCGAGTTCTATATAATGTAGGAATTTCATCTGCAAACTTGATGAAGTGATGATTTATGCAGTCGGTGCTCATTCTATCAGGATTGTGGCAAAAGATTCTGCAACTTACAAAAGATTAGGGAAGGGGCTGGCACCTGAAAATAAACCCCTGATCTGTGAAGTTGCAGATATGCCACCAGGTGTCAGGCAAAATATTGCCGGCAAAAGCCCATTTTTAACTTATTTTTCTTTCATTTTTTCTTTTATTTTTTGAAGACAATGGAAAAAAAATTCACAAACTTCTCTCTATTTTTATTTTCTTCCCTCAAAACAGATAACACTAGTAAAAAAAACTCATAAACGTATCTTTTTACAATGAAAAAAGAAAGAGATGAGGTATGGGAATTAATACTAATGACTAATAAAAATAAAAACTTTTATTAAAGTTTTAGTTTATTTGCTTTTTGTGTTCTTTCAGGAAGAGAAGAAACTCCAGAAATGGATAAAAGCTATCACAAGAAACGGTCCTTTAAAGAGGACTTTTCACTTCAAAACAAAACCCTCCCAGAAAGTTTTTCATTTCAAAACAGGACCTTTTAAAAACTTTACACCTTAAAACAACACCCTTCACAAAATTCTTTGCCTTAAAAAGTAAAATCTGACTCACTTTTACATATATAAAGAAAATATATGTATTTTATTGGGTATATGCAAAAGTAAATTAAGTTTTTTAGTTAAAATTACATGTTTATTTTAAATCAAATAAGAAACTATGTTGTTTACACTTTAATCAAATGTCATATACTATGTTATGAAGAGATGCTTCAAAAGAATGTATTACCAGATTCTCAGAATACATATACCCCTTACTCCATCTATTGGAAAAACGGAACTTTTGCATATACCTAGTACATACATATATCTTCTTAAAAATGTATGAACAAAATCCTGAATATAACAATAATTTCAAATTGACAAAATTAAGGCTAGATTTTTCACAAAGACAGGACCTTGGGAGAAAAGTCTGGACAGACACCTACAAGATCAGGTCAAGAAATTAAGACTCAATAGAATTTGTGAATTACATTCTTTGGATGAAGAAAATACCTGGTAATTTGTCCATAAAATAGATGGAAGTGAGGTAGATACTGAAAGATAAACAAAAAATGTATATACATAGTAAAATAAATAAAAGCTAATTCAATAATTAAAAAAAAAAAGCCATGTACAGTTAAAGATTGAGCCTTAAATGCCTTATGTACAGCAATAATTAAGGTGTATCCATCGTTGGCGATAACGGCCTGTGGCGATGGATTTGGTGAATACTGGAAACAAATGTTCAATTTATAAGAATGAAAATTATTTGAAAAAAAAATAATAATAAAATTAACTTCTTTCACACAATTACATATGCAGTTGAACTTTCATTTAGAGAACAATTTATTTTCTGAAAATCTGTAACAAAGTTTCTTGGCATTTAGAACAATAATGACAATCTTTAATGACCAATTCTATTTCCCCAATACAGTTATTTTCATCATTATTTTCCAATTTTACATACGATACCACCTAAAATCACCCATATCTATTAACATTGTAATGTGACAAATGTTTACGTAAAAGGATATAGTATATGTTGATTATACAAAATGCAGTAAAACCCCTGAATACCCTTCACCACTGGGATTGTGGAAAACCTGACAGTAATTGAGAGATGGCTGTTAGACAGAGGTTTGACATTTTTTAAAAACATATACATATACTTGGTACTTTTTGGTTAGCCGGGTGCCAGTGAAATATATATATATACAATATGGGACTCCAAATCCGGAATGCTCGGGACCACTGCCTTTCTGGATTTTGGAATTTTCCAGATTTTAGGTCTTCACTCAAGACATGACAATAATATATGATGCAGCGATGCCACTTCTGCTTTTTGGCAGATTTTCACTTTTCTTGCTTTTTCGACACCATAAACTAAAAATAGGAATGATACACCACTTTTTCCGTATTAAAATATTTGTTTTATATAATCAAAAAATGTCTGCCAAATAATAAAAAGAAGATTGCAATTAAAAATTAGTGGTGCCCAAAAGCTTTTAGTAACGAAACAAGCAAACACTTCTTGTCCGAACCATTTTCACTTTATTATTTGACAGACCTTTTTCGATTATATAAAACAAATATTTTAAACGGGAAAAGTGGTGTATTGTTCCTATTTTTAGTTTATGGTGTCGAAAAAGCCTAACAGTTAAGGGGTTAAAAGCCGATCAGCGATTTCCGCAGAACTCTTTATTTAAAAAAATAAAATAGAACTTCATGAAATAATTGCTGAAAAAATTGTGAATTTCGTTAATCGGTTGTGGGGAAAAAATAACAAATTTCATCGATCAATCACAAGAAAAAAAAAAGAGTCAAACAATAGCAGAAGTTAATCGTGAATTTCGTCAAACGATCGCGGAAAAAAATCATGAATTTCATGAAGAGGTCGTGTAAAAGAAATCACAAATTTTGTCAAATAATTGCAGAAATTAATCACAAAATTTGTCAAATTATTGCCAAATAAAATAGCAAATTTCAGTATGAAAATGTTCCGGATTTTGGATCTTCCGGATTTCAGGATTCTAGATTTGAGGTCCCATACTGTATATGTTATATAAAAATTTTATTTCACAACATTCCTTTAAATTATTCTGAATTCTGACCTATTCATTATTTCCTTATTTCTTAATAATAATTATTCCTATTTAATGTCCTTTTAAAATTAATAACGCGTAAATTAATAATTATCTTATTCCAAATCTCAATCTAAAACTTTAAGTCCATTCGTAACTTTTATCAACTATCCAATCTATAATATTCTGAGTGACGCTAGTTTGTCATTTTGAATGTTTTTTAAAAGCCATTTTTTTTAAATTCTAAGGCTCGCTTTGCACGCTGCGTTTTTTACTTCAAAATCAATGCGCCGCTGGGTACAGGATTATTTCTTGTTAAAACTTCTCCATCACACATCATTCGCTTAGCTTAATTTTGCCTCTCTCAGATTGTTTTGAAGTGCTGACCAAATTGTTATCTGGTGTTCTGCGACTTAGAATTTCTAAACAGCCCCTTACAATCAACTTAATGATGTCGTGATTTATAGTTAAGCTGAGGATTTTTAGAACACATCTGTGTCCTGTGGAAATTGTGCTATCATATCTCCTGTTCCTGAATAAACTGTTTATCTGGAAAACTGGCTGAGTATTATTGTAGAAATTCTCATTGGGTTTCCTCATTCTCTTACTTCCTCGCCATGATTCTTAATCGAGCGACTGAAATAATTCATCTTTAAACAGCTGCAAGTTTCTCGTGAAAAATTAAATCCTCATAAAAATCACATATATATATATGTGTGTGTGTATATATATATATGTGTGTGTGTATATATATTTCACTGATGCCCAGCTAACCGAAAAGTACCATATATTTTTACAGAAATAAATTGCACAGTTTTTTTACAGTTCTAGAATTTTTTTAACAATCCTCATTTATTTTACCGCTGTATTTTCATGATCACTGCTACTGTCATAGAAATTTCTGTATTTTAGTTTTTGTACTGATTTAGTTGCAGGAAAACCTTACAAATTGCTATCTACATTGGCAGATTTTCATATTCAATCCAATTCTGTTTAGAATATCATTCAATTCAACATCAGAGATTATTTCTGTATTTTCAGATGTTGAAGGATCTGGAACAGTTTGGGCTGCATGATATCAGAATCATTATTCTATCAATGAATTTAATTTATTTGTAGAGTAAAAGTATTTTGGGGCTTCACTCAAATGTGCAAGTGTAAGAACTTATTTTGTTAAAAATGCCCCCACCCCCCTTCCGTCTAATCATATCTAGAGTAATTAAGGATTTATTTTAACAGTTAAATTTCCTGAAACTACTTGACATATTTCTTGTAGTAAAAAATAAGTGAAAAATGTAGTCTGCAGATTTACTAATTTCATTCTACTATAAATTTAATTAATATTTCAGTATTTTTTATCTACAGAGTTGAATAATGAAATATTTAAATCAAATATTTAAACTATATTAAAAACAATAGATTTTTAACAATCTGTGTTGTTTAAAAAATTGTCTTTATTTGAATGGGGAATGCTTGAGGTCCATGAGCCCCTTCTTTGTTACTTGATATATTTCTTGTAGTAATTAGTAAGTAAAAAATGTTATCTGCAGATTTTGTAATCTCGTTCTTATTAGATTCATGTACGTACAATTTAAAAATTTAATTTGTTTAGTTAGCTGTTCAGTTCAACCAAAAGATTTAATTTTAAATAGATAAAAGTGCAGTTACAACAAAAAAAATTATAAAGCTACATTTAAAATTGAATTCTATTAGTTAGAGGTATTTGTAAGGAGTTAAATATCTATAATTTTAATTTAATTAATTTATTTTTGTGCATGCAAAGAGGAGGAGGAGGGGGGGGGGGTCCTAAAAATTTCATCTTAATCAAAGAAAAAATGCTTAAAATGTGCTCCTTAGTTTGATAAAACTGTGTTCAAAAAAAATAAAATAAAATAAATAAAGTGTCTGGACCAGTTTGGGTCCTGTGACATCAGAATCGTTATTTTATCCATCAATGTAATTCATTTGTAAACTAAAAAGTATTTTGGGGCTTCATTCAGGAGTGCAAGTGCAAGAACTTATTTTAAAAAATATACTGTAAAATCCCGATTGTAAGCCACCCCTTTTTCAAAATCAAAAAGGGTTAAATTTAGGAGGAGGGGGGGGGGGGGGGCTTATAATCGAGATTTTTTAAAAAATCATTTAAAAACCTGATTTTATCATTAATTTAGAAGTAAAAAGGGATGAGAATCTTTCGTATGTAGGGAGATTTAAAAAATAAATAAAATAAAAATAAATCCCCCCCCCCCCCCAAAAAAAAATAATTTAATTTTAAAAATCATTTTTTAAATATTTTTTTTTCATTACTTATTTTATTGTAACAATAAATAATCAATCATCTAAATCTCCTCTCAAAATTATTGTTTCTCCCTTTGTCCCCTCCTCTGGTACCAAAAACGCATAGTTTAACCTTTATAACTTTTTAATTTGAAACTTCTTTTCAGACTTAGTAAATACTCTATATTAAAAATAAATAAATCCTATCTACCACCTCAGTCAACCCCTCCTTCTAAAATTCCTGCTTCTCTCCCCCTGCCCCCCCCAACCTTATCTCATGAAGATCTTACCTCTCCAAATGCATCTCGTAAAATTTAAAATTCTTAATTTTTTCTGTTTTTTTTAAAAAAATTTTCCCAACGATATTTAAATAACGTTCTACGTTATTCCTCCCTCCTTCCAAAAAGTCATATTTATTTCTTTTGTCCCCCTCCCCCTAGTACATACTTTAAAGTCTTTAAAAAAGTTTTTTTTAAATCTGTTTATAACTTTCTTGCAACTATAATTAATTAATTATCTAAGTTGCTTCTCCCTCCTCCCCCCCCCCACCCCCAAGCACACAAACATTAAAATCTTTAAACTATTTATTAAAGATTCTATGCTGTATTGTTATTTTGTAGCAACAATAAATAAATGATCATCTAACTCTCCTCTCTTAATGTTACATTCTCCATCCCCAGAAAAAGGGGTGAATTTCTAGAAATGGAAGGGGGGAAGGGCAGAGAGAAGATTTGTCTTTTTTGTAGTTTGGCTGTTCTCACAGCTGATATTTTGTTAATGGATGGGGGGTTATTTTAAAGAACATATTTATTTGAAAACATCAACTATACGTGTGGTTCAGGGAAGAACAACCAAACTGAAAAAAGTATGAAAATTTTTGCTTTCTTCTCACATATTTAGAAATCTACTCCTCTCCCTTGGGAGAAAAAGACAGAGCAAAAATTTCAAAAGGCATGACGATTGATTTTAGATGAGTGATACTTATATGAGATGATGTAGATAAGATGAGTTACCTTACTTCGAAATAAGAAAAAGATCAGCATTTAAAAAAAAATAATAATAATATTAATGAATTATAATATTAATAATATTAATGAAGAAAATACCTGATAATTTGTCCATAAAATAGATGGAAGTGAAGTAGATATTGAAAGATAAACAAAAAATGTGTATACATAGTAAAATAAATAAAAGCTAATTCAATAATAATAATAAAAAAAAAGCCATGTACAGTTAAAGATTGAGCCTTAAATGCCTTATGTACAGCAATAATTAAGGTGTATCCATCGTTGGCGATGACGGCCTGTGGCGATGGATTTGGTTAATACTGGAAACAAATGTTCAATTTATAAGAATGAAAATTATTTGAAAAAAATATAATAAAATTAACTTCTTTCACACAATTACATATGCAGTTGAACTTTCATTTAGAGAACAATTTATTTTCTGAAAATTTGTAACAAAAGTTTCTTGGCACTTAGAACAATAATGACAATCTTTAATGACCGATTCTATTTCCCAAATATTCCCTAATTAGCCATCGTTACTTTCAAATTTTACATACGACACCACCTAAAATCAGCCATATCTATTAACATTGTAATGTGACAAATGTTTACGTAAAAGGATATAGTATATGCTGATTATACAAAATGCAGTAAAACCCCTGAACAGGGCCGGCGCTAGACATTTTACTGACTGAGGCGAGCATTATTTTGCCGCCCCTATGCTGCGATTGTTTTTTCACCACTTCTCAAACTGTTTTAAGAATAAGTAAATTAATGTTGCTAACTATGATTTATTTAAAAGAAAACAAATATATATAAAATTAATTTACAATTAAGAAATTTAAAATAATCAAATTACTTAAGAAATTTTGCATCTATTTTGAAAATATAACAACATTTAACTTGAAATTAAATGAATAACAATGTTATCATATTCTAGTAATATTTACAAACAAGTTAGGAATTGTACGTTAAACGTGACATATCAGGTGCGTTCGTTTTATAACTAGTTTCACACAGTGCCATCGCTAAGACTTTTTATTGAGGGGGGAGAGGACCTTAAATTGCCAAGTCAAATTTCAGTATTTGCCAACTCATTGAAAAGGAAAAATAAATAGTTCTCGCCAATTCAACAAGTTTGCCAACTAGTTTTACAATTTACCAAAATACCACAGTTAGAAAATGTAATATAGTTCTTATTTGTAAAAAGTTTAATAATATTCCCAATTAGATCTGTAACTTTTGTCAAGTCTATTAAAAATAGAGAGTATATTATAGTTTTTATTAAAGTTTTATACAAATTTGCCAAATAAAAGTTTGTAAATTTGCCAAGTGTAATAGCATTCACAAATGTTTGGGGGGGGAGGCTCCCCCCCCGTCCCCCCCCTTAGCGAGGCCCCTGGTTTCACAATGTAAAAAACATCATCCTCATTATTTCAGTGGAATGAATTATGTCGTCTGCTAGGAGAGAAATGAGCATGCCTTTTTTTTTCCTTATTAGGTATGCCAGTTTTACAAATGCGAATTTTTTTTTCACCATGGAGATCTTGCTTTGTGAATGATTACCTCCATGGTTTAATATTTTTATGACTCATAATGAACGAATCTCCTGTGTTTGTTTACGCTAATGGATTGAGGTATTCAGTTAACGTAATTTACACTGAAGTTATATCTCATACTGGATTAGTTTTAACACAATTATTCAAATTGGTAAAGAAATGATACGAGTTGTAATTTTCCAACTGGACGAAAAATGTCCGGGCCAGGATTCGAACCTGGGATCTGTTGGCTGAAGTCGAATCTGGAGGGCATAATTCATCCAGTTAACCTTATTGATCATAGCATCTGGTCTAATATTTTAATCAGGAGCTGATTAAAATATCAGACCAGATGCTATGATCAATAAGGTTAACTGGATGAATTATGCCCTCCAGATTTGACCGGGATAGCTCAGTAGGTAGAGCGTGGCAGCTTCAGCCAATTATCGTTACCCAGGTACTATCGTATAACCCAGGTTCGAATCCTGGCCCGGACATTTTTCGTCCAGTTGGAAAATTACAACTCATATTATATCTCATAATCTATACATTGTTGATTATAAATCATCTCTCAGGCAAACAATTTTTTTGAACGATCTTTCTAAAAATGTAACTTTTATGCAATTGTATTCGAAGAAATAATTTTGAATAAAAATGGCCGCTTGGCATATGGAAAAAGATGTGGTTAGCCCATATTTTTTTTTCCTCAGTCACATGACTTGAGCTTTCATTATATAGATTACGTATGATAGGATTTAACAGAATAAAGAAAACTTTCATTAATAACTTTTTAACACTTTCCAACCTAGTTGAAAAGTGTTTATGACTTCGGTTTGTCTGGCCGTCTGTCCGTCTGTCCATGCTCTAACTCCCGTAAATATGCTCGGATTGCTCTGCAATTTTTATATGTTATTGTCGTTATCTATAGCATGGTCCCTATTTCAACGGAAGTATGTAGCACTTATAGTTTTTTTACAGGGACACTCAAAAGAATTCCGTTACATTGCGGTCTATGGGGAAAAATCATTTGCGGTTTATTTAAATAATGTTTCACTATTTTAAACGCATTGAAATTTATATATATCACTAAGGTGCATTAGAAGAAGCTTAATACGGAATAGGGAGTGCATAGCACTTATAGTTACTTTACAGGGACAGTCAAAAGAATTCCGTTACATTACGTCTATGGAGAAAAATCGTCTGCGGTTTATTTAAATAATATTTCACTATTTTAAACGCATTGAAATTTGTGTATATCACTAAGGTACATTACAAGAGGCATACTACAGAATATTGCGTGTATAGCAGTCATCGTTCATTTACAGGGACACACAACAGAATTCTCTACTGTCTGTTAATAATAATTCCTGGAAGTGCGTTTTAAGTTACCGAACGCGATTTTAATTTTAACTCGCTTTTTGTCTATTACGTGGTGTGTATTAATTCTGTAGATCCTATACAGGGAAGCACAAAAGTTCGCGAACTCATTTCCGTTTATTGACAGAAACACCAGATGGAGACTTTTAAACTGTGCTACGCGTTTCCTAACTGAACTAAAATTTAGTATCCTATGTAGTATATATACAAATCTATAGATCCTATACAGGGCTGAATAAAAGTATTCGGATATTTTCCCGAATATTGTATATGTTGGAAATTCCTGAAATTATGTTTTTAAATAGGTTAATGCGTTTTCAAAATTGCTTACTTAGATGTTATCTTTCAGCTTATTAAACGGTATGATTTGTAAAATTATTTTGGAAGCGTTGGAAAGTGTTACATAATCTATGATTGACGCAAGATTTTTCGTTCTTGTTAAGTTTTGATTCGATTTTCATAAAATTTGAAATTACTCTGCAAAGTTCTGCAACGATTATATATATTAAATTTCAAATCATTCGGTTGGGTAGTTTTTGCGCTGTTATATGCGGACAAACTGATGGACCAGACGACGACTATAGGCGCTACGTATTTGTATAATTACGAGCGCACCTAAAAAGCATCATATACCAAGAATTAAATTGATGCTTCAAAATCTCATTCGCTTTGATTTTCCTTTGGAAAATGCATTTATTGTATCGACGTTATGAATATTAGTTTTAAAAAAAAGTTACATCAGGTGAAGCTAAGTTTAAAATATACATTAAGCCAAAATATGTCAAACAGTTAAAAACAATCAAATTATGTATAAATTTGTATAGAATTTCAAATAGAAAAATAATAATATCAATAACAAGTTATATATCTTTTTGAAACATGCACAAAAATAAAATCCCTTATTAGTAGTATTTAAAAGAAAATATTTATTAAAAATAAAACAAAATTTCAAGATCTAATTTTCCTTGATTTTTCTTCAGCGAAGTCATTTATTATAATACGGAAATCAATATTATAAAGCAATCACATTATCAAGACAAAAATAGATAAACATACTAACGCAAACTACGCATCCATTCTTGAAATTAAATAGGAAAATTATGATATGAATAGAAAATTACATGATCATTTGAAATTGTATTACATGAAATTAAATTTTACATTAGTAATATTTACAAAAACACAAGTATCAACAGTGAAATAAATAATTCGATACTAATTCGTCTTGAATTTTCTTTTGTTGTCAAAATCGTTTATTATAGCACCCTAATATTAAAAAATAATTGATTTTCATTTGCTAGAATAATTTAACTAACTGACCCGACAGGCGTTGCCCGGGCACATAAAAAATAGCACGAAGCGCGAAAAAAAAAAAAAACGAAAAATCGTAATATAAAATCGCGAAAAATATAAAAATCACTCCACGAATTCCAAATAAACTTTAATCAAAAGAGAAAAAAATTACTATATTGGGCTAGAAGATTGATGCGGGATTCCCTTTACTAATGTGGAAAAATCGCGGTGAATTGCGGAAAAAACACTAAAAGTTGCATACAAAAATCGCAGAGGACAAAATATACTATTGGGCTAAGAGATTTAAAAAATATATATTACGAATGTCCAAAAATCGCTGCAAAACGCTAAAAACTCTAAAAATCGAACAAAAAAATTCAAAAATTGCTGAACGAATTCCGAATAAACTTTGTTGAAAAGAGGACAAAATTTTCTATATTGGGTTAAAAGATTAAAACCTGAAAAGATTCCTGTTACTAATGTGGAAAAATTGCCGCGAAACACAAAAACAAACTCGCTAAAAATAAAACAATCGTAGAGGACAAAATTTACTACTGTATGCTGATACATTGTAAGAGTAATTCTTTCCCAAAAGTCAAAAATTGGATCGAAAAAAACGTTAAAAATCGCATTGAAAATCGCTGAAAAAATGTAATATATTGGGCTACACGTTTGAAACCGAATTCCTTTTATGACTATCAAAAAATAGCCACGAAACGCAAAAAATGCTAAAAATTGCATTGAAAATCGCAATAAAAATCACAAAAACTTCAAAAATCGCGGAGAACAAAATTTAATATGATAGGCTAAAAGTTTGAAACTGATTTTTTTTACGAATGTCAAAAAATTCAACGAGAAACGCGAAAAAACTCCGAATCGCATTAAAAATCACTAAAAATTAAAAAATCTCGGAGAAAAAATTCATTACATAAGGCTAAAAGTTTGAAACCGAATTCCTTTTACGAATGTCAATAAATCACCGCAAAACGCTAAAAATTGTAGAGAACAAAATGTACTAATAGTGAACTGAAACATTGTAACAGGGATTATTCACGAATGTCAAAAAATTACCACGGAACGCGAAAAAACGCTAAATATCGCTAAAAATTAAAAAATCGCAGCGGTCAAAATTTACTCTATTAAACTAAAAGTTTGAAACAGAATTCCATTTACGAATGTAAAAAAAGTCGCCTTGCAGCGCAAAAAAAGGCAGTTGAAAATCGCATTAAAAATTCAATAATTGCGAAGGACAAAATTTACCGTATTAGGCTAAAAGTTTGTTGCTAAATGCCTCTTACGAATGTCAAAAAATCGCTGCAGAACGCGAAAAATCGCTAAAATTTAAAAATAGAGGAGGACAAAATTTACTATATTAGCCTAAAGGTTTGAAACCGAATTCTTTTTAACAACGTCACAAAATCACCGCGAAACGGAAAAAAACTCTAAAAATCGCACAGAAAAATTCAAAAATCTTTGTACGAATTCCGAATAAGCTTTATTGGAAACAGGACAAACTTTACTATATCGGGCTAAAATTTTACAACCGAAATTTCTTTACTAAGGTAGAAAAATCGCCACAAAACAACAACAACAAAATAAAAAACCCTAGAAATCTCATAAAAATTGCTAAATATTAAAAATTCTCAGAGAAGCAAAATTACTACAGTTGGCTAAAACATTTTAAAAGGAATTATTTTCCGAATGTAAAAAAATCAGCTTAGAAAAGACGCTAAATATCGCATTGAAAATCGCGGAAGGCAAAATGTAATGTATTAGGCTAAATATTTGAAACCGAATTTCTTTTATGGATGTGAAGAAATCGCCGTGAAACGCCAGGAAATGTTAAAAATTGTATTGAAAATCGGAAATGTTCAAAAATCGCGTAGGACAAAATTTTCTAAATTAGCAAAAAATCGCAGCCGAACGCGAAAAGACACCGAGAATCGCATTGAAAATTGCATTAAATGCAACTAAAATTTCCAAAATCGCGGAGAACAAAATTTAATTTATTAAGCTAAAAGTTTGAATCAGAATTAATTCCTTTAACGAATATTAAAAAATCACCGCGAAACGCAAGAGAAAAAAAAAAACTCGTCAAAAATCACTAATAATTCAAAAATCGTCGATAAGAAAATTTACTAAAGTGGACTAAACATTGTAACCGGAATTCTTTCACTGTAATTCTATGCAATGTACTCCGTATTTTTATTTTAAATAAGAAAAAAAAAATCTGTCTCTCTCTTTTTTCTTAAGTTTTAACACATACAATATGCGAACCAAATGCCGCCCCTCTAGGGGTGCGCCCTGAGGCGGCTGCCTCACTTGCCTCACCCCTGGCGCCGGCCCTGCCCCTGAATACCCTTCACCACTGGGATTGTGGAAAACCTGACAGGAATTGAGAGATGGCTGTTAGACAGAGGTTTGACATTTTTTAAAAACATATGCATATACTTGGTACTTTTTGGTTAGCCGGGCGCCAGTGAAATATATATATACAGTATGGGACTCCAAATCCGGAATGCTCGGGACCACTGCCTTTCTGGATTTTGGAATTTTCCAGATTTTAGGTCTTCACTCAAGAAATGACAATAATATGATGCAGCGATGCCACTTCTGCTTTTTGGCAGATTTTCACTTTTCTTGCTTTTTCGACACCATAAACTAAAAATAGGAATGATACACCACTTTTTCCGTATTAAAATATTTGTTTTATATAATCAAAAAATGTCTGCCAAATAATAAAAAGAAGATTGCAATTAAAAATTAGTGGTGCCCAAAAGCTTTTAGTAACGAAACAAGCAAACACTTCTTGTCCGAACCATTTTCGCTTTATTATTTGGCAGACCTTTTTCGATTATATAAAACAAATATTTTAAACGGGAAAAGTGGTGTATTGTTCCTATTTTTAGTTTATGGTGTCGAAAAAGCCTAACAGTTAAGGGGTTGAAAGCCGATCAGCGATTTCCGCAGAACTCTTTATTTAAAAAAATAAAATAGAACTTCATGAAATAATTGCTGAAAAAATTGTGAATTTCGTTAATCGGTTGTGGAAAAAATAACAAATTTCATCGATCAATCACAAGAAAAAAAAAAGAGTCAAACAATAGCAGAAGTTAATCGTGAATTTCGTCAAACGATCGCGGAAAAAAATCATGAATTTCATGAAGAGGTCGTGTAAAAGAAATCACAAATTTTGTCAAATAATTGCAGAAATTAATCACAAAATTTGTCAAATTATTGCTAAATAAAATAGCAAATTTCAGTATGAAAAAGTTCCGGATTTTGGATCTTCCGGATTTCAGGATTCTAGATTTAAGGTCCCATACTGTATATGTTATATAAAAATTTTATTTCACAACATTCCTTTAAATTATTCTGAATTCTGACCTATTCATTATTTCCTTATTTCTTAATAATAATTATTCCTATTTAATGTCCTTTTAAAATTAATAACGCGTAAATTAATAATTATCTTACTCGAAATCTTAATCTAAAACTTTAAGTCCATTCGTAACTTTTATCAACTATCCAATCTATAATATTCTGAGTGACGCTAGTTTGTCATTTTGAATGTTTTTTAAAAGCCTTTTTTTTTTATTTCTAAGGCTCGCTTTGCACGCTGCATTTTTTACTTCAAAATCAATGCGCCGCTGGGTACAGGATTATTTCTTGTTAAAACTTCTCCATCACACATCATTCGCTTAGCTTAATTTTGCCTCTCTCAGATTGTTTTGAAGTGCTGACCAAATTGTTATCTGGTGTTCTGCGACTTATAATTTCTAAACAGCTCCTTACGATCATCTTAATGATGTCGTGATTTATAGTTAAGCTGAGGATTTTTAGAACACATCTGTGTCCTGTGGAAATTGTGCTATCACATCTCCTGTTCCTGAATAAACTGTTTATCTGGAAAACTGGCTGAGTATTATTGTAGAAATTCTCATTGGGTTTCCTCATTCTCTTACTTCCTCGCCATGATTCTTAACCCTTTCTGGCACATACAATGTCTGTTCGTAAAATGAGAAATTACTGACTGACACCGGAATTTACAAACGACTTTTTTAGAAAATAAGAACTCCTTATTTTAAGCTTTCATTGTAGAAACAAAATTTTATTAAAATATTCTTGGTGTCGAATGCAAGTTTGGAATTAAAATTAGGTGTGTCCGGAGTGGGACCACTGTGCCGGAAAGGGTTAATCGAACGACTGAAATAATTCATCTTTAAACAGCTGCAAGTTTCTCGTGAAAAATTAAATCCTCGTAAAAATCAAACATATATATATATGTGTGTGTGTGTATATATATGTGTGTGTGTATATATATTTCACTGACGCTCAGCTAACAGAAAAGTACCATATATTTTTACAGAAAAAATTGCACAGTTTTTTTACAGTTCTAGAATTTTGTTAACAATCCTCATTTATTTTACCGCTGTATTTTCATGATCACTGCTACTGTCATAGAAATTTCTGTATTTTAGTTTTTGTGCTGATTTAGTTGCAGGAAAACCTTACAAATTGCTATCTACATTGGCAGATTTTCATATTCAATCCAATTCTGTTTAGAATATCATTCAATTCAACATCAGAGATTATTTCTGTATTTTCAGATGATGAAGGATCTGGACCAGTTTGGGCTGCATGATATCAGAATCATTATTCTATCAATGAATTTAATTTATTTGTAGAGTAAAAGTATTTTGGGGCTTCACTCAAACGTGCAAGTGTAAGAACTTATTTTGTTAAAAATGCCCCCACCCCCCTTCCGTCCCATCATATCTAGAGTAATTAAGGATTTATTTTAACAGTTAAATTTCCTGAAACTACTTGACATATTACTTGTAGTAAAAAATAAGTGAAAAATGTAGTCTGCAGATTTACTAATTTCATTCTACTATAAATTTAATTAATATTTCAGTATTTTTTATCTACAGAGTTGAATAATGAAATATTTAAATCAAATATTTAAACTATTTTTAAATCATTTAAAAACCTGATTTTATCATTAATTTAGAAGTAAAAAGGGATGAGAATCTTTCGTATGTAGGGAGATTTAAAAAATAAATAAAATAAAAATAAATCTCCCCCCCCCCCCCCCCAAAAAAAAAAAAAAAAAAAAAAAAATTATTTTAAAAATCATTTTTTAAATATTTTTTTTTTTATTTCTTATTTTATTGTAACAATAAATAATCAATCATCTAAATCCCCCCTCAAAATTATTGTTTCCCCCTTTGTCTCCTCCTCTAGTACCAAAAACGCATAGTTTAACCTTTATAACTTTTTAATTTGAAACTTCTTTTCAGACTTAGTAAATACTCTATATTAAAAATAAATAAATCCTATCTACCACCTCAATCAACCCCTCCTTCTAAAATCCCTGCTTCTCTCCCCCTGCCCCCCAACCTTATCTCATGAAGATCTTACCTCTCCAAATGCATCTCGTAAAATTTAAAATTCTTAATTTTTTCTGTTTTTTTTTTAATTTTTTCCCAACGATATTTAAATAACGTTCTACGTTTCCCCCCCCCCCCTCCTTCCAAAAAGTCATATTTATTTCTTTTGTCCCCCTCCCCCTAGTACATACTTTAAAGTCTTTAAAAAAGTTTTTTTTGATTTGTTTATAACTTTCTTGCAACAACTATAATTAAATAATTAACTAAGTTGCTTCTCCCTCCCCCCCCCCCCAAGCACACAAACATTAAAATCTTTAAACTATTTATTAAAGATTCTATGCTGCATTGTTATTTTGTAGCAACAATAAATAAATGATCATCTAACTCTCCTCTCTTAAAGTTACATTCTCCATTCCCAGAAAAAGGGGCGAATTTCTAGAAATGGAAGGGGGGAAGGGCAGAGAGAAGATTTGTCTTTTTTGTAGTTTGGCTGTTCTCACAGCTGATATTTTGTTAATGGATGGGGAGTTATTTTAAAGAACATATTTATTTGAAAACATCAACTATACGTGTGATTCAGGGAAGAACAACCAAACTGAAAAAAGTATGAAAATTTTTGCTTTCTTCTCACATATTTAGAAATCTACTCCTCTCCCTTGGGAGAAAAGGACAGAGCAAAAATTTCAAAAGGCATGATGATTTTAGATGAGTGATACTTATTACTTATATGAGATGATGTAGATGAGATGAGTTACCTTACTACGAAATAAGAAAAAGAACAGCATTTAAAAAAAAAATAATAATAATAATATTGAAGATTTTAAACTATTTGCTGGGTGAAAAGACGGGAGGTGGAACTTTTGGGAGAAGGAAGGGTAATTTTGATGAATGGTTATTCATTAATATTGTTACTAAAGATAAATAAATACAGCAGTTTTTTTTAATAGAGTTTTAAAGATATTAAAAATTTGTATGTGTGTATGGAGGGGGAGAGGAGGCAGACACCTTTGGAGTAGAAAGAAAACTTAGGTGACAAATTATCTATTTATTTTTACTAGAAGGCAAAAAGTAGGACATAAAATTTCTTCACATAAGAGTTTTATAAATTTTAAACTTTGTATTCTTGAGAAAGAGGGAGAAATATGAATTTCGAAGGAAGGAGTTTGTAATTTAGATGATTTCTTATTTATTGTTAATAGAGAGTAACAAAAAGGACAAAATATTTTTTTTTATAAATAGTTTTAAAGATTTTTTTATAGGGGTTAGCAAAGTAGAGGAAGCAGACGTTTTGGGGGTAGAGAGATATAGTTGATTATTTATTTATTGTTACTTGACAGCAAATTTTTTAATAAAGAATTTTAAAGATTTTAAACTTTGTATCCTGAGAGGAGAGGGAGGAAAAGTGTAAGATTCAGAAGAGGGGGAGAAAAGTGGGGTGGAGGGTAATTTATATGATTGATTATTTAATTATTTTTACTAGAGAGCATCATATAGGAATAGGAGAGCATCATATGGAATATATTTTTTAAATAGAGTTTTAAAGAATTTTTTTGCTGGAAGGCGGCAAAAGGGCAGTAGCGGACATCTTGGTGATAGAGAGATAATTTAAATGTCTGATTATTTATTTATTGTTAGTAGAGAGCAAGAAATAGAGCATATATTTTTATAAAGAGTTTTAACTAACCTTTATATGAGGGGGAGGGGAGATTGTAGTTTAGAGGATTGATTTATTTTACTAATTGTTACTAACGAGCCGAAAGAAGTACAGGAGGATTTAAGTTCTCAAGTTTTCAAACATTTTATGTTGGATAGGGCAGAAAAAGGAAACAGACATTTCATTTGAGGGGAGGGATTTCATTAACGTCATATAAAAACATAAGTTGAAATCTGCTAAAAATATCAAAAGAATAAAAATTCCCTCCTTTGGGTTTTTAAAATAAATTTTTTGTGCATAAAAATTTTTGTGTATGTGAGAGAGAGAGGGGGTGGGGTGGGGGGGGGCTTATTATTTGAAAATGGAAAATAAAATAAAAATTGCTTAAAAGTGGGAAGGGGGCTTACTTTCGGGATTTTACAGTATATATTTGCCTCTCTCATAAGTGCAATTTAAAAATTTAATTTGATTACTTAGCTGTTCAATTAAATCAAAAGATTTTATTGATTGTAAATTAGGAAAAAGAACTCATTTAAATAACAAATTTAGTATTCCCAAAGAAAAAAATATTTAAATATATATGGTTTTTAATAACTGTATAATTTTCAAATTGTAAGGTAAGCATGTTATTTTTTCTATCTGCAGCAGTGTGTATGATAGAGGAAGCATTTATGTATGGTAAAAAAAATGAGAGTTTTTGGACCATTCACAACTAACATTATATTAAAGCCACAATTTACGATTCTTGCAAAAATTAGTTAATAGACCCTATTATTTATTCAAGTTTTCTTTCCCAAATAATTAAGATAAAAATTTGTTTTTAAATGTACATAATATTAATTGCATTGATATAAAATGTTATGAGTTATTAAATTATTCAAAGGTTATTGATATATACGCAAGATTAAAACTTATTCCAGAAAATTTGAATAATACTTTCTCTAAAATTATACGTCCATTCCGTATTTCTTCGTAGTGCAATATCCGTATCCGTGACAAGGCCTTCCCTCCTTATCATAGTATCAGGCCTCACAATCAGCAAATTTCCTTTGACCGCATGGTTGTCCTGCTACTAGCGCCATCAACACGAAATTTTTTCACAGCTCCATTTGTTCTATGCATTTGCTTATGAACTAGTATCGGTAGTATCCACCAGGCGGAGATACTTTCCGGAGAAAGTCAATGAATAAGTTGGCAATTATCGCGGACAAATTCTCCCATAGACTTTCTCCGGATTGTAAGATCTGATCTATGATAAGGGAGTCTTGGTTATAACCATAACAATCGCTTACAACTCAAGATATTGGGAATTCAAGCGCTCGAATACGCCATCTGGTGGAGAAAAGATATAACTTCTCGCTTCCGGAAAATCCCGTGGAAGCATTACATGTATATTTAGTTTGTTCATAATGATTATTTGGCAATTATCGCGGACATTTTCTCCCATAGACTTTCTCCGGATTGTAAGGTCTTTGATCCGTGATATTTGTTTTTAAATGACTATCCAGAAGATGTTTTTGTCAGGATGAACTCTTATTTAAAGAGTTATAAGAAGCAATCGAAACGCCAAATATCTTTTAAAATATATGCATGGTGTGAAGAAAACTTTATTTAATGAAATTTCTACTTGTTTGACTTTTTTAAAGTTCAAATTTTCAATTAAAAACATTAAAAAAGTGAATGCTTTTCACATTGAAAAGCATTGCAAAAGCAGGCTAGGATCGCCTACAGTGTGCTGTAGTGCCATCTATGAGGAGAAAAACTGCATTGTAAAGTTTCAACGCAAGACTCCCTCATAGATCAGATTTTACAATCCGGAGAAAGTCTATGGGAGAAAATGTCATTCATAATATAATTCATTCATATAATTCATTTCATTACATAATATAATTATATTTATTAAAATACACTTTTCACTATCAGAAAGTAGACCCCAGATGCTGACGATGTGCTTTTTTAACAATTGTTTCCTTAAATTTTATGTATTTTAAAAGTATGTATAAAGTTTTAAATTTCCTGAGCCATCCGTGGCCGAGTGGTTAAGGCACCACTGTGCTAATTGTTTGAGAGTGTAGAAGTCAGGACGACAGGTTCAACTCCCGTCACCTCCATTGCACACTCATTGTGGAGGTCCGGGCTGTAATTTCCTTGTGTGTATCCCATCCAGTGGCGCAGCCAAGGGGGGGGGTTAAAACCCCCAGAGCTAAAAAAAATTACTATAATTGCCGCTTATATGAATAAAAACTAAAGTTAAAATTATAATTTTTAGCCATTCCGCAATGGCGGAATCCACCGCTTTGTTAAATCAATTCTATTTAACAATGTGATTCAATTAAGCGGCGAAAATTCTACTTAAAACTGCGAAAGCGCATATTACATTCATCGGTTAAGTCAAAACTGGTTATTTGGACTGTGTCACTTTGTCGAGACGTCTTAAAGTAAAAGAAGGGTCATATACTGCCACACAGACGTTTTGAATTGTATTATATAGTATACAGTGGTCCGTTTCTTAATTGCATTTCTGTCTTTGTTCCATGTTCGTATCAATAACAGACCATCGAATTCCAGGGAAACAATAACACATACACTTTGTAAGTCTCTCTCAGTTTCAAATGGCTTTTTCTTTTTTGGTTCCTAGTTTTATTTAAGACCAAGCTATGTGCATACCCAGGAAAAAATCTTTTCAAAAGTAAGAATTAAAATAAAACTTATAAAAAGCTATTTTTTTATTGTGATTCAACAGATTTTTGCAATCAGTGTTTCTTTCGAATCATTTGTTTCGTAGGGGGTCTGTACACAAATTTAAAGGCTATATTTCATTTATTGGTAATGTAGCAACGACGTCTTGCTCTCGGGGAGGCACTGCATCCTGTTCCTCGAAGGAAAGAAGCACTGATTGTAATTTCATTGACTTATAGATACATGCCTGCGAGCAGTGCTTAATTTGCGCCGGAGCTTACCGGAGCTCGGCTCCGATACTTCTTTCTTTTTAGTCAATGTTTTGATATTGTTCCGACTTCACCGGAGCTCATGAACATTGCGCTCCGGTACTCAGCGGAAGAGCATTTCTGAAAAATCGAAGCTTAAATTATACACACTAGCACAAACAATTCCTAATTAATTGTTTTTAGATAAATTTCGGACCGTTTTCTGCTCATTTCGTCCTTTTAAATTTAAAATTTCTGTAGAAATCGTTCTTAGAGTAGAGAGCATTTACATCCCAAAAGTAACCACCATGCCTAATTCTAAGCTTCTATACCAACTCTATCACACAAATTGCAATCGTAGAACTTTTTTTTTTTTTTTTACTCCTGCAAACTGTTCTGGGCTAGCATTTAAGTCTCTAAAGTAACAACTATGCCAAATTTCATGTTTCTAGCCCTAACTGTACAATTAAATTGTAATTTAGAACGTTTCCTGCTCCTTTCCCTTTTTCAAATTTCGAACTTTTAGAAACCATTTTTAGTGAGCATTTACAGCTTTCTAAAATAACCGCTAGACCAAATTTCAAATTTTTAGAACCAACAATATCGCAGAAACCGCAATTTTAGAATTTTTTTTGTTCTTATACCCTTTTGGAAACTGTTGTACCGAAAAAATTGTTTGGAAATTGTTGTATAAAATATAGCCTATGTTGGAGAGGAGACAGTTACTAGAATTTTGACACCATTATTAAGGTTTCATATTTAAAAAGTAAAAACGGAACAGTGGCGCAGCCAGAATTCGGTTCTAGGGGGGGTTTTGAGTTTCTGATAAAGGTGGTCGCCGGTTATATGAATCGCCGGTTAATGGAATCAGTCTGAATGAATGAAATCATAATGCTTATCTCTGCAATTACGTTGGTTACGGTTCATTTAAACAGCGTTTACAATATTAGAGTGACAAACTATAAAATGCACCAATGAAATAACACAAAAATTGATTAGATTTATAAAGTGTTTAAAAATGATGAGGAGCAAACTTTAAGATGGAAGAGTACAGTACAGCAAATAATTTTTACATAGAAAATAACAGATTTGCAATCCATTTGTTCAATCAAAAATCCACAAGGTTTCATGAGAATCACGAATTCTTATTCCTAAATTTAATAATAAAGAAGCAATTTTAACAAAATTTTCAATAGACTTACTTAACTTGCTTTTGGCCAAATGTGACAACTCAATTAAGGTAATCGATGTTTTGGAATGTAGTTGATATTAAACACGGTATTGTAGGCTAAATTACTGTGCCCTTACAGTACTTTACATGACATCGAATTTCGCATTATCTAATGTAAATCTGATGAAAATTTTGTTAAAATATATTTATTATTGTTAAAGTTCTCTAAAAATATCCGAGTTTGAATTGTAGTCGTATCTATACTAATATTATAAAACACCAACATTTGTTCTTTTTGCAGGGGTTAATTCTGGAACTACAGAACAGATTTAAAAAGAAATTGGTCATACGCGAGTTTTATTCGCGTACAAAGGGTTCCACACAAAATATCAGAACTGTTCAAAGACAATATTCTCACATGACATAGTCACATACCTGAAACAACATTACATGCCAGAATTTAATTTTATTGGTATTGAAATGAAAAACAATGAATATATCTCCCTCTAAAACAAAGACCTTGTACAAAGTTTAAATTTGGCAGAGAACAAATCACGCTTCGGAAGAAGTCGTTGAGTTTCACACGAAAAGTTACTTGTCAATCATATTTGTCGTAAAAGTAGACAATTTTAAAGCATTTAAAAAAAAGTATGCTGAACAACGCGAAACTTTCCGATTCATTTTCAAAAATGAAAATCTATCGAGGTATGATAATTCAAGTGATTTGTTAACGAAAACATTTTTCATTATAAAAGAATTATATATTGAATTATAAGCTATTGTTGTCTCAAAATTACTTACTCTTAATGTCTTAGAATTATTCTATGAATTATTTTTCAATATTTTCCCTCAATAATTGAATTCAGTTGGTATGAAAAATTTTGACTATCATGATTCGTCTTACCTAAAGCAAAGATATTATTACAAAGTTTAATCTTAGCATTGTGTCAAGCGCGCTTCAAAAGTAGGTCGCAAAGTAGCAACACAGTTTTGATCCATGCCGTTGTTTTCTAGATGGGTTTTAATTAATATCTCAGCTATTTACAGACATATTTTTTCGAAAATCATTACCAACAATCCTTAGATGATTCTGCGTCGATAACCCTTAACTCCTCGCTGAGCGCCAGAAGAATAAGACACATGAGTGATCTTTTAATAGTTCCGTTTTTACTTTTTAAGTATGGAACCTTAATAATGGTGTCAAAATTCTGTTAACCATCTCCTCTCTAACATAGGCTATATTTTATACAACAATTTCCAAACACTTTTTTTCGGTACATCACGTTCCAAATGGGTGCAAGAACAACAAAAAAATTCTAAAATTGCACTTTCTATGATATTGTTGATTCTAGAAATTTTAAATTTGGACTAGCGGTTACTTTAAAAAGATGTAAATGCTCACTAAAAATGGTTTCTATAAAGTTCGAAATTTAAAAAGGGAAAAGGAGCAGGAAACGTTCTAAATTACAATTTATTTGTACAATTAGGGCTAGAAACATGAAATTTGGCATGGTTGTTACTTTAGAGACTTATATGCTAGCCAAGAACAGTTTGCAGTAGCAGAAAAAAAAAACGTTTTAAAATTGCGATTTATTGCTACTGTATATGGACATGTCCGTAACCAAAAAAAGAGGTCTGCACGAGCCGAAATTTCCAGACCCGAACCCGTAGAAAAAAATTTGGGACCCGACCCGGTATAAAAATTAAAAGTTCGGCCCAAGGCCCGGCCGTGTCCGTACAAAAAATTCTTTGGCCCGACCCGGTATAAAAGCTAAAAGTTCAGTCCGAGTCTGGACCAGCTCATAGAAAAAATTTATTGGCCCGGTTTAAATGCTAAAATTTCGGTTCGAGCCTAGCCCTACAAAAACTTAATTGGCCCGAGTGAATTTCTACAAAAGATAAATTTTTAAGCCGATGTGGTTAAAATTCTCTTGTACGAAGTATTCTGACAAGTTTTTTTATTTATTTTAGCTATTTTTCATGTTTATATTCTTCATCTTTTAAAAAGCGCCCAGAGCTGCGAAGTAGAGGTACACCCGTTCCAAAATACTGCCCTCTCTAGATTTATTTCTGCCTGCGCCCATGTAAACTATGTTTATTTTTTTTATGATTCTCTATTTGTGCGCAAATGTCTGAGTTATTATTAATGTCATTAAACCATATTCCATGGCTTAGAGACTTATAAATCTGTAAAATTCGATACAGAAAATCTTCTAAGACGAAATCACGTAGGAGCTAAAAAAAATCAATTATAGACAAGTTCCCATCTTAGCTGGTACATCACCTGTTCTAAATGCATCATATTCTTTTCACACGTATTCATTTTGTATGAATTAACACACTTTTCCGTTTAAGACAGGATTTCATCATAGACAGGTTTCTTTTCACATGTTTTCGTGCACTTTAACTTTATTGCCCAGAAATATACGAGTATGTGCTATTCTTCAAAAAGTATAAATTTAAAATTTTAATTGTAGAATAATAACGATTTAAAAATATATGCATTTTTTGCAAAGAATGTTAAACCAGATCAAATTTTACTGATATCTGCACGGGCCAGGCTAGGCCAATGACTTTTTACGATCTGGGTCGAGACCGGGCCTGAAAATTTCTTCCCGTCTAGACCTCTAGAAAGAATGTCTAGGTCCGGCTGGGTCCAGAAAAAATTAATCTGCCCCTGCCCGGCCTGAGTCTGCAGGAAAAAATAAAGCCAACGCCCGGTCCGGTCATAAAAGAGTGATGACCAGACTCAGTTGATTTCGACCTGAAAATAGTGTCTTGCACTAACTGTCATCAAAAAATATTTTGAAATATTTCGAGTATACTTACTTATGTCTATCGCGTAGCGTGATGTATCACAAATAATTAATTTCCGTTCATTAGGAGTTCTTCAATCTTTTCACGCGTCTATGCAACAATTAACTGCATTACACTGGTAACATAGTTTAAAAATGCAATACTCAGGAAAAGTCTGAATGATCCCACTTGTTTATCACACGACAATTTTTTTTTTTCGCATAGCAACATTAAGAATTAAAAAGACAAAACCATTCAGCAAAAATGTTTCAGCCAAAGATAAAAATCCTTATTATGCCAAATAAAAAAAAATGTTTTATATTAACTTCTAGAAACGAATTCAAAGACTATACAAAACAGACAAGCATGTATTTCCTGTTGTGAATCAGTAATTTGCGGTTAAAACACAAGTTGTGGTTTAAACTTTATACCAGCTTCAAGTCTGGTACGAAGTTTGAATAATCGAGAAATGTAATTTGAGTATTTACAAAATACATGGAAAAATCATTTCAAAATACATTACCAAAATACTTTAGTTTTATCTGTTTAAAATACAAAATACAAATGTATTTTGAAAATGTATTTCAAATACACGTATTTTCGATACTGCTCAGCTCTGGTCTTGACAAAGTGACGCAGTCCAAATAACCAGTTTTGACTTTGACTTAACTGATGCTTGTAATATGCTCTTTCACAGTTTTAAGTAGAATTTTCGCCGGTTAATTGAATCACATTGTTGAATAGAATTTGATTTAACAAAGCGGCGGATTCCGCCAAGGCGGAAAGGCCAAAAATTTTAATTTTAACTTTAGTTTTGATTCATATAAACGGCAATTATAGTAATTTTTTTTAGCTCTGGGGGGGGTTTTAACCCCCAAACCCCCCCCCTTGGCTGCGCCACTGAAACGGAACTATTATAAGGTAACCCATGTGTCTCATTTTTCTGGCGCTCGGCGACGTAGAATCATCTAAGGATTGTTGGTAATGATTTTCGAAAAAAAAAATATGTGTCTGTAATTAGCTGAGATATTAATTAAAAACCCATCTAGAAAACAACGGCATGGATCAAAACAGTGTTGCTACTTTGCGACCTCCTTCTGAAGCGCGCTTGGCACAATGCTAAGATTAAACTTTGTACAAGATCTTTGCTTTAGGTAAGACGAATCAAAGTGATAGTCAACATTTTTCATTCCAACTGAGTCCAATTATTCAAGGCAAATACTGAAAAATAATTCATAGAATAATTCCAAGACATTAAAAGTCAGTAATTTTGAAACAACAATCGCTTATAATTCAATATATAATTCATTTATAATGAAAAAACTTTTAGATAACAAATCACTTGAATTAAATTATGCCTGCATATGCTTTCATTTTTGAAAATGAATCGGAAAGTTTCGCGTTGTTCAGCATGTTTTTTTTAAATGCTCTAAAATTGTCTACTATTACGTCAAATATGATTGACAAGTAGCTTTTCGTGTGAAACTCAGCGACTTCTTCCGAAGCGTGATTGATTCTCTGCCAAGTTTAAACTTCGTATAAGGTCTTTGTTTTAGAGGGAGCGATATATTCATTGTTTTTCAGTCAAATACCAATAAAATTAAAGTATGGTATGTGGCATTGTTTTAGGTATGTGAGTATATTGTCTTTGAACAGTTCTGATATTTTGTGTGGAACCCTTTGTACGCGAATAAAACTCGCATATGACCAATTACTTTTTTAAATCCGTTCTGTAGTTCCAGAATTAACCCCTGCAAAAAGAACAAACATGGTTGTTTTATAATATTAATATAGATACGACTTCAATTCAAACTCTGCTATTTTTATAGAACTTTAACAATAATAAATATATTTTAACAAATTTTTCATCAGATTTACATTTACTTAATGCGAAATTCGATGTCATGAAAAGTACTGGAAGGGCACAGTAATTTAGTCTACAATACCGTGTTTAATATCAACTACATTCCAAAACATCGATTACCTAATTGAGTTGTTACATTTGGCAAAAAGCAAGGTAAGTATGTCTATTGAAAATTTTGTTAAAATTGCTTCATTATTATTAAAGTTAGGAATAAAAATTCGTGATTCTCTTGTAATGAAACCTTGTGTATTTTTGATTGAACAAATGGATTGCAACTCTGTTATTTTCTATGTAAAAATTATTTGCTGTACTGTGCTCTTCCATCGTAAAGTTTTCCCCTCATCATTTTTAAACACTTTATAAATCTAACCTAGTTTTGTGTTATTTCATTGGTGTGTTTTATAGTTTGTAACTCTAATATTGTAAACGTTTTTAAATGAATCATAACCAACGTAATTGCGGCGAAAAACATTATGATTTAATTCATTTAAAAGACTGATTCCATTAACCAGTGATTCAAATAACCGGCGACCACCTTTATCAGAAACTCACCCCCCCCCCCCCCCCTAGAACCAAATTCTGGCTGCGCCACTGATCCCATCCTCATCAAGAAGATTTATGTAATTGTCAAAGTCATGTATGTGTTTCTGTGAATAAAAATATATGGACCATTCGAGAGAACAGCTTGTGTAGCTATAGGTCTCAAAGCAACACTCCTTCAAATGTTTAAATTTCCTCTTGGTAAAATTTTACAATCTTATTAAAAATACTTAAAATTTATGAAGACAAATTTTAAAAGCACACACCCTCGGCATTTTAAGTTCACTTTCGGATGGTGAAAAATGTATTTTAATCATAATTATATTAGGTAATGAATAATCGTGCTTTTAAGGGACCCCTTAAGACAAATAGTTTGAATATATGAACATTTTACTGCATTAAAATGTTATTTTGAAAAAACTTTATTTAATATTGCATATCGGATAGTGCTGATTTATTGATTTCCAGTATTACTTCAAAGCAGTGTTTCTTTTTAAATTAGTAGTTCACATTGAGTTTAATAAGAATTTTGGTGACACATAATTTTTAATGTTAAAATTATTTTAATTTGTACATATTTTATTTTTAATATATTAGAGAGGAAGTAACAGATTAGGAGCTATATTGCAATAGTTGAGTAATAAAATTTATATGTTATAATTAAATAATGATAATTAAAATATTAAAACCATATGCTAAAGTTAATCATAGTACTTTACACATAGGCGTAGCGTCGCCCCCCCCCCCCCCCTCCCAACAGTCTGAGTACTACACTTTTAGAAAATGATGCAGTCAGTTAAGAAATGTCTTGTATCGATCATACAATGCTCGAAAAGCGTAAATGAAAATATTTTTGTTCTAGACAAAGAGGATTAGATGGAGGATTAGATATTTGACGACCCTTATATCACACTCGGAACATCTTTCGATATAGATCTTCAACCGATAAAAGGTGCTTACAGGCATCTATTTGTCTGTAAAATATTTTAGACTTTTATTAACGATTACTATTGTTTTGGTAACAGAGAAGAAAAGTTTGCATATGAAAGAACTGTTTTAGCAGTTCCAATTACTCTGCTAGATCTTTGAAGAAAGAAATGAACACCACAGAAGAAATTATCTTTTCCTGTCACTTTAATATTCGTATCAACATTCTATGAATGCTGATGAAAACAGTTGCTAAAAACACAAAAGATCTCATGACCGTTTTTCTGCAACTTTTAAGTATTAGCCATAACAATAGCAAGTATTTCTCCAAATAACATAAACTTACAATAAAATGAAATTAGTATTTTAAGATTTTTTTCTTTCTTTATTTTTACCCTTCTCTTCTTTGCTTATCATTCATGGACCCTTTTTTATAGGTAGAAGCACAGGCATAACCATTGAAATGATTTGAAAGATTAATGTATTATGTTTTGAATCATGAGCCAATTGCTGCTTATGACGACCTTTCTTGAACTATCGTGACAGGAAAATCGAATAAAAATGCAAACTTTGACGATATTTTTGAAACATCATTTTTCTTTATTGAAAAATGGAAAACCTATTCGATTTTCTAGTTTCTTAATAAGAATACCTGCCAGTTTTATGTGTTGCCAAGTAAAGTTTAATTCACAAATGTGTGAAAAAGTTAGCCAGTTTGTATTCGAGAACAGCCTTAAATAATATTTACCTTGAACTAACCCAGGGGTCGGAAAAACTACTTTTTGTTTGTAGCGAACTACAACTACTACTACTTTATGGAAAATGTAGTTAACTACAACTACAACTACTTGTTTTAAAAAGTAGCGACTATAAACTACTTTTCAAAAGTAGTCACTACTTCGCTACTTTAGTTATCATCGCAAATTAAATACACCGCAAACGATTTTTCCCCATAGACCATAATGTAATTCTTTTGAATGTCCCTGTAAGCAAGATATATATGCTACACATTTCATTTTCAATACTGAACATTCTATGGTAAACTTCAATTACATATAAAACTTTCATGCCAATCCGAGTATATTTACGAGAGTTAGAGCACGGGCAGACAGACAAAGCGAATTCATAGACATTTTTTAATTAGGTTGGAAAGTGTTAAAAAGAGAAAATTTGAAAACAAAAATTGTAATAATCTTACAAATTTATTAGAGTGATATAGCACAGTAGCGCTTAAGGTGGTTCTCAAATTCCTTGCTCAACAAATGCGAAACTTTCTGATACATTATCTGACTCATTTTTAAACACAGAGGCATAAAATTGACAGGTCTGACTGTTGAAGAAATTTGGAATCGAAATGAGTTTTTCATTTTTTTTATAAATAAATTACTTATCGGGTTATAAGCGATTCGTGTCACGTTTTTTCCTTTTCCCCTGCTGCAGCGCCGGAAATTCGGTTCAAAACGCCGACTTTGACAGTGTTTTCTAAAAAATCTTCTGTCTTTACCAAAAAATAAAATAAAGAATAGTGGAAAACGTCTTTCGGTTACAAAGTTTCTGAATGAGAACACCTGCATTTTCATGCATTTCGGAACAAAAATAAATTAAAGAATATGTCATAAAGTAGCCAGTTTGGATTTGAGAACAACCTTAAGAGCGGATAGTCCTTGGTAAATTTGAATATACACCATTTTTTAAAAATAGAGCTAAATAGTCCTATTTCTTTACAATTTAAATATAGTTCGTGAAAGCAATTTAAAAATTGAACAAGATAATATAGACTTGCATAAGTTAAATCCTAGCTTTTCTTTTCCTTTCTATCCCTTTTTTGCTTGAAAACCCGAATTTCAACATACTGGGCTTTAGATTCATTCTGGAGACAAAGATAAAGATATTTCATTAAAACACCTAACCAATATCAAATCAAATATAAAACATTATAAATCAATTATTTTAGCGATAAAAAACCTGTGCAGCTAAAGTAAAAATAAATAGCCATAAAAATAAAATTAAGCATTATTAGGCATTTTTTAAAATAATATATTTTTATTTCCAACCACCTTTGTTTTATCTATTGGAATCTTCAAAAGGAAATATGCAGTAAATTAATTTGTATGCATATATTGGACAAATATTTCACAACGATCAAAAGACGTATTAATAGAATAATATTTTGCGATAAGAATATTTTCTGAACCAGGGATCTTAATTCGAAAATACTCTTTTTAATGATTTATGAATTTTAGGGAATAACGATTTAGATATTCGGTGTGAGATGCGATCCAGTAATTATTATTATTAATAAAGAAAATGCTAACTCACCTCTCTGTTCAACTTCAAGTTGTAAGCAGATGATTTTGATACTGATAACTTCTTATTATTTGGACAAAGTTTACATGTTACAGAATAATTACCACTTTCTTGTTTTTCTATAACTTCAAAATATTCATTATATGCCGACCAGGGCAATTCTATACCATTTTTGTCTGTCATTCTATTACATTAATCTCGAAAGGAGCATCCCCACATTAAAACACAAGATCTAATAATGAGTAAGAAGACAAAGGGTTGCCAGCAAGAAAATGAATTTTTTTATGAGCGAGTACTTTGTGGTTTTATCAGCAAATCCAGCAAATAACAGATCACGGGCATGCTGACACTTTACGTTTCAGTTTCAGCTGCTACTTTGTTTAAAGGGAGAAATCATTCCTTCCTAGTGCACTTTTAATAATAAAATGGTGTACTTGTTCTTTTTTTGTGCTTTTTCGTATATATATATATTAATTAGAGTTCTAATGATTTTAAACTGACAGGGAGCGAGCAGAAATTTTGTTCAAAGGTGGAATATTTTAGATGATTGATTATTTATTTAATGTTACCAGGCAGCAAATAATACGGAACTTAAAAAAAAAAAGAAGAAGAGTTTTAAATTTTGTATATGTGGGGGAGATTTTAGGGGAAGGGGGATAATTTATAATACTGATTATTTATCGTCACTACAGAGCCCTATTTAGGGCAGAAGATTTTTTTTTTTTATATAAAAATAAAAATAAAGATTTTAGATTTATTTGTATGTTGGAGGGGGGAGGGAGAGAAGAGTAAATTATGGGAGGTTAGGGGACAATTTAGATGGTTACTTATATATTATTATTAGGTAGAAACGAATGTGGCCATTTTTTTTAAATAAAGAGTTTCAAATATTTGAAACTGTTTGCTGGAGGAAGGGCAAAAAGGGAAGCGTAAATTTTGTGGACAAGGAAATAATTTTTATTTATTTTCATTAGAGAGTGACAAATGGAGTGAAAGATTTTATTTTTGTATAAAAACAAAGATTTAAAAATATTTTAAACTCCTTTGTATGCTACTAGGGGGAAGCGTGAATTTGAGGGGTTAGGGATAATTTAGATGATTTATGTTTAGATAAATCCGTTCTTTTTCTTTAAAAAAAAATAAGGATTGTACATTTCTTTGCTTGCTGGGGGTGGGAGGCAAAAGGGAGAAGAAATTAGTCAGATAAAGACTTATCATAGCCAGACGACTATATTTTGGTAAAAACAAACGTAGTCGTATAAAAATACATTATATTGAGAAGATTTCTATGGATTTAAATAACAATACACGAAGTTTTTAACACCCAAACTGTGAAAATGACAATTAATTTGTGACCGTGCCCGTCGTCTATGGAGAAATATATGACACTGCAACTGAGATTTGTCGCCAACGTTCGCAAATTGTTGGAGAGAACATATTTCACACAAAAGAAATTCGTTATGATCACGTGATTTGAAAATTGGCACTTTTTTCCTCTCTTCTAAAGTAGCGTTAAAAGTAGTGTCGATACTCGCTACAAACTACTGATAATTTGTATCGCGCTACTCGCTACTACACTACAAACAAACTACTGGAAAAAGTAACGGCTACTGTAAAGTTTCGCTACTTCCGAGCCCTGAACTAACCTAATGGAACATCGTTCCAGTTAAAAGTTTATAGTGAACTCTCCAGTTTTATATTACTTATATATTTCTGTACAGCGTATGATTGTCTGAAATATGTCAGTAATATGCAGTTTGGATTTCAGAACAGCCGACCGTTAGGCCCGTGTTTTTCCGTTTCTAGAAATCATGTTAAAATGGCTGTAGACAAAAATATTTTCAACAGAATTCTGTTTTGAATCGTATATAGACTGAGGGGAAATAAAATACATTATAGCATCAAACTGCGATTAAAAAATGTATATATTGTGGGATTTATAAGCATACTTAAGAAAATGCAGGAAAACCTTCAGACGGTGAAAGGGTTTGAGGTTTTCCCAAAAATATTTTCCACCGCCTAACAACATGAAACTTTCTGACATTTTCAGACATAAAAGCATGAAATTGGTAGGCACAATTATTGAAATGACTTCAAATCAAATAGCAATTTCTTTTTTCTATATAAATGTATTTCATATCGAATTATAAGCGATTGCTGTCTCATGACGGCATTTCTCGGAATCTTGATAGAAATTCGGTTTAGAAATACATCCCAAAAGGCCAACTTTGACAGTATTTCCTAAATATCTTTTTCGTTTATCGAATGATGAAAAATGCCATCCAATTTCATAGCTTCTTAATAAGAACATCTGTATATTTTACACATTGACAAACAAAAATTAATTCAGGATTGTGTCAGAAAGTAGCCAATTTAGCTTGGAGAATTAGCCTTAAATAGCTATACAGTAATTATATTCAAATTATCTTAAGAAAAAGAATTCCCTGAAAGTGGGAAACTCTGTCCATATCTTAGAGGTTTTGGCTGAATTTTAATACAGGTAATTTAACTTAGGTCTTCGAAACTTTTGAAATGCATTATTAATTACAGAGCTGATAATTTCATATTAGTATACTTCAATTTTTGCTGGATATTTAATATATATGCAAAAATTACGATAACATGATTTGTTAATATGTTTTGTAAGTAAATAATTTCATAAGAATGTAAGATGTGCAGTTTAATGTAAATACTCCTAATACAGAATTGGCGATATAAAATGTATGAGACGCATGTGTTTCTGTTTTTTAACACTTCCCATTATACTTGAAACTTGAAAGGTATTTCGTATTTCGGTTCTTCTGTCTGTAAGTACTCTAACTTTCGTAAATAACCGTGGATTGCCACGAAATTGATAAATTATATTTAGGTTCCCTATTGTTCGAAGGTATTGTTTGAGATACATTTTTATGATGTTTCAGTGCTTCAAACATTACGAAATTGATACACATTGTTAATATCCACCTGTATCCTATAGAAAATGGTGCGTGCGTATTTACAGGGACACACGAAAAATTCACCTGAATTACTGCTGTTGTTTATGATATTACTATTTTTAATATTATGAAATTGATGTACATTATTGAAATTGATGTGCATAGTAATATATTCCCTATAAAAAATCGTTCATATGACATTTAATGTCTTATTATAGAGCCGTGATAATAATTATAAGCCAAAATAATTCTAACACATTATCGTCATTACCAATTTATGCTTTTCGGATGTTAACTTATGTTTTAAATAATGGATATTTAAAATTCATAATACATTTTTGCCAAATTTATTTTAAGAAACAACTGCATATTTAATATCAGTCCCCTTTTGCTTTCTTTTTTCTTTTTAACCCCGTGTGGCGAGGGAAATACGCGTTTAAAAGTATATTGCATGAACAATAATCCAAGTTCGATGTGCATCCAACTGAAAGTTGCTAACTAAGACTATATAGGCTGTAGAAATAAATGCTCTGAAATGATTTTTCACTATATTTGCTTATTAAAAGTTTGAATTATAAGTGTACGATTACAAAGTTCGTACATAAAGGGATGGGATGGTGCCCGAGAGCATTTTTAAGCAATGTGAGCATACATTATTTAGACTTCTTATGAGAGAGAGATTGAGTCCGAGAGAGAGAGATTGAGTCCACTCCATCACATGTTGATTTTATGTAATACTCATATTGGCTAGACGCGAAAGAGCATATGGAATGAATGATGTAAAATTATCAGTTACTCTTTAGGCAATTAGGCAATATGAGAATTTTTCAATTACATGACAGGGCAACCAGAATAGCAGTCCTAAAGAATTCGAACGCCAAATGTACGTTGAGAGCAAGGTTTTGAGAATTTAGCTGAAATGGACAAAACAAATCTCATGTACTGGAAGTGTTTATGATTTACCGAGAAAGCTAAACTAAAAAATTAAGCAAAGGCATTTCTAACAAACGTTGAACGAATGAGAATAAAATGTAGACCGAATACAAAAGTCTCTCTCTTTTCTTTTTTTTTTTTTTTTTTTTTGTTGGATATCTAGTGAGGGTGAAAAATAATATAAATGAATTCTATCTATGTGAGAGCAGTTTTATTGTTAAAGGGCAATAGGTTAAATATATTTTCTTTTAATGGAAGAAAATTACAACGCGAACTGAAATAAAAGTTAGGATAAAATAAGTAAGTAATTAAAAGTTAATTTAAACTGAAAATTAGAGAAAATGATTAATTTAAGAAAGATATATGTGATTCCACATCACACCCCGCCTTTTTGGATTTGTCATATGTTACAATGGCAGTATCAGCCATTCGAAATGCAGCAAGTTACTGATTTAAGAATTTAAGGAAATCTAGGCAGTGGCGTAGCTACATGTTCAGAGCCCTGGAGCAAGTAAAATTAGTGCGCCCCCTTGTCACTCGAAAACGCTCTGTCAAACTTGGAATTTAAAAACCATATATTAATTCTTATTTCGGTTTAAAAGCTTACTTTTGTTTGAAAGTGAAACCCTTTTAATAAGATGTTAAACGTAAGAAATGCTAATAAAATGAACTAGAATTCTTTAAGTACGAAGTATTAATATTTACTACAAACTGGCCGTGATTTTTGTTTTAAAAGCGCGCATGGACCCAGTACAATTTACCGGCTTCAGTAACCGATTTTCCTTTCATGGCTTTCGAAGCATTATATAGAATAGCACGGACCAAAATTTACAGACCCAACTCGTACAGAAATTTTATTGTCCCGGCCCGTTATAAAAGAAAAAAATTAAGCTCGGCCCGTACATTTTTTTGGGGTGAGGGTGGTGGGGGGGAGAGGGGTGGACTTAGTATAAAAGTTAAAAGATTAAAACAGAATTTCTTATACGAATGTTGAAAAATCTTTGCAAAACAAAACGCCAAAAAACTGTAAAAATTCGTGAAAAATCTTAAATTTGCATGTCATAGATTTTAATGAAAATCAACATATAAGTAGATCATATTTATTTATGAGTAAATGTAAAATAATAGATTTCGGGATTGTTTATTTAAGTATTAAAACTTACATTAAAAGTTGATATAAGATCGAGGTTTTGTCTACATGCTTGAAATTTCAATTTTCATTATTAGCCGTAGGAGTGGAAAGACTTTATCAAAAATTATTTATAATTAAGAATGAGTAATAAGTAACAGATTGGAGTGATTTAGTAACTGTCCTTTTATTCCATAATGAGAAAAAAATAAATAGTGAAAAATTTTGAGAGGAAAATGCGACATTTCTATTACTTGTTTGAACATGAAGGAAAGGTCAAGATTTTAAAATTGTTTGACGTTATAGATAAAAGGATATATTTTAAATATAGAAACTTTCATTCTTGCCTTTTTATTCCTTAATGAGAAAAAAAAAATAAATAATGAAAAATTTTGAGGGAAAAATGCAATATTTCTATTACTTGTTTAAACATGAAGGAAACATCTTAAAAATTTTAAATTATTTGACATTATAGATAAACGTGTATATTTTAAATATAGAAACTTTCATTCTTGCCTTCAGTTTATTTTTCCTCAACAATATTTTAAATTAGAGTAGAATAAATTATTGATTTTGGCAGTGGTTTAACAAATAATTATATAGTAATCAAAGCTCCATATAGATGGCAGCACTACATTTTTTTTGGCAAGATGGCAGAGAAGGCGCTCTAATTTGAAGTGAAATAGCCCATAGAACGTAACAAATATTACCTTTTTGAACTCATTTCTGTGATGTTAGGAAACAAAAGGCAATCTTGAAATTTTTTCAGCATATCATGGGCTTTTTGAACTTTATGCTTCTGCAATATTGTTAATGTCAGGTTTTTCCTTCATTTGATTTTTTAAGTATACATAAGTGGAAAAATTGTGATTTTGTAATTTTTTTTAAAGTTTCTAAGCTATTTTGAAGATGAAGAAAATGAATGGCAACTTCCAAATTTGAGAAATTTGGTTTTCATTTGTAACATTACATCATACATCAATTTCACATATGTTTTTAAATTCCTTTGATTTTTATAACGCTTTTAATTTTCTCAAAATTTTCAAATTTTCAATTTTTACAACCAATTTAAGGTCAACCATGGTGTTACGAAATTATAATTACTAAATAAATATGATAATAACTGTCCACGGGTTACAATATTATGAAAAAATTTCATTTATGTTAAATAGTTTTCAAGATATGGAACTTTAAACTTGCAACTTTGAACGATTCCATACAAGCCATTCTATGTCACAAGTTTTTTAAATGTCCAGAATTTCCAAAATATTTTATTTTTTGTCAAGATATTTTGAATAGCTCTATTTAAATATGAATTGAATCTGTGTACCAAATTTTAGTAAAATCGGTTACTATGTGGCCATGACTTTTTAAAAATTTTTGCTCATTTTGCATGGAATGACCCAGCTCTGCGTGCAGCGGTCTCTTTAGAACAGAGCCCGCATACACATGCACACATAGACAGACAGACAAACCACTTTCCTTATTATTATAGATAGAATAAGATATGTCAATAAATAAAATTTTCAATTTCAGAAAGAATGAGCTCGATCACGAAGACTGGTATAAAAATCGAGCCCGAGACCATCTCATCTCTTTACCACAACTGTCAATTGTTTCATCTGCACTTATTTATATTGCACTATCTACAATGTCACTTCGGATTTCATTCATAACTTCCTTATAAAATATAGCTATAAAAATTTTTTAAGCGATGATTGATCAGGTATAGGCTGATTAATGTAGTATTTCTTCAGAAAGTTTTTGAAATCGGGATTATTCAATTTCTTTAATGGTATATTACTCCCAAACATTACTGCACACAAATCCACAGCAAAGTTATTTTTCGCTCTAGAATCTTTCCTTTTATTATTTGAAGTGATCGATTTCGTAAAAAGTTTGCATCTTTAAACGGTTATTACTCTTTTTTGATATGTTACTTGAAGTTTTAAATGTTGGTCTACATGAAACTTCCTTTTCACAAAGTACATTTTTTTCGTATATGATGATACTCTGTATAACTTCACAACCAGATACAAGTTCTTCATTGTGTACTTTTATACACGTCGGAATTAAATAACTTTTATCTGATTTTACTTTAGGCATTTTCCACATGACAGTTTTTTTATTAGAGAAAATAACTGTGTTGGAGGAAATTTTAGAATATTAAATGGTCAAATTGTGGTAATGAATGAGCATCTTTCAAAAGTGAAATAGATTCCCTTCTTCTTCACCCTATGTTTTTCCAATTCAAAAAACATATGACAGGATGACGCTCAATAACAATTTTTTCTTGACCGCCAGTTTCACAATCAGGCATTAAACGACTTTCTGTCTAGGAATTGATAAGGATTTGGGAAAGTATAAATTTATATATATATTTTTTCTTTTACCGAATGAATAATATAAAATATGCACTTTGGATGAATTTAAAAAATGTTTATGCACTTATGTGCAGTTATAGAAAATATACTCAAAATATGCAAATACATATGCTAAGATGCAATTGTACGTAATCCAGATTTTACGTGATTAATAATAAAAAAAAATATGCACATATATTTTCAAATCTTTATTTTATACTTTCTAATTTTATTCTTCCGAATTCCGACGCCTGGAGCAGTTTGCTCCAACTGGTCCTCGGTAGCTAACGCCCCGGAATCTAGAGATATTTCGCTCTGTAATTTAGGGAGAAAAGTAAAATCCATCTGAGAACAAAGACTGTTTGACACTGTCTCAGACTACCATTTTTTTTAATTTTGTGCATGTGATGCGAAAATATGAAACAACCTAAAATACAACCCAAGATTACCACATTATTTTAGAAAAAGCCCAGAAGTAACTTTGGGAAACTGGTAAGTTATTTTATTATTATTATTTAAAAAAAAAAACATATTAATTTTTATTTTTAAATATTGCTAATACGTATTATAAAAAAAAAAAAAAAATGTTTTTTAAAGCTGTTCTCAAATCCAAACTGTGTACTTTCTGGCACAATTTTTAATTCATTTTTGTTCACAAACACATGAGATCGACAGGTGTTCTTATTCGGAAACTACACAATTGAACGTTTCTGTAAGAAATTGAATGAAATTTTATAAAATTGGATTTATATTTTCTGTAAGTATTGAACTTTTCAGTAAGTCAGAAAATCTTTCAGAAAAAGCTGTCAACGTTTGTGTTTTTAGCTGAATTTCCAGACGTGACAGTGCAAGAGAGTTAAAAAACTATCGTCATGAGACAGTAACCGCTCTTAACTTACGATGTAATTCGTTTATCCCAAAGTGAAAAAATAAAGGCATTGAATTATAAATAAATTCAATAATCATGTCTGCAATTATCACGCTTTTACGTTTAAAAATGAATCAGAAAATATGTTAGAAAGTTTCCCATTGTTGAACAGGGAAAAATATTTTTTCAAGAACTGTCTTTAGGCTTTTCTCAAATCCAAATATCCATTATTATAGAGATTTAAAAATCATATGTATTATTTCTGTTGTCAACAACCCTTTTTTTAAGCAAATGCAAAACACACAACGATAAATGAGATACCAAATGAAAGGATTTTGAGCAGGCTTCAGACATACTACACTCAAAATTTTTTCAACCATGTTTTTTGATTAAAAATTGCTGTTCCTTAAAAATTAAATCGGCATTGTTTTCATGAATGAAATGAAAAGTTTTTCTCGGCTGTGTTCAGAACCGAAGATCAGGCGACACGCGGGCGATGGAGATTAAAATATGGAGTGAGTCTATACTGTGAATGAAATTGAAAGGCCTGCGTTCATTATCATTGATTTGACTAATTTGCGTACTTTAATGATATTTTGTGGAACTCTAAAAGTGAACTTTGTGGCCGAATGGTTAGAGCACTGCTCTTGATTCTGAAGGTTGCGGGTTCGATTCCTTTTAAATTTCTATTTTATTTTTTCATTTAAAAATGTTTTATCTTTGTATTTTTCATGATTAATGGAATATATTTTATAAAAGTAAAAGTTGATATTATTAACAATTATTTATTTAATTAAATACGACATATTCATCTATTTTACGATTAAAATTTTATATTACTGTGTCTTTTAATATTTAAACATTATTAATATTATTTTTTTCATTTAGCAAATGTAAAATAAGTAATGAAAATATAATCAATTTGCACGAATTTCTCCAGGTTTTTATAATGAGTACTTCAACAGTGAATTTTTAGTACGAATAGAATGCAAAGCATATTTTACAATGTAAAAAATATTATAAAAATAAAATGCAAAAGATATACATTATTTAAACTAGAAATATCAGGACCTACTTTTGTAAAGAGGTAAAATACATGTGGTTTACCGTCTAGTTTCGTAATGAATATGAATAAAATATAGTTAGATTGTTTATAAATTTTCTACTGAATGTATAAGTATTTTAGCATTTATTTCTCGTGTTATATGATGTTTATTGCAATATAATAAATAATGCAATTTACATCAAAAAATGAATTTCAAGAAAAATATATTTTTAGAAATTAATAATTATGTTTCAACAATTTTGTTATCGAAAAATATATTTTAATAAAATGTTTAAAAGCTTTTTTATCAAATTTTAACAAAGATTTTATTTTACTATTACAAAAAAAGAAATAAATCTTTTAACATGTTGGTATCACGACCTTGATTTATTAACATTCTATTTATCCCCATAAAAATAAAGCAACTGATAAATCATTTTTAAATTAATAAAAATAGAAAAAAAAAATCTGAAATAAACGGCGAGCATAGCATGGACCTTGTACTTGTATCCATACCTTCCAGGTTCATCTGTGTAGGACTAGACTTATGTAGGACTAATGTAGGACAACCCAAACGTCAGTAAAGTACGTAACAATTTTTGGTACTTTTCGGTTAGCCGGGCGCCAGTGAAAATATATATATATATATATATATATATATATATATGTTTGTGTATATATGTTTGTGTATATGTGTATGCATATATATATGTGTGTGTATATATATATTTATATTTGTTTCACTGGCGTCGGGCTAACCGAAAAGTACTTTTTTTTTTTTTTTTTTTTTTTTTTTTTTTTGAGAGAGAGAGAGTTTACATTAGTTTTATTGAAACCAATACTGTGTTTCAGGAATTCGGTGATCCGAACGTCCTCTCCCTTGTTAAAGGTGCACTGGTTATAGAAAATTAAACTTTATTTTATTATATGCATTGTTTTGTACAATATCTATATTTATGTAACTGCTGTCAACTAAACTAATATATCAGTTTTAGTAGGTGCTGTAGTTTTAGAGACATATAAGTTGACAGCACTTATGTAACTATATGATGTATTTACTACTTAATATTTTAAAGCAGATATATAATATAACGTTAAAACATAATAACCAACATTGCCTAAAAAACAGTTTTCAACTTATTAATAAAATACATAATATCAATCCGGTAAAATTCATAAAAACATTAGATTTTAATGATTTATTTAATGACATTGATATAAAAGACTTACATAAAACAATGTGTATATTATTTAAAGAATTTAAATCTCAATTAAAATTAAAAGAACATATTTCCGTAATTTTTTTTAAAACTTTACTAAATTTTACATTGCATAATAATTACATCATATATGACAATATTATTTATAAACAATGCCAGGGAATTCCGCAGGGCGGGACCGCTTCTAGTATTCTCTCTGACCTTTACTTATATTATTATGAAAGAAATATTAGTCCGAACAATGATTATGTATTTTATCGCTATATTGATGACATTATCATATTTTATTTCAATGATAAAAATTGCACATCACCACTCAATTTTTATCCTAATCAGCTTAAATTAAGCGAAAATGATTTAATTAATAATAAAATAAATTTTCTTGACTTAAAAATTAATATTAAGGATAATTATAAATTAATTTTTGATATTTATGATAAGAGATTTGATTTTCCATTTAAAGTAAATATTTTTACCAATTTTGCTTCATGTTTACATAAATCAGTTTATAAAAATATAATTATCAATTATCTTCATCGTATAAAATACCTATGCTCAGATATAAATAAAAACAAAAATATTAGATTTATTCGAGATCAAGCAAAAATATATGGTTATCCAATTTTTATGATAAATTCAATCATCAACTCTTTTAAATAACATTTATTATATCATATAAATATAAACATGGTACGTAATAAATTATTGTTTTAATGTGCGATAACATATAACAAAAGAAAGATATAGCAAATTACAATTATAACATACATAAATACAATTAAAACATATAAGGACATTTATTAATTGATTGAACATTATATACACTTTATATAGTCTGTGATAGTGCGTTTAGCCGATCACCTCTGTTTTAAGTGTTACTGATGTTCAGTTTTAAAACATATATAAATTAACTTATACAAAAAAAAAAACACATAAAATAATACATGGATAACATTGATGATTATAAATCACATACATATCTATATGCAATATATATATAAATATATAGTTGTTTTTTTTAAAAGTTTAATTTTAATAAATCTTTTAAATACTGCATTGCATTATAAAGATTGAAACACAGTAGTAATACTATTAATTATTAATTTAATATATATATAGTCAGGTAGATGAGGATTATATTGTTAATATTATGTTTAATTTAACTATAGATGGAGCTATTGCTTGTATATTAATTTTACTTTCAGGGTTTAAAATTGAATGTAGTAATTATATATTCACGGATATAATTTTGTTATAAGTGTATTATTACCAGAATAATTTTGTGTGATTTTGAATCATTTTGTGTTGGGATGTCATCGATGGGGTTGTGTTTAAAAAGTGTGCTCTCAACTTGTCTTTCAAATAATTTCTCTCAACTCGACTAAATCAACTTGTATGATGCGTGCCATGTGGACATGGATATTATGAAGAAGTTATGATATTTTAAGGATTCTAGATTATTATTGTGAGTTAAGTATTTTATCTACACTTTACGTGTTCTTATTTCCAATTTTATTATTTCAAAACTGTTATTAGGTGGTAATTTCGTGAAGTGATATAAAGTTTTTGAGATAATCGATGTGAGTAAAATATTTTATATATTCTTAATGGTTTTTTATTTCCAATTTAAATATTTCCAATTTTAATATTTCCAATTGTTGTCTGGTAATAGTTCAGTATACCTGGATGATTCTACTGTTCTTAGCATTATGCCAGTAGAATTATGAAATACTGAACTATTTTTTAAAACACATGTGGGTGCATCCAGACTGATGAATACAACTACATGTGTTTTTTCATATCCAATTCATATTTAATATCCAATTCATATTTAATTCTCTTGTGGTCCAATTTTAAATTGTATAGGGTTCATATTTAATTTATTAATCCATTTGTATTTACTTAATAGCAACTCCAATTTATAATTTTTTTTTCCACCTTTCTCTCTTTTTCTTTTTAAATATTATTCAGGTGTGAGTAAATTTGGCCTATTACCAATGAAGCACGAGCTATGGTAATATTATGATTGCACATGTTAAATATTAGATATGTGGTATTCTGTCTACACAATATCATTAATTATCTCTTTGGAGATTTAAGTAGAATGATAATAGAACTTGATATGTTTTTGAAATTCATAGATATTATAATTATATATATATATATATATATATATATATATATATATAAATTTTGAGATATTTTAAAATATTTTAAAATATTTTAAATTGTTTATGATATATTTAATTTGATTTTTAAATCAATCTCTAAATTCTATAATATATTTAAGTAGTAGTAAAATAAAACATTAATTATTTTATATAAATTCTATAATATACATAAGTGGATTAACACAGATGGCAGCACCAGCACTTTGTATTAAAAATAATATCTCTTTTACATAATATATACTCTTGTTAAGAATATTTGAAATGCTGAGAAGGATGGATTTAATTCTGGGTAAATTTATTCATATAGTGGGATTTTGTACGATTTTAATGTAAAACTGCAAGGTAGTATTGTTTTTTACTGTTTATATATATAATTAAATCTAATATAGTGGATATGTAACTCAATCTTAATTTTGAATAATTATCATACCAATAGATGGAGGCACATTACTTGTCAGGTAGATGTTGATAATATTGTTAATATTATATTTAATTTACCTATAGAGGGCGCTATCGCTTGTATATTAATTTTACTTTTAGGGATTAAAATTGAATGGAGTATTTGTATATTCATGGATATAATTTTGTTATGAGTGTATTATTACAGGAATAAATTTGTGTGTTTTTGAATCAATTTGTGTTGGGGTGTCATAGTTAGGGTAATATTTCAAAAGATGTGCTCTCAACTTGTCTTTCAAATAAATTTTCTCAACTCGACTATGTCAACAAGTATGAGATATTTCATGATGTGTGCCATGTGGATGTGTGGTATCATTAAGAACTTGTGATGTTTAAGGATTCTGGATAATTATTGTGAGTAAAATATTTTATCTACTCTTTACGGGTTTTTATTTCCAATTTTATTATTTCAAACTGATATCTGGTGGTATTTCAGTGAGGTGTTGTATACAGATTTTAGGATAATTGATGTGAATGAAATATTTTATCCATTCTTTACGGGTTTTTTTATTAATTTAAAAAAAATAAATAGTACAACCGTGGCATACGTGATAACAGTACATTATATACGTAATACATAATGCGTAGAATACGTAATAAGTACAACAAGTATAAAATGTGATGCCAACACACGGGTTTGTTTTATATTTATGATTAAAAAGGGAAATTGAAATGTTTAGAAGAAAAAACATCATTGATCGATCGAAGTAAAATTATAGTTAATTAAAATTTAAATCAGCATTGTTTAAATAATGCATAATAGAAATTTCATAAAAGAATTGAAAGGTTTTTCTCAGTTTTCCTGAAGCGAGTGACGTCATCCTCTAATGCAGTTAAAATACTATTGTTAATTTTTTTCTCGCGCGTGCCTTTTGCTAACTTTGATTAGTTTTTACTGTAACTTTGATGGAATAAATGAGATGATATTCTGGCTTCACTAATATTGTTTGCAGATATTTTTATCCTTATTTTTTCTTAAAATTTAAATTTAAACCTGCACCTAAAATCTATTAGATATTGCTAAAAAATATTAGACTGTAGTGCAAAATCCTCGCAGGGGTCCACTGGTCATATATATTATTTCTGTTTGCAACATCCCTTTTTCTATGCACAAAACGCACAACAATGAATGAGGTATCATTTGAAAGGTTTTTCAGTCGGCTTCTGACATAGTATACTCCCATTTCGTTAAAACATGTTTTTTTTTCACTTAAAAATTAAATTAGCATTGTTTTCATAAATGAAATGAAGGATTTTTCTCAAATCAATGTTGCCACAAAAATAAAATACCACATTATATCATGCTCCAACAATGATTATGAAAAAAATATAAAAATAAATAGTACAAAAAAAAGACGGACGTTTCTGCACGTTTTTTTTTTTATATTTATGATTAAAAAACAAAATTCAAATGTTTAGAAGAAAAAGATACCATCGATCGATCGAAGCAGCAGTACTTCACGTGTAGCCTGAAATGTATGCTTTGTTACGTTAAATTAAATTGTATTTTATATGTATTCAATTAATTTTTTTTTTGGTCTCGTGTTTTTCCCGAAGCGAATGTCGTCATCCTCTAATACAGTTAAAATACGATTGTTAATTTTTCTTTTCTCGCGCATGCTTTTTGCCATAGCCGGATTAAGAGGGGGGGGGGGGGTACGAGGGCTGCAGCCCCGGGCCCATCATTGATTCAGGGGCACCCGGCAATGGCTCAAGTTGTATCAAAGTTTCGTCTAAAAAATACCTAATTTCTATTAAAAATAAAAATAAAAACGAAAAGAATTTAGCTTCTAAAATGACAACAATATTCTGAAATGATGAGAAAAAAGTCACGGTTCAAGTGTCAACATGCATCATTTTTCCCCTTTGCAGTTTTAAAACGTTGCAAGTTCGATATAACGCTCTGTTGCTAAACTGTTCTTTCAGTATTTTTACCCTGTTTTGCCTGAGACCGAAAACAAGAAAACCTCTTTATTCTAATTCTCACCTTTGCCTTGCATCTCAACAAATATGTGCACTGTTTACTAAGAAATTAGTAAAGAGAACCCCTCGCCCCCACTGCCCGAAGTTGGATACTTCCGAATGTTATGGACAGTACCTTTCAACCGTACTTTGCATAAGAACTAAGAAGCATTGGCAATTGGGAATCGTCATTGTCTCGTGAATAAAGTGTATGTAAGACAAACAAAAACTCGAAGGGAACCTTTTTTTTTTATAAATTTTTAATTTAATATTGTAAGATTTTACGAAGTGCCATTGCTTTACTTTTCTTTGATCTTTATAAATTTAATCAAAATAAAGTTGTTTGTCTGTCTGTGTGTGTGTCCGTGCGATGGCTAGCGAAATCTACCGTACGTAGAAGTTTGAAAATTTGGGTGCGGATAGTCCAAGGCAGGTCCTGATGCACCTGAGGCTCAGAATTTTAAGTTTTTAGATCCGGGCCCCCTAGGGCATCTTTAGGTTTTTTGCTCTAAATTGTTAATAACTTGCCCTATTTGTATCCGATCTCTTTCGTTTTTGGTAACCTTTCTCCATTTAGCTGTTCCCTCTTTTCTACGTTCCAGTTAAGATCCTGCCCCCCCCCCTTCGTCTCGGTACGGGGTCCCTTGAAGTTTTTGTTTGCTAAATTGTTATTAACTTGCCCCCTTTTAATCCGGTCTCCTTTGTTTTTGGGGCCTTTTCTCCATTTAGTTATTCCCCCATTCCTACATTCCAATTAGGACCCTGGCCCCCTTGAACATTTTGTGGGTCTCCCATTTGTTACTTCCCTAATTGTGTCATCCTCTCAACGCATAACTTTAAAGTTGAGTCTTGGACTCCTCTCCCTGGGCCACAACCTTCAAATTTTGATTGGGGCCCTAGATCCTTTTTTTAAACATGTCTTTAAAATTTTATTCTAATGATTAATTTATACCCTATGCTTAATTTCGACCGGTTGAAGACCTAAAGCGCTAATTACTAGGACATTTTATGATGTTTTCCTCTTAGGGCTCTGCTCAAAACTATGAGTTGGTCCCTTTTGGGCCCCCTACTATAACTTCCTTAAAAATAGTCCAATTCACTAGATTTTTTTTTTAGAATCTCCTTAGGACTTCCAGCTACAACTTGAATGACGAAAAAATTTCTTGGACCTCAGCTACCACCAATTTTGAATATTAATCTCCGTCTTGGGGCCCTTGGTGCAGCTTCTTTAAAAAAAAAAAAAAAAAAAAAAAAAAAAAACAGACAAACTTGAGTTCTGTTAACCCATTCGGTAACCGGCGGCTTTTACACAAATTTTATTCGGTTGGCACCACTTTTTAAAAAAAAGCTACCTTTACTTGAACTATCACAAAAATGCTCTAATTAGAGAAAACAAATATTACTTTTATTTTTTACTGGTGCCTAAAACAAATTCTGTATGTTCTTTTTGAGGGTGCATATATGCACCCATGGTCCCGAATGGGTTAAGGTTATTATCTCGGTCCCGGTGGGTGAATCAGCTAGTTTTTAATAAAGAAAAGTGTGTATATAATTTGTTTATACTTGACCTTGAGTATGAGTAAGTTTCAAAACCATTGTTTTTACTGTATATGTTTTTATGTGGCTTAAAAAAAGAAAAGAAAAACAAAATTAAATATTACACCGCTCATATTAGTTCGATTGTTTACGAAATATTTTTTATCGTCGTTTTGTTATCTTATTAATTTAAGTTAGTTGGTTTATTAAGAATTTCATTATCTGAATAGCTTTACACACATCCTTATCATGTCACATTTTTCATATGCATCTTAAAATTTTATTCATGTATATATTTTTTCTTTTGTACAATTTGCTAAAAATCAGTCTGTATGGGCTAGGTTGCTTAATATACCCACATTAATTTATGTAATAATTTTTTTCATTTATTGCACAAAAATTGACTTATTTCAGACAAATTGAAAACTTTCAGCAGAATTATTTAGAGATTTTTGTTCATTGCTAAGATATAGACTGAATTAGAAAAGTAAATTTTTCAAAAAGTTTGAAGAGGTACATTTTTTTCTTAATCGGGAAAATGTTTTTTTTTTTTTTTTTTTTTTTTTTTCCAATAAAAGTTTATCTTACAGTTACATTTTCTAACAAAACTAAGGGTCTCTGCTCCCACGAGCTTCACCCGCCAACTCCCGTCCAGACTCCACAGGCTCTGAAAATATGCTAATTTTCCGTGTTTTAAAAAGATTACCCGATTATGAAAGATCGAATGATATTATAACGATCAGTGCAGATCGTCTGTAATCGTATTGAGATTCATTCTCCTTTGACTGGGGGGGGGGGGGGATTTTTTACTTCCAAAGGCCGCATCCACCACTGTCGCGGGCTGTTTTCGTGACTGATTGAGCATTATCTATCACACATTTGAAAATCAGCTTGTATAAAATGGGTAAGTAAAAATGTCGCTGCCTCTCAGAACTTCTATATTATAAAGGACAAACATGTCCATGCCTAACGTTGACGTCATTTTGTTGTTGGTAACACCAGACGATTAAATTTCTCTTTCACTGCAATTTTTTAAACTTCTAAATATTGCACATTTTCAATTTTTACACCATCGAATAGGGAAAAAAATGTACTTTCAAACGCAATTTGTTTGAAAACTGTATCGCAATTTACTCTTTTTTATAGTTTTTAAAATAAATTCCAAGCATGATTTTTTTTTTTAATATTCTATCGCATGCAGAGACGATTACGAAAAATAAATCCGTTTGCACTTAAAATAGTATAAATTGTTCAGAATTTGTTTCCGGCTTATATACCATGAAAATATTGCTTTTAATAAATTTCAAAACTTTATTTGAATATATAATCGCTATTTTTCATGTAAAAATATTTTTTTGTGTTAGTGGGCAATCTAAAAAAATATATATAATATTAAATGTAACAAATCTATAAGATTTTTCAATAATAATAATAATAATAATAATAATAATAATAATAAAAGGTTTTCACCTATATTCGGTAACCCGTGAAGCCCGGGTTGGATCCCCAAGTTTTAATAGCGGCTAAAAGAAACCTTTTTATACGCTATGAGAAAATATTTTTTAATATGATGTTTTAAATATATTGTTAGGTAGCTTTCATTACAAAAAGCTACCTATTGCAGCCATTCGGAGGAAAACAATTCCAAAAAAATTTTTATATATTTTCACCGATCATGACCTCCAGACCCCCAAACCACCCTCCGTTTAAATGTTGATTCATATTATATATATATATATATATATATATATATATATAATCTGACATATGCCATGCTGTAACTCTCTTATTGATGAATCGATTTGGATGTCAATGAGTATGTGTATAGGACATATCAACGTCTCGACCGAGTTCGTTGGCCAGCTTCATCCGCCATCTTGTTTCAAAATGGCGGCAAATTAAATTGTTTCAATTTTTTGAAAAATTGGAAAAACTTTATAAAAAATTATAAATTGATAAAATTGTTTCCGTTATAAGTATTAGAACGTGATACAAGGATTTTGAAGCATTTTTTGTTTTGGCTATATTTTAAAAAATGGCTGAGATATGGCAGTTTGGCTGACATTTTGAAACAATCTGATTTTTGTTATGCTGTAACTCTTATGCTGAAATTCACATTCGAATTCAGTATTAACGAAAACTGGGATTGGATCTTCTATAATCGGGTTCCAAGCAATTTAGCTTCGGGTGTTTCAGTAAAATGAGTTGAACTTTGAAAAACATGGACTATACCTTTTCCTCTCGGTACAGGCAGGAAGGACTTTTTAAAATGACGCGATTTTCTCACGTAATAATTTAATTAATTTAAAGTCTTCTTTCTCTTTTTCTATTCACGTGAAAATATATTTTTCAATTGAAAAGTGTTCGGAAATATTATTATTTGAGCTTTTTAAAAATTGGCAACAATAGGTAAAAAATGGCTTTTTTTTAAAATATGAAATAAATCTCCATTCAGATAATAAAAAAACTGAAAAAAAATCTCCAAAAATTAGACGATTATTAAAAAATTATTGAACATTGCACATCACAATCTAATCACATGTGTATTCCTACAAAAGATGGTTAATTTGCTATGCATAGTTTTTGATCCTATACAACATATGTAACTATCTTTTGAATCTTGATCGATTTCAACTTTAAGTAATTCCTAGACTTAAAAACTGACTGCTACATAGTGTTTATCACAAATTTCTCTATGAAACTTTTTAGCATATTTAACTTTTCATGGTATTTTTCGCTAATTAGTTTAACGTTATTGTTAAAAAACATTCTATTAAATCGTTAAAACAAAGATTTCAATAGCCTTTTTTTAAATTTGAAACTACCATTAAAAGTAATTCTGTAAAAATATATAAAAAATGAAATGTTACAACTGTTATAAATGAAACAATAATAAATGAAAATAAGACAAATTTAAGAAAGAAAATCTCTAATTACCTATTTCTTTTCTTTTCTTTTCTTTTTTTTTCTTTTTTTTTTTTTTCTTTTTTTTTTTTTTTTGGCCGTAGGTAAAAATATGACAATTTCTGTAAAATCTTGTGACATTTAGTAAAACCATATGTTACTTAAAACGCATTTTTCCGTTTTTAGTGCCAGTAAATACCGGATATTATTAAAATTCAAAGTATCATAACTGAGTAAGTTTTGGCCGTTATAAATAAGATAAGAAAAAAAATATTTATTTGAAGAAGTGAAAACTTTCGTAGATAGAAATGATATGCGTTTGATTAAATGCGGTGGATTATCCACAGATAATGTGACAAATATGTCCGGGAAATACGAAGGATTCCAAGCCCAAATAAAGAAAGAAAATAATTTTGCACACTTTGTACCTTGAGCAGTTCATTCCCTAAATTTAGTTCGTGCAAATTATGTGCAGTCTTATCTTGAAGTAATAAATTTCTTTTCTTATTTACAAGAAATTGCATTTTTTCGCCTTCTTTTTTTAGTTCATCTATAAGTAAATGGTCACTACTAATAATTGTATTTGATGTCCTGCAATCATTTGCTAATTAGGCAAGGGCAATTTTTTTTTCAATTAGCTTGTTTTATAATAACGAAAAGCTAAAATAAAAATGTATAAAAATTGTTAAAAATAGGCACCAGCGGCGAAAAACTTATATATCTTTAAAATAGGTGTAGAACAAGATGGTGCTGTCATTACGAATCTGTAAAGTCATTGTATTTAAATTACGACAATATTTTGTGTGTTTTATAAAGTATAAGAACAAACTCTGAAGAAAAAACTTGAAGCAAGATGAGAGGCAACTTATTAAAGGTTTCAAAAATTTAATAGTGTATTCCTGTGTACACTTTGGCATGATATTTTTCAGCGGTCTGACAAAGTAAGTTATTCCCATCAAAAACCAACACTTGATCTGCTTGCTGGTTGCAACCATTTGGAATCGCTCTTAAAATATATTGAGAGCCAAAGAGAAAGAGATGATTTTGAAAATATTAAAGTGAAATCTCTTTCCCCAAGCCAAAAATATTCGCGAAATTTCAGGAAGGTCGACTTCCAAAAAAGAAATATACTGATGGTGATAAGCACAATGAAATTATATTGCAGTGTCAAAACAATTTTCAAACAGAAACATTTAATGATATTTTTGACAAGCTATGCAATTTTTTTTTTTAAATATCGCGTGCTTTTATACAATTTTTTTTTCTTAATTTTCAAATTGAAAACATATCCTCAAATACCATAAATGACGTTTCTGTAGAAAATTGCTTAAAATTTTATAATGAGGTTCTTGATGAAAATTTAAGAACAAAAATGAAACATTTCTCAGAACTTATTAGTAATGTAGACATACAATGCTGTGAAAATACAGCGAAATATATTAATAACAATCAATAATATCTATTTTCCCAAATGTGTACACTGCATTGAAATTATATTTAGTAATACCGCTTACAAATTGTGAAGCAGAACGATAGTTTTCCAAACGCAAATTAATAAATAAAAAACAAACTATGATCATCTATGCAAGAGCCCACACTCGGTGGTTCATCACTAATATCTCTAGAACATGACATCACAAAACGCATTGCATTTGATGATGTCCTGCAGTCATTTTCTATTAAACCAGTGGCATTTTTTAAAAAAATGCGTTTGTTTTATAATAACAAAAAGCTAAAATAAAAATGTATAAAATTGTAATTTGATTTATTCGTATAAATAAAAAGATTTATTATAATTATTTAAAATGTAGTCAGTTTTTATATGACTCGGATATTTCTGCTTTCTTTGAATGTTTGTATGTATTTTTGAATTGTATGTGTTTAAACAACAAACTAATTAAGAGCGCCAATGAAGACAGTAACAATAACAAAAAAGTTATTGATTAACAATATACATATTCAATTTTTAATATCTGTATTTTAATGTAAAAAAAGACAAAGGTGTGTGTGCGAGGAGGGGGGGGGGACAAAAACTTCAAGTTCAAGTAGCCGGTTAGGGGGGGGGGGGGCAAAATTTCCAGTAGCCCCGGGCGCGGGCCCCACAAAAGCTAAATCCGGCTATGGCCTTTTGATATCTTCAATCAGTTTTTCCTGTAACTTTGATGAAATAAATGAGATAATATTCTGGCTTGACGAATGTTGTTTACAGATATTTTTATCCTTAATTTTTCTTTAGGCAAAAAGGTGGGGGGGGGGAGGTGGTAGAGAGGTAATTTAAATGGCTGATTATTTATTTATTGTTACTAGAGAGCAACAAATATAGCATATTTTTTTATACAGAGTATTAAAGATTTTAAACTTTGTATGCTGAGGGGGAGGGAGAAACATAAATTTTAGATGGAGGGGGAGATTGTAGTTTAGAGGACTGATATTTTACTTATTGTTATATTACTAGCGAGCAGCAAGAAGGCCAGAAGAATTTGACATTTTCAAGATTTTGAACATTTTGTGTTGGGGAGGGCAGAGAAGAGAAGCAGACATTTCATGTGCGGGGGGGGGGGGGAGATTTCATTAACATTATATAAAAGCAAAAGTGGAAATCTGCCAAAAATTTCAAAAGATTGAAAATTCTCTTCCTTGGATTATTAAAATCAATTTTTTGTGCAAAAAAATTTGTTTGTGTGTGTGTGGGGCGGGGGCTTATACTTGGGAAAGGAAAAGAAAATCTAAATTGCTTAAAAGTGGGAGGGGGGCGGTTACTTTCGGGATTTTGTGGTAAATTTATTTGTAGCTCAAATTTCTGTTTTATTAGCCAAAGTTCATATACAAAATCATAGCAATTTAAGATTTAGGGGTAGCGCCATCTAGGATCAGTAAAGAGTTCTCGGATACGTTTCATATTTTTACAAATTATATGCATTTATTAACTTGTTTATGACCAATTTAAATGATTTTTAAATAACTTATTTACATATATATATATTTTACTGAATATTTAAGTTTTTCAATCATTTAAAATGTTTTATAGAACAGGAGAAAATTAATATTTTAATGATCTAATTATAAAATACAAATTTATTTACCTTGCATAATGATAGAAAATTTTGTATTTAGTAGAAACCTTAGGGTTGGGTTGGGTTGATTATTGACGGCCAATTATCTACACTTGGGATATAGGCCCGGGGGGGAGTGCCCTTCGTGGGGGTCTTTCTAAGGGAACCTAACCCGATTCTGCCCGGATTGGGCTAAAATCTCCCGTGGTTTAAATCTCTCCATCATTATCAATCAAATACTTAATCTATCCCTAAGGAAGTATTTTCCTTCGATGTATTTTAGTATTAAAAATACCAAACCGCCATTTTGATGCTTAGAAGCTTACGTATTTGTAACCGGTGATCAGGGAAATTGACCCCCCATAAACATAATCCATTAGCAAAAGCAAACAGGAAATGAACAGCCATTAAATAGGTGAACGTTTCAAATCAACAATCAATCTTTTCTCCTTTCTTTCTTTCTTTTTTTTTTTTTTTTCTTCTTGTAAAAAGGATTTCGCATTTCTCTAACTATTTATATAAAGAATTATACAAAAAAAAAAAAAAAAAAAAAAAAGCTGAAACTGGTTTGCTTTCTTTTGAAGTAAAATACGGTTAAGATTTTTTAACATAAAAATAGTCAATTACATAAAATAAAATAACGTTTTATTTATTACAAATATTTTTCCGTCTCAACAATGCTAAACTGAAGAAAAACTGGAACGAAAACTCATGCATGGGTTATAGATTATGAAACATTTTCCAACATTATTTGAATGCTGTTAAAAAATTTCCTTCTTTCATATAATGTAATGAGACATCCAAATAAACAATTTAAAAACACAGAACGCAGTTAAAAATCCATTTTCAAGAATTGCTGTCCATAGCAGTTAATGTATGAGAATCCTTTCGTATAAACCTGTATATGATCTAACAGAATTTTAAACATACTACATAATGAAACTAAACTTTCAATGAGCTGGAAAACGTATAGAGCAACTAAAAAAGTTTTTTTTTTTTTTTTTTTTTTTTTTTTTTTTTTTTTTTTTAAAGAGAAATGCTACTTATACTAGATGATTATGTATCAGTATTCTTTAGAGCAGCCATGTGTATGAACGATACAGCAAAATTTGGTTGAGCTAAAAAACATGTAAACTGGTTAAAAGTGCATTTTCAGAAAACCCTTCAATATGATTTTTTTGGGGGGTGGGGGGGGGGGTAACCTGTATCTTATACGTTTTATACACATCACGTAATATACTAATATTTAATTCTTGAAAACTAAAAATGCACTTACAGCAATTACACTCCATAAATGGAAATATATCTAAATTATTTTACGCAGCCATATGAATTTATTTCTATTCTACAAGAACCTTTTAGCTTTAGCATAATAAAATATAGTTCAGCTGGAAATGCTTAACACAGTTAAAAACACACTTGAGGAATTCACTCCCATAAACTGAAATGCTTATGATTTCTTTCGTGCAGCTCTGCATATGATCTATAGAATTCATACTCACCACGTAATGCACTAAAATTTTGTTACATTTAAAAATGCATACAAGAGCTGAAAACGCACATCTAACAATTATGCTTCATAGTTCTATAAACGAATTACATGTATGCTACTTACTTCATACTCTATAATAGAAAGCATACTATTGCCCACATCTGGGACACATACCAATTCCATCATATTTGATGTTTCATAACATCACTAAAATGTACTGCAAATGATTTTTTTCCACAGACCATAATGTAACCGAAAACTTTTGTCTATCCCTGTAAACGAGCTATAACAGCTACCTACCTCATTTTGAATATCAATAGGGAATATGTAGCGTCGAAAACGTATATTTAAATCGTGGAAATTCAAGTCTATTTACGAGAGTCAGAGTGCGGACAAATCGCCAAAAAGATGGAGGGACAAAGATAAGTCATAAATACTTTTAAATTATGTTGAAAAGTGTTAAAAACTATATTGATTATATTTCTTTTTTAAACTTTATATTATCAAACATTACCTAATGTTTCTTGAAACACAATATTGTGAGTTTTATTAACAAGATAAGTTAATTTTTTCATAAAACAGCTTAATTTGGTTTCCAAAAACAGTTACCGTATATACTCGTGTATAAGTCGACCCCCCCCCCCCCCCAATCTTACGCAAAATTTTGGAAAAAATTGAATTTTCGTGTATAAGTCGAACCACATTTTTGGTAGTATGTTGAAAAATAATTTGTAATCGAGGATGAAAAAAAAATAATAATAAATCTTCATTAAATTAGTAAACTTTTTACGTTTCTAATCAGACTTCATCTTTTTTTAAATTCAACATTTTAAAATTGTATAATTATGTAAAACTGAAGAAGCTTAAACTATTTTGAAAGCTATTTACATCAATTTAATGATTACTTGCTTTTTTTTTTTTTTTTTGAAAAATCTATTCAAGCCTTATTTACAAAGGTAAACAACTTCTTAAACTGCTACAATAGAGTACTTCTTTGTATTGTAGTACTCTTAGGAGAGAAATCAGAAGCAATCTCAAGTTAAACTCTTTTTAAAAAAGGAATTAAAATGTTGAAAGGGATGCCCCTGTATGGAAGGGAATTCTATCCCAAGAGAAAATGAGTGCAGAACAATTACAGAAACATTATTGTTGAGATTTTTTTTTATCAATCACCATTGCCCGCTTTTATCTGTCTCTCCAACCTAGACCCACGTGTGATTAATTAAAAGACTTGCACATTCACCAATTATCTGTGAAAAAAATATGACTCCGGTATTTCACTCCGGTATTTTTTTTTTCTTTTTACTTACTCGTGTATAAGTCGACCCCCCATTTTCAGCTTCCAAATTTTGTCTAAAATTCTTCGACTTATATACGAGTATATACTACTTCATAAGCTTTAAATCTAAACAGTTTCAAATATTATTTGGTTTAGTAAGCAACATAAAAAAAATACATACTATACCAAGACTTTTATGCTTTAAAAAATTAAATTACATTTAAATAATTGTAATAAAAAATAGTAATAAGAAATTATTTTTTTACAAATTTTTCATGAAATTTCTAAATAATTTAAAAATAATGATTGTCATAAGGCAGTTCTCAAAAAAATATTTTTCCCGCTCAACAACGCAAAACTTGTGACACACCTACCGACTTATTTTACATACTTGCATAATGATATTTGCAAGTATGTTTATTAAAATGGTTTGTAATCAAACAGTTTTTATAATTTTCCGATTAATGAATTACATCTTTGAGCTATTATTGTCTCAGGACAGGCAGTTTGTTTTCGTTCCTGAGCTGTCGCGTCCCAAAATTCAGTTAAAAATACCCACTTTGGCAGCATTTTCTGAAAAATCTTTTGCCTTTATCCAAATGAAAAACAAGTTCGATTAGATAGTTACTTAATAAGAGCACTTGCCAATTTGATATTGCGAACAAAAATGAATTAAAAAATGCTTCCGAAAGAATCCAGTTTGGATTTGAGAACAGCCTTAATAAAAATCATGCTTCTAAAAGTACACATATATATGTATTCGTTTTGATGTAGTTCAATTATTATTTAGAATTAAAAGATACGTTTTCCGTAAATTGGGCGACCTTTCTTGATATTTTCCGTTAATATTGCATTTGATAAGTATAACTTTGATACTTATTCCTTGTGTTTCATATGGATATCTATTTATTTTTAGACAATGAAGAAGTTAACATACTTGAGAAATATGGAAGGAGTTGAAAGTAGAAATTATTTGTATACTATAATTTAAAGCACTTAAAATACAAAAAAAAAAAAAAAAAGGTGTGTGTGTGTGTGGGGGGGGGGGGATACTGTAATCAGTTGTTCTAAAAAATTGGTTTTATTAAAAAAAAAAAAAAAAAAAAAAAAAAAAAAAAAAACGGGGAGGGGGATACTGTAATTAGAGTTGTTCTAAAAAATTGGTTTTATTAAGGAGAAAAAAAAAAAAAAAAAAAAAAAAGAAGAAAAGTTGATTTAAGTTATATCGAGCATAAAGTAAGAGGTACTTTCAAATAAAAAGCAGTATATGAATTACAACTCTTAGACCGGATTCTGTTACTATTAAAATATTACACTCTTCTTAATACCATTATTATGCGCGAAACAATTCTGATAATAGCTATTTGTACACTGATATAAGGTAAAGCCAGGAGAGATGGCGCGGTCGGAGAGATTGTGCACATAGAGGTTCGCGGGGAAGGAGTAGAGTGAGAGCGCAGCGACTCCAGGTAGTTGTGCAACAACAGTAGTGGAGTGTCTACTTGAAAGTACACGTTGATTGCTTTGAGCGTCTAAGATAAAGTATTGCTATTTTGTTTTGTTTTCCCAAAGTAAATGCTTTAATTTTCATAGCTATTCATCAGAATTTCTGTACAATATCAATAGTACAAAATATTTTAAACTTAAACGATTTCTCATAAGCTACTAATCTATAGAAACAATGTGAACATCAACGGTTCATTTTAGTAGCGGCCATGTTTAAATAAAAGGCCACGCAATCTCTCCTACCAAAATTGGAGAGTTTGCGCATCTGCTACTTAGGAGAGATGGTGCATTGTTCCCATTAGTTTCCATTCTAGGAGAGATTGCGCAGCTTATTGGTAAATTTGCATAAAAAATGAAAAATGAAAATGGACTAATTTTATGTTAAACGTGTTATTAAGTTGCATAATTTTATTTTGTAATCTTATCTGGACTTGCTTTTTCAAATTCTTTAATTTTCCCCCCTTTAATTAAAATTTTTTAATCGTTTTTAAATTATTTCCTTTTTCTGATTCTTTAAACATTAGGTTGAAATATTCACTCCCAATACAATAAAATTTGTGCACAAAAACCTTACACCAATGTCATTTAAGTGTAATTATTATTGTTAACAATTTAATTGTAGTTATTATTAGTAACAATCTCTCCTACCCATGTGCGCAATCACACCAACCCTGTAAGGAGAGATTGCGCAAAATAACTTTCTTGGTTTTATTACAACTGTTCTATTAAATTGCAACATAACAACAAAATAGCAATGGAAATGCATAAAAAACAAATGAAGTCAAAATTATTCATGGATAGTTTTGCAAAAAATTAATATTTAAATTTTTTATTGCTATTCTTTTGAATTGTGCGCAGACTATCCTAGCTTTACCTTATCAGTAATATATTAGTATATGCTACTTTTTTTTAATTTTTTTTTTCAAATGCTTTGCACTAGAATTTGAAAGTCTATACAATACCATAACACTTAAGGCGTTTACAAAAATATTTCCCCCAACTCAGCAAATCAAGACAAATATTCACGGACTCCCTTTTTTAAAAATAAATGTTAAATAAAATGTTTAATAATTTGCAGTCACGACTGTTAAAGTAATTTGAAATCGAATAACATTTCGCGTTTTCGATTACTGTATATCATATTGAATTAGAATTTAATGTTGTCTCAAGACAACCTTTCCTGGGCTATAAAATCCCGAAAATTGACTTAAAGCGCCAACTTGGACAGAATTTTCTGAACGATTTTTTGTCATAGTCAAAATATGGAAAATGCTATTCGATTCCTTAGTTTATGAATAAGGAAGTTGCATATTTTGGGCATTTAAAAATAATAATAATAACTTCGTGAATATGCCAGAAAGCACCCAATCTGGATTTCACTGTTTCAGTAATTTTTCATTTTTTAAAATAATGTTTCATTTCCCCAAAAATATATTCTCTGTATCACCTCGCTTTTAATAACCTTAGAAAAATGAAATTAATTGCAATGAAAATTTGATGAGAACGAGACTTAATTTGCTTTGTGCGAAATTCGATAACATATAGGCAAGTGCTAGAAATTTTCACTTTCCGCGCACAAACAGCAGGAACGGACAGTCCAAACTGAACATTGTTGCTATTTTATGTTGCATCACTGATTAAATTATTGTGCTTTTCCAGCATTTTTCGTGATTTAGATTTCAAACAAAGTAACAGTTGTTTCATATTTTCAGCACAATATATTTACTATTATTAACTATTTAATAAAGATTTCTTCAGTTTTTTTTCTAATAAAATTATTTAGACCTTTTTCTATAAATTTCCTTAAATACCAATAAATGCATGAATATTAACAATTTGGAAACTTTTTTTTTTTTTTTTTTTTTTACACTATTTATATTTACAGTATTTACAGTAATTGTTGCAAAATGAGATTTCAACAATAACAGATAATTTATTTTCCATTATGGAATTTAAAATATGAAAAATCAAAATGGTTGTTTAATATATATATATGACAGCTACTTATTCGAAGTTTGTATATGAAAACATTTATAATTGTTCCAAGTTAAGATCCACCCATACCTTTATTTGAAAGAGTGCATTTGTTTGGATTCAGATATATTTTCCACAAAAAAAAAAAAAAAAAAAAAAAAAGTCCTTCCGGCCTGTACCGGGAGGAAAAGGTAGCTTTCCTATATCTTCGTTTTAAAATTTTAGCTAATGTTACACGAAAAAAGCAAGTTAAAATGCAAAGAAAATGTTTACAAAAGATTCGTTAATACTGAATTTGAATAAGAAATTCGCCAAATTATGGAGCAATAGCCAAACTGGCTTCATTTATGAAGACTTATTTTGGTCGCCAAATTTGGCGATATTTCGCCAAATGTCGCCAAGTTTGGCGAGAATTTGGCGCTAACGGATATGAATATATAGTTTTATGCGTATGATTGGGAAAATTATTACAACAATGAAATTTTTTGTAATGTGCTGTCTTGTTTCAAAATCTCAGCCACCCTAGAATTTCAAACTGCTCTATCTCAGCCATTTTTTAAGATAGAGGTAAACCAAAAAATGCTCTGGAATCCTCGTATCAAGGCCTAACACTTAATAAATTTGAATTTTTAACTTTTATGTATATTTATTTTAGTTTTAAATTTTTAAATGGCCGCCATCTTGAAACAAAATGGCGGACCAAGCTGGCCAACGAACTCGGTCGAGACATTGGTGACCTTAATACACACAATTAGTTTCATCAAAATTGATTTATAAATACGAGCGTTATCGTATGACATAGGTCAGATATATATATATATATATATATATATGGATATATATATATATATATATATATATATATATATATATATATATATATATATATATATATATATATATATATATATATATATATATATATATATATAAATCAACATTTGAACGGAGGGTGGTTTTGGGGTCTGGGGGTCATGATCGGTGAAAATATATCAAAATTTTCCGGAACTGCTTTCCTCCGAACGGCTGCAATAGGTAGCTTTATACATTTTTGTATTGAAAGCTACCTAAAAATACACACCAATCCTTGTTTTCTGTTTCACTACTCAATTATTGGCCTCTACTCAATCACAGCCGAGTCACCTTATATTTAAATATAGATAACATTTAGCTAGAACGCCCGGCTTTAGATCGAATTTATGTTGTTTTAAATTATTTTATGACGGGTTTTATTATTATTATTAATGCCATTTTATTATTATTATTATTATGTGACGTTATAAAAACGATAAATTCTGTTAAAATGTTTACTTGATAATAAGCACTAATTTAAACTTCTCTAAAGTAGGCATACATAAAAACTGCTATTTAAAAAATAATTTCATCGTTAAGTATTTATTAGATATGTATAAAATGTTCAGTAAGCTTAAAAATACACATTTCTTATTGTAAATATGAAACACACATCTGACAGTAAGACCGATTTTTTGCATTCTTTGTTTTTTCTAGAAACGTGTCATTAATTGGATTTTTTTTCAGCATTTATTTAATCTGAAGAAAATAATATGAATAATAATAATTATAAATAATAATAATTATAATGCTAAAATTCATTTCAGCTTAAAAGACGCATAGCATATAGCTAAAAACGCACTTCCGACAATCACCATCCATAGACGGTAATATGTCCAATTTATTCAGAGCAAGCATATATACATATATATGAGTTTATTTAGATTTTACAAACATTTCTTAGAATAATCTAATATAGTTTAGCTGAAAAGTAAATAACACAGTTCCAAACACCATTTAAGCAACGCACTTCCATAAACGACAGTATCTATAATTTTTTTTGCACAGCCTATATAAGCTGCAGATTTTTTTTTCTTTCTTTTATTTTTTTTTCCCCAACTACGTAATATATACTATAATTTAGTTAAACTTAAAATGCATACCATGTTCTTCAGAAAGCATGTTGTAGTACGCAAATCAAATTTATTATGTTTGAAGTAGAGTAATATCATTAAGGTATACTGCAAACATTCCATAATGTAACGGAATTTGTTTGCGTGTCCCTGTTTACGAACTGTACAAACTGCTACAAACTGCATTTTCAATTAAGAATGTCCAAAATTAGACCCCAATATCATGTACCAACTACACGAAAATACAAATAAAGTATATTTACGAATATTAGAGAACGGACAGATAATAGACAGAAATTAACTGAAATGACTGTAAAAAAATGTCCCTTGCAGTCGTTTCTTATCCCTTAAAAATTATTTGTTTAGAACAATTTCCAGATTCAGTTTTCAGTTTATCTTTCTTTCTTTTTCTTTCTCTTTTTTTTTTTTTGTACTAGCTTGAACTTGAAGGTAGTTTAAATAACTTTTTTTTTCTTTTTCCTGCTGCTCTATCTTAAAAAAGAAACAGAGCAAAAATTATATATTTTTTAAATAAATTCACTAGCTTGCGCTTTCTACCATGCTTTAAAAAGCTGCGAGTTTTCCATAATCGGGTTCGGTGCACACGGCAAAGTAACGTATTGTATAGGATTTCTTTTGCAAAAATCATGAATTGCAGTCATGAAAACTTCTTTATAGAAAATGTAGCTAACTGCAAATACTTTATTTAAAAAGTAGCGCCTACAAACTACTTTTCAAAAGTAGTCACTACTTCGTTACTTTCGGATTTTGCCAAAAGATTCTATTTATACGCGAAATTAAAGGCACGGATCAAATAATACAGTGACCTTTTGTTATATCGCGTCTGCCCTGTACAATTAAATAAGTGCGATATAATTTGGTCAATTAAAATTTTAAGAAAGATAACATGCAAAAAAAGTTTTGTGTTTGCCTCCAAAATGTTAGTTTATACACACACCTATTATAAAATTCTAAGCGAAATTTTGAGAGATTCATAATACAATTAATACTTAAATATAGTTACTTAAAAAAAAAAAAATCCGGAGTGGCTCCACTCGACTTTTCGAATATTTTACAGAATACTGTGAGTTCAAATAAATAGTAATATAACAATAATTTTTTTTTTAAATGTTCCTAATTTGACAAAGGTAAGAGCTCTGGGGACCTGAAAACGCGAGAAAAATTTAATATGCACGCAATCATCTACACATACATATGAAATTTTGTGGGAAAACTTCACTTATGTTTTAGTAAAGTATCTTATTTTTTAAAAGGAGCTTGTAACACTTATTTGCTAAAAAAAGTACAATTTCCGGGAAAGTTAATAGTTTGGGAGCCATAATTAACTGATAAGAAACAGTTTCTCTTTGATCACTTAATGGTTTTAGAAATGTCAACCGGACATCGTTAAATGTAATTACCAGTCACATCGTTTTTCAGAGGAGAATCTTTTTTTTTTTTATATAAACAGCTCAAAAATGGCGTATTTTTGGAGATCAGCTTTTGGGATCAATGTTTAACTTTCACCCTACTTGTCAACCTTGTCACATTGATTATCTACCGTTGATTAGTAGGGGTCACCGCGGGAGATTTTAGCTGAATCAGGATTACCCCACCTAACCCGTATTTACGCATGGAACTATAAATAGACAGGAACTGACATTTCCCCCGATGTCTGCCTGGTCGATTGAAGTAACTGAGCTGGATTTCACAAGATGGCTGCCGTTGTTTGTTTACATCCGAATCCAGCTCGTTTGAAATATTCCAATGTCATATTAAAGTGTTTTTAAGATTTTAATTTCTTTTAGTTGATATTTCTATAAGTTTCATCTGAGTTGCATTTTTTAAAAAATTTATTTGGTGTATTTTTACATAAATTGCTCTGCTGAATAGGAGAGCAAAGGTGATCTTTTAATTTATTTTGGTTGATATTCCTGCAGTTTAAATGTGTTCTTCATGCCGGGTATTCAGATCCCCCCCCCCCTCCCGACACACACAACCTCTTCCAGTAGTTCTTTCAGTTTTTAATATTATTGCTTAAAATTACTAAGTAAATATTGTGCTTTTAAAAAAATATGTATTTATCAACAGGGCTTAGTTTCTAAGAAAAAAGTACTGAAGCCCCAATATTCTGCAGTACTAACATCTCTAGCGCACCCCCCCTCCCCCTCCACCGTCACTACAATTTGCATATTTACATTTCATACATCATTTTTAGGTAGATTTCGTAAAAAAATACTACCTATTACATTCTCCCTAAGTTGGAATTTTCGAAATTTTTTTTAGATCTACGCCGATTATGACTCACAGAACCCAAAACCACCCCCAGTTCAAAACTTAATATATCTACCTATCTATCTACGTCACTTTTTTTATGGACACGATAACTGCAATAATTCTGCACAAATCTCTTCCAAACTGATACATAAAATAAAGGGGCATAAAATCTTGTTCAAGTTTGTTAATGGGCAAAATCGAACCAAGAATGGGAAATGGGGAGGGGGGGGAGGGCTTTTTGTGAAAACAGAAAAAAACTCATAATTTCTTAATTATGATGCGTATCGAATCCGTTTAAAGTTATTATTACTTCTAAGATAAGGGCCAAAAATTTAGATATGACAGATTTTTGATATCATTAAAAATGGCCACAAGGGGGGGGGGGTGAAGGGGTTTTTTAGAAGAAAATAATTCATAACACGGTCTGCATCCTCGAAATCTACCTGTGCCTGTAGGCCGAGCCGTCAAGGATTTTTTTTAATTTAAAGCATTACTTTTTTATTTAGCAAAATACAAATTTTAAATACATCTACTGCGTATACTTATCTATAAACTAATCCGCTTTTAAGTTATTACTACAATAGAAACCTTTGCCTAATCTTAATGTTAATTAATCGCAGAATTATGTGATTCAATAAGCTCAGGATTATGATTCGGAAATAGTGTTAACACAAAAAATAATGAATAGTTCGCAGCTACGCAGAATAGAAAAAGACTATCTCTGTTCACTCTTTATTCTTATCAAAATAGCATTAAAATGATTTGAAATGGAATAAATACAATTTTGAATTTAAGGCAGATTGAGCTTAAACCTGCCCAAACCCGGACACTGATCATTATAGAAAATATACTATAATTATACTATAAACATATACTATAATTATACAAAAATAGCCCAGTTCACATAACTACTACAAAAATAAAAAACACTTCAGTTGCAGAAATAACAAGTAGACGAAATTAAAACATCAAATTATCTATACGTAAAGAGAGATATATACTTTTTGGTTGACGTGTAAACACCATCCATGTACTCTGATTTAGACGATGTAAACAATCAAGAAAATGAACAAAAAAACTGCAGAAATATAGTTCAATTAGCGTGAAAATTAACATATGCATAACAAAACTGTCAAAACGCGGAAGATTCTGATTTGCATTCATTCATACACATTACACACATAGTTTTTAGCAATCCATTTGGATAGCTTTGTATACATCAAGCAATTACGTCTTTAAAAAGTAAATAAATTACTTATCGATGAAATGTTATTCAGGAATCTTCTTGCTAAACCTATTTGTGCAGCCATATGCTTCCCACGAGCCCATTGTTTTATAATAATTAAATTAAAATTATTGCTTAAATCTCACTTACTAACGTTGTCAGGGGGGAATGTTTTGGTTGTCACAACTTGGCGGAACGGGCAGAACCGGTTATAGTTGAAACTTCATCATTTGCGGGATATGTCAGTTCCTGTTTATTCTTAGTTCCATGTATTTACGCATGGATAAATCCACGGCTCGAAGAAAACCACGAAAACTCCGAACGATTAGGCGGACGGGCGCGATTGGGATCGAACCCAGCACCTCCCGTCTACCAGCTTCGTGAGCAGAACCTCTCAGCCACTGAGTAGAAACCTTAGGAACTAAAAAGTGTTAATGTTATATTGCTTTTTCATACATATATTTACAAATATGACAGTATGAAATGTGAGAATGTTAAAATTCAGCGATTATTTTATATTTTTTAAAATCACTTTTGCTTATAAAGTTTCCTTTGTTATTTTGGATAGATTAATTAGCCTTTTTTTTCGAATTAAAGATTATGACATAGTAAACTATTTTTATATTACGATAGTTAGAGTTATGAGGTTCTAAAGTGTAAAGATTTTTAAAATGTTTTAGCAGTTTATATATATATATATTTGAGGCATATTTCTGCAATGTAAATTAATTATTATTTCTATTACTCAAATCTGATATATGTATGCAGGGACCGATTTACAAATTTGGGGGCCCTGGGCACAGATGCATATGGGGGGGGGGGGCTTACCTCAACTATCCAATGAAAAAAATTATTTAAAAATATTGAAGTGCAAACGAGATATTTTTAAAAATGTCTCCCATAGGATTAGTTTTAGTAAGCGGATGTTTTCACTTGAGTGAAGTAGCCCCTTAAAAAGTTATTTTTAAATGAAATAAATGATAAACAGATTTTTCCATATTATTTTTTTAGTAGTTAAAACTTCATCAGATTTTGGCTAATAATTGAAAAATCTTCAGTAGCATTTGGGGGCCCCTAGGCCTGTGCCCCGAATGCCCTGCCGCAAATCAGGCACTGTATGTATGCGGAAGATATTTTATATATATTTTTTTATAAGCAAACAGGATTTTTTTAGCATGTTAAATTAAAAATTTGCTTGAAAAAAAAAAAAAAACAGTTTATAAAATATTTTTAATGGATATTTTGGATAAATAAATTAGCTTTTTTTTAACGTTTTTTAATTAAAGATTGTGACATATCATCCAACTAATTTCTTTCTTACTCTCTTTCTCTCTCTCTATATATATAGTGGCTGAGAGGTTGTGCTCTCGAAGCTGGTAGACGGGAGGTGCTGGGTTCGATCCCAATCGCGCCCGTCGGCCTAATCGTTCGGAGTTTTCGTGGTTTTCTTCGAGCCGTGGATTTATCCATGCGTAAATACGGATTAGGTTCCCTTAGAAAGACCCCCACGAAGGGCACTCCCCCCGGGCCTATATCCCATGTGAAGATAATTGGCCGTCAATAATCAACCCAACCCAACCCAACTCTCTCTATATAATTAACACTATTTAGTTTTCGGAGTTTCTGAGTGAAATTTTGCACAGTACACAGTACACAAGGTAAATAAATTCTATTAAAGACCAGATTGATAAATATATTAATTTTCTACTAGTCTATAAAACATTTATAAATAAGTTATTTAAAAATAATATCACATAAATAAGAGAATGATGAGCTTTACTGATCGTAGATGGCGCCACTCCTAGACCTTATTCTGAGATATGGTTATGTCTTAGATCAAGACATTAGCTTTTTGAAATTTTTAAATTAAAATACACAAACCTGAGCTAAATATACCTTAATAAGCATATATCAAATACTTTGTGCGAATTTTAATTCATAAACCAAAACCAAGACGCACAAATATAAAATTGGCACAAAAAATCGCATACGGCCGTTTCAAAGATGCATCGATCCCCTTCCTCAGTGCGAAAAAAAAAAAGGATAAAAATGGGTTCAACGAACCCCTCGGTTATAGCCCCGAGTACTGGCTTGAATGAAAATGCTAAAGCAACAGTCTATATATACATAAGAAGTGACGTAGTTAACCGAAAATAACTGAAAAAAGGAGTTACTGCGCAAGATCCCTCCACACGTGCGAGAGAAAAGGGGTGCTGGTCATATCATTCACCAAGGATGAACTATGTTTGTGAATAAAGTAAGCTTCGTAAAAGTCGAGATCTATAACTGAATTACATTTTTGGATAATTTTAGCTTCTGAATAATTGAACCTGTGGTTGGAATCCCAACAATGTTTAGCTATTGTAGATTTCTCACACTCCTGCTTTTTAACATAATTTTGGTGTTCTTTCAGCCTAATTCTAGAATTAGGTTTAACAGACCAATGACAGCAACCACATGGTTTCAAAGAACATATTGACAAGGAAAGAGTTACCGAAGGCTAAAGAGTTGTTTATGTTACGTGTAACACTTTGAAATATTTCACTGCAAGGGAAATATATGAAGTTGTAGGAATAATTTTACGGTTTTTTTTATTCCCGATGAGAGAATGGGATTAAAAGCGCTCTTAAGTAGCTTTTGAAAATCTCGACTCGCGGTTCTTTTTTTCTCCTTTTTGAGGCGAGGCCTCGGACTTTTACCTGTTAAAATAGGCAATATAGTTTATATTTTGATCTGAACTGTCCCACTTTTGTGCAAATTATGTTTTTGTATGCTATTATTTTCTTTAGGGATCTTCTCAAATCTGAGCTATCTACATTCTGACGCATTCCTGGAGTCATTTTTAAATGTAAACACAAGCACTTTGCTTATTAAGAAATTATGAAATCGAATAGCGTTTTGCAATTTTCGATTAAGGCAAAGGATATTCCAGGAAATTATGTCAAAGTTGGGGTTTTTAATCGAATTTCCGGATATGACAGATCGAGATAGTACATGCTCTTCTCCGTCAATTGTTATTTAATTAACAGGAACTTTCCAGTATCGTAATAATGTAGTAATATATTCTCAAGCAATAACAATGTTATTTATCCTGTTATTTTAAATAACGCCCATCCCTAGAAGAAAACCACAGAAAACTCCGAAAGGTTAGGTCGACGAGCGCGACAAGGGTTTGAACCCAGCACCTCCCGTCTACCCACTTTGAGAGCAGAACCTTTCAGCCACTCTGCATTTAACGTATTCATTATAACATTCAATTCAAACTTTACTGTTATTTCAACATATTAAAAAATATTATAATTAAAAACTAAAATAACTTAAATTATTTTTATCCATAACAATTTACATTCATATCAATTTGTACTTAAACATATTTTAAAGTAAATTATGAAATATAAACTTTCTTTAACATTTAAAAAATTAATTACTATTAATTTTTTTTATAGAAATGCATTAATTTGATCTCAGAGTGTCAGTCAAATTTGTACGTCCAACAGAATGTTTAATTGTTTTTATTATTCTTGGTATATATTGAAAATTTTTGTAAATAAAACATTAGAATAAATAATATTTTTAAAATCTCACACTTTTTAAAATCTTATACAATTTCAAATACATTAATATATATTTTTTCTCATTCATTAGTGTATTATTTCTAATAAATTATCAATAAACATTTTATACCGTTTATTAACCTTTATAAAAATAAATAATCAAAATCCCTTCAATCGAAATAATTTATGAATCAATGTATTTCTTTTATTACATATTTCACATCACCTTGTTTGTACAATATGCAGAATATTATCATTGCACATATTATCATTCGCATTTTTACCTTCAGACTGTGGAATTTTTGAAACAAAATCGCTTCAAAAATTGTGTATTTTTTAAATATTTCTACTTATATCTCTTCTGTAAAAATCATTGGATACACAGTCAGAGAGTTAATTACAGAAATCTGTTTATTCTATAGCTTTAAAGTGCATCATAAGCGGCTAGTTTACTCACGCAAAAACACCCGCTCGCTAATGTTAATCCTATGGGACAGTTATTTTAATATATCTTGTTTGTATTTCAACATTTTTAAGCGATTTGTTTTACATTGAATAGCTGAGGTCGATCGTTACGATTGCCGCTTTTTACTTTTTCAATTTTGTTTGCGGTTTTTCTTTTTTTTAAAGGATGTTACTTTCACTTTCGGAACTTTAAAGTAAGCTTATAATTTCCCTTTCTTCTTTATTACTTTGAAGTTGTATTTTTTAATTAAAAAATTAGTGAATTACGGTATCATTTTTACTTTCTTTTTAAATATAGGATGTACACTACATTATTTATTTAACTGGCAAGTAAACATTCTAAAAAGCTACTAAAACCAAACTTTTAATAACCCCATTTTGTTTGAACTCTCAAAAATAGATGGCAGCACTAAACCTAAACCTGAGATGTTTTCCTTTCTCTGCTTCTCTTCTAAAAACCTGTTCAGATACTTTTTACCGTTAAAATTACAAATACGATATTTTCAATTAAAAAAATATGTAATTTAGGTTTATTCTTACATTTATATTTGGCATTTATAGTCTAAGTGAAATATTCTCTATTATATTTTTCATATATATATTACAATAAATAAATTAAGCATTGGCAAGATAGACACTCAGCCAGATTTTTGTAATTTTGCGAAATGAGTTAACAAATCAGAAGCCTTTATTTTTGTGAAAATCTCATTTCCCCAATTTTCGAGAAACAGCATGGATAAATGCGGCGGTTCTAAACTAAAATATTTTTCCCCGCACAAGAACGCAAAAATTTACAACCCTTTTACATTCATGCACCCATTTTTAAATGTAAAAGCACGATACTTATTTGAATGACTACTGACATAATTTGTAATCGAACAGTTTTTCATTTTTTTATGGATTATTGGGACTAAAAAAGGCCTAAAGAGTGCTCTAATCGCAGCTGTCGGTACAGATTGGTTGGTTGGTTGATTTATGACGGCCGATTATCTACTCGAGGGATATAGGCCCTAGGGAAAGTGCCCTCCGTAGGGGTCTTTCTAAGGGATCCTAACCCGTATTTACGGCAAGGTTCGAAGAAAACCACGGAAAACTCCGAATGGTTAGGTCGACGAGCGCGACAGAGGTTTGAGTTTGAACCCAGCACCTCCCGTCTACCAGCTTTGAGAGCAGAACCTCTCAGCCACTGGTAGGGGCCTGTCGGTACAGGAAAATAGTCCCTTTAACTAATGCTAAAGTGCCATTAAAATCATTGTAAACGCGTTTGAAAGTGATATTCAAATTCGGATAATTTTTACCTTGTCATATAAACACAGAACATCAATATCACATGGAATCTGAAATTGTACCAAAAAATAATCATTATGAACAAACTAAAAATACATGTAATGCAATGGACTTCCACGGGATTTTCCTCAAGCGAGAAGTTATATCTTTTCTCCACCAGATGGCGTATTCGAGCGCTTGAATTCCCAATATCTTGAGCTGTAAGCGATTATTATAACACATAGCAATTTTTTCTCATGCTGAAATTAAGTTCAAAACTCCAACTTTGACAGTATTTTCTGAAAGATATTCTGCTCTTACCGAAAAATGGAAACTGTTCGATTATTCATTTCTGAATAAGAGCATCTGTCGATTTCATGCGTTTGCGAACAAGAATAAATTTAAACAAGTTGGAAATTGTACGTCAAACGTGACAAACGAGGTGCGTTCGTACTATAGCTAGTTATATAAATATTCAGATCTTGATTATTTTTAATTCTGTGAAATGAATTATATCGTCTGCAGATTCATTTCTGTCATAAAATAAGTATCTCGGTCGCTTGACGATTAAACTTCGAAAGCTCCTATAAAAATAAAGCACCGATTTAAAAAAAAAATCAAATTTCTTAATAAATGTTTTTATTAATATTTTCTAAAGTTTTGATTCGATTGTTAAAAAAATTGAAATGTCTCGACAAAATTCTGCAAAGATAATATATCTTAAATTTCAAACCATTCGGTAGGGTAGTTTTTGCGTTGTTATATGCGGACGGACGGACGGACAGACGGACGGACCAGACGACGACAATAGGTGCTACGTATTTATATAATTACGAACGCACCTAAAAAGTGTCAGAAAGTAGATAGTTTGAATTTGAGAACAGCCTTAAAGGGATGTTTCACAGATACAGGTTGTCCTATCGCCTATCGCGAAATCCCATGTTAACGTAATAGGAAAATTTAATTAGGTGAATACTCATTCATATAATCATCAAAATGCGGTTTTCACCATCAAATCAGAAAGTAAGCGTTCGATGCCGACGTAGTTTTAAAAGTTAATATAATAAACATTAATTATTTATTGTATTTAAAAATAATTCTACAAACTTTGAAATCACTTGAGCCAAATGAACAAAATCAATCGTCTTCTTAAAAATATTTAAAATTTAAGGAGAGAATTTTAAAAAACGCACTACGTCGGCATTGGACGTCTATTTTCTGATGGTGAAAACCGTATTTTCATAATTATATTAGGTAATGAGCAATCGGATTAATGGAATTAAATTTTCCCATAAGTTAACATGGAATTTCGAGATAGGCGAGGCACGGTGAAGCATCTCCTTAATTTAGAAATCTTTACTATTTAATACTTAACCGTTCGCTTGATTAACTCATCAGGCGCGTAACAATATTGCAAAGCTGTCAACTTTTACGCATTTTTGTAACCACAAAAATTTAATTGAAAGTTTTGCTCTTTTTATTTGCAGAAATTGGAGATTAAATACGGCAAAATTTACTATTCATGTTGAGTGGTCAGGAAAAAGCGTAAAAGTTGGCAGCTATGATAATGTATGTATGATTATATAATAGCAAATATAGTAAGTAAATTATTATTATATTTTTATTATCAAAATTTGGGTTTTTCTTTTGCTAATGTTGATGTTTTGGTATAATTTTAGTTTTACATGCAGCATTTCATTATTTTTTCATTATTTTTTTTTTTTTTTTTTTTGGGGGGGGGGGGGGGTTTGTTCTTTTGCTAATGTTGATGTTTTGGTATAATTTTAGTTTTACATGCAGCATTTCATTATTTTTTCATTATTTTTTTTTTTTTTGGGGGGGGGGGGGGTTTCTTTTGCTAATGTTGATGTTTTGGTATAAATTTAGTTTTACATGCAGCATTTCATTATTTTTTCATTATTTTTTGGGGGGGGGGGTTTCTTTTGCTAATGTTGATGTTTTGGTATAATTTTAGTTTTACATGCAGCATTTCATTATTTTTTCATTATTTTTGTGGGAGCATTATGTTCTGGTATGAGATTTTAAATCGTTTGAGGATCATTAAGGGCCATCTGGTGAAATCACTCGACATTATTTATAGGAACAACAACAACAAATCATATATTTCATGTATTTTTTTTTCATTACTTACACGTATATCTATTTCTGTTTTTGCAGGGATGCAGTTTTAATGATATATATATATATATATATATAATTATAATATCTATGAATTTCAAAAAACATATCAAGTTCTATTCTACTTAAATCTCCAAAGAGATAATCAATGATACTGTGTATACAGAATACCACATAGCTAATAATTAACATGTGCAAACATAATATTACCATAGCTGATGCTTCAATGGTAATTGGCCAAATTTTACTCATACCAAAAGAATATTGAAATAAGAAATAGAGAGAAAGGGGGAAAAAAAAAAATTATAAATTGGAGTTGCAATTAAGTAAACACAAATGGATTAACAAATTAAATATGAACCATACACAATGGAAAATTGGACCACATGAGAATTAAATATGAATTGGACATGGAAAAACACATGCACATGTACTCATCAGCCTGGATGCACCCACATGTGTTTTAATTAATAATTCAGTGTTTCATAATTCTACTGGCATAATGCTAAGATCAGTAGAATCATCCAGGTACACTGAATTATTACCAGACAACAATTGGAAATATTAAAATTTGGAAATATTTAAATAGGAAATAAAAAACCATTAAGAAAATACAATATATTTCACTCACATCGATTATCCAAAAAACTGTAATTAACACCTCACAAAATTACCACGAGATAACAGTTTTGAAATAATAAAATTGGAAATATGAACGCGTAAAGTGTAGATAAAATATTTTACTCACAATAATTATACAGAATCCTTAAAATGTCACAACGTCTACATAATATTCACATCCACATGGCAATGCATCATACATGTTAACTAAGTCGAGTTGAGAGAAATGATTTGTAAGACAAGTTGAGAGCACACTTTTTTTTTTTTTTTTTTTTTTTTTTTTTTTTTATAAAACACAACCCCATAAATGACACCCAATCACAAAATGATTCAAAAACACTCAAAATAATTCTGGTTTTAATACACTTGTAACAAATTTATATCCGTGAATATATATTACTCCATCCAATTTTAATTCCTGAAAGTAAAATTAATATACAATCAATAGCTCCCTCTATAGTTAAATTAAATATAATATTAACAATATTATCTACAACTACCTGAAAGGTAAAGTGTCGCCATCTATTGGTATTATAATAGTTCATAATTAATATTTAGTTAAATATCCACTTTATTAGTTACATACTCACTTCATTAGATTTATTTATATAAATAAACTTTAATAAACAATACCAACTTGTAGTTTTACTTAAAATTCAAATAAAATATAATACTACTATATGAATAAATCTACACAGAATTAATTCAACTTGCACAGCATTTCAGATATTCTTAACAAGAATATATTATGTAAAAGAGATATTATTTTAATTCAAATTATTTTTGCTGCCAGCTGTGTTAATCCACTGATATTATAGACATTTATTAAATAATTAATGTTTTATTTTTACTACTACTTAAATATATATTAGACTTGTTTTTAAATAATTAATGTTTAATTTATACTACATTGTAAATATATTTTATATTTATAGATTAATTTAAATATCTAATTAAATAATTCATAAACAATTCAAAATATCTCAAAATTTATAATGTTGATAATTAATAGTATTACTACTGTTTTTCAATCAAATTAATGCAATGCAGTAATTAAAATACTTGTTAATTTTAATTATTCATAGACAAAAATAAAAACTATATATATTTATTTTTATATATATTGCAAATAGATATATATATATGAGTTATAATCACCAATGTTATCATTGTATAATTTAATTTGTTATTGTATAAGTTAATTTATAAATGTATGAAAACTGCACATCAATAATACCTTAAACAGAGGTGATCGGCAACGCACAATCACAACTATACAAAGTATAAATAATGTTCAATCAAATATTAAATTTCCTAATATGTTATAATTGTAATTATGTATGTTATATTTGTAATTTTCTACATAAAGTGTATATAATGTTCAAACAAATATTAAATATTAAATTTCCTAATATGTTATAATTGTAATAATGTATGTTATAATTATTATTTTCTATATCTTTTGTTATATGTTATCGCACACTAAAACAATAATTTATTACATACCATGTTTATATTTAAATTATATAATAAATGTTATTTAAAAGAGTTGATGATTGAATTTATCATAAAAATAGGATATCCATATATTTTTGCTTGATCTCGAATATATCTAATATTTTTGTTTTTATTTATATCTGAGCATAAGTATTTTATACGATGTAGATAATTGATAATTATATTTTTATAAACAGATTTATGTAAACATGAAGCATAATTGGTAAAAATATTTACTTTAAATGGGAAATCAAATCTCTTATCATAAATATCAAAAATTAATTTATAATTATTAGTAATATTAATTTTTAAGTCAAGAAAGTTTATATTATTATTAATTAAATCATTTTCGCTTAATTTAAGCTGAGTAGGATAAAAATTGAGTGGTGATGTGCAATTATTTTCATTGAAATAAAATATGATAATGTCATCAATATAGCGATAAAATACATAATCATTGTTCGGACTTATATTTCTTTCATAATAATATAAGTAAAGGTCAGAGAGAATACTAGATGCGGTTCCGCCCTGCGGAATTCCCTGGCATTGTTTATAGATAATATTGTCATATATAATGTAATTATTATGCAATGTAAAATTTAGTAAAGTTTTAAAAAAATTTACTGAAATATGTTCTTTTAATTTTAATTGAGATTTAAATTCTTTAAATAATATACACATTGTTTTATGTAAGTCTTTTATATCAATGTTATTAAATAAATCATTAAAATCCAATGTTTTTATGAATTTTACCGGATTGATATTATGTATTTTATTAATGAGTTGAAAACTATTTTTTAGGCAATGTTGGTTATTATGTTTTAGCGTTATATCATATATCTGCTTTAAAATATTAAGTAGTAAATTGCTTGCATTTTTATTATATGTGTTACAACCGATGGTAACAGTGCGAAATTTAATAGGATTTTTATGAAATTTTGGAATTATAACAAGATAAGGATAATTAAAATTATTACATTTGATTTTTAGTAATTTGTGATAATTTAATAATTTTCTGTTATTTATTTCAATATTTAATTTAGTTTTATTAAAAATATTACTTGTGTTGATTGCATTGTGAATTAACACTTTATAGTATTCTTTACAAATGATAGCATAATTATTTGGAGATTTATCTACATAAGTAATTATAAATTTGTTTTGTAATTCTGATATATGTTTATTTATATTTTTAAAAGCTGCATGTGTAATATGATGATAATTTTTTATAATTTCATTTTTTAATTTATCAATTACAGAAAATCTCCATTCACTGAAATATTCGATTGGTTTATTGTAATCAACAGCAATTTTATATATAAACAAATCAATATCTTGAATAAACTGCAATATTATGGATTTGATATTACACTTATATGGAAGACGAAATTTTGTGCCATTATGCATTAAGTTTTGTAAAATAGGTTGTTCTACAATATTAAGATCACCAGTAATGATATGACCATGTGTTGTATTTATATACTTTTGATATTTTGGGTCATTACAATAACATGGGTAATTCTTTGAAGAGACCAAATTTTTTGCAAAAGAATTGTAATTAAAAATTTTACGTCCAAGTGTGCGATTATATTTATATGTCTTGTGAATGGTAAAATTTTTTATTGGAAAATTATTATTAATGTTGTTTATTATATTGTGTAAATTTATATTATTAAATACATGATTGGAAAAATTTATAATTAATTGTGTATTATTAGTTTTATATTTAGGTTTATTTATATATATATAAATAATATTTAAAATATTTTAATAACAAATCGACTAGTTTCGTATACATCTAACGGTGACCTTCTCATGGCCTTCAAATAACAAATAAACTATTTTAGCATGAAATAGAACTTTTAAACTGATAAACACGTATCACTAGATAGTATTGGGTGCCATCAATTGCCATTGTGCTTTAATAACAATAATCTTCCATGAACGTGATTTAATTTACGCTATCTGTGTTTTAAGCATCTCGCGTTAATTATGCAGCATCTCACGTGAAATACCAGGTTATGCAAATGAGGCTAATTCATTGAATATGTTGTTATTAGGTTTATAGATTTCTATTGACTCCCGGATAATGGATGGGGAATAAAATCTTGATGGATAAATTATTTTACATTCTTTAAGGCTGTTCTTAAATCAAAACTGGCTACTTCTGCCACATTTTAAAAATCATACCTGTTTTCAAACACAGGAAATTGGCAGGTGTTCTTATTCAGAAAATATCTAACCAAACAGTTTTTCCATTTAAGGTAAAGGAAGTCAATCTCTCAGAAAAAGTTGTCAAAGTGGACGTTTTGAATCAAATTGCTGAACGCGACGGCGCAGGAAGAGAAAAAAAAACTGCCGTCATGATAAAACAATCGCTTATAAATCAAGATGTAATTTATTTATCGAGGAAAAAAAAACTGTTAGTTTACAAATCACTTCAATAATCATACCTGAAAGTTTCATGTTTTTACGTTTAATAATGAGACAGGAAATGTGTCAGAAAGTTTCACGTTGAATAAAAATGTTGTTTTTCTTTTTCTTTTTTTTTTTTTTTTAGAACAGTTTAAAAATTAATCTGCAAAGCTTCTACGTTGTTAAATCTGGCTAAAGCGGAAGTTTTCTTGCTGTATTTGATATCTGCTATATGTTCTTTCTCCCTCGTTTTAAACATTCTGTTTTGACATACCTATAATAATATTAAGTTTTCCATCGGCTTTGGTGAACAGTATTTCATATACTTCAGATGATTGCGGGCAGACTGCAAATTTGCAGCACACATTGGGAATACATTTGGAATACTTTGATTCAAAAAAAGTGCTCCAGTCTTCTTAATGTGTACTGAATGTGTTCCCTTAATGTGTTCCGAATATGCTCTGCTATAAAGAAAGTGTTCTGAAAATGTACCGAAAGTGTTCTGTTCAGGATATCTGTTAAATCTAAACTTGGGAACACATTTGAGAACGGATTGGGAGCATATATGGGCACACTTGTGAAATCATCGCTTTCAAAAAGTGCGTTAGAAAGTGTGCTGAACAAAAGAAGTGTTCTCAGAAGTATTCTAAAAACTGTTCCAAAAAGTGCGCTTCAAAGTGTTCTAAAAAAAAGGGACAAAATAAGTGTTCTAAAACGTGTTCTGAAAAGTGTATAAAGATTTGCAATGTAGCTTCCCCCAATTGGATCTATTTTCCTACAGTCTATGTTTTTTTCTTTAATTTAGGGAGGGCTTTGCGATAAGACAAATGTTGAATTTGTTAAGTTTATATAAACTATAAGTGATTTTTTTTTTTAATGGTAATTCTTTAAAATTTACTTTTCTTATTACTACTGCAGTAAAGCCAACCAATTTTTTTTCAGTGCGTTATTTGTAATTGGCATTATTGCCAACGACTTTAAACTTTCTTTTGAAAGAGTAGAACGTAAATAATTGTTGACCGATTTCAATTTTGAAAAGCTCTCTGTATTCACGATACTGTCAATGTTATGGTTAGAAATATTTTTCGGTGACTATGGTTATAAATATTTTTAGGACGGTGAGAACAGTCCTTAATTTTTCCTGACAGTAATTTTTGCATTATTCAATTACAGAATTCCTGAGATTAAATTAAGGTAAATATTATTATTTAGAAATACTGGCGGGAAAAGATAAAAAATTGTGAGCGTGTCGCACGTCGCCAAGGGGTTAAAGCAATGTTTAAATTCAGAGGAGGTATAACTCCTTTTTTTAGCTAAATATTTTATTATTATTAAAGGTATGAGACAGATCTCTCGTATTGAAGCTTACAATGCTTTTATTTCTTTTTCGACAACATGTATTTATAATGGATTAAAGAACAACGTGTTAAAAAAAATTATTGACAGAAGAAATACATTTCCTTCCATCTGCTCGTCAACTAATTGAGGATTAGCAAAATTTTTCATAATGCGGCTTTTATTTTTTCAAGCAAAATATCTATCGACTAGTTTACAAAAAAATTTGATTTTATGATTACCTAATAATATTTTCAAAGTTCTGAATAGTAACTGAATAGTCTCTGTATAGTTCTGAATAGTCATTAGTAAATGAAAAATTAAAAATAAAACAAGGATTACTCTATTTCGCTCTTAAAATAATTTTGTACACTTTCTACAAACGGCAATGGCGGCTTTTTTGCGTTCGTATATGTTCTCTGACTAGAGCCGCAGAGAGGTGGAGACCATGGTGCAAATTACCGGGGTACGCTATTTTTATTGGGCCCGTTACAGGTTTAGTTTTTAAATAAAATAAACTCAGGCATCTTTTCTTTGCGTAAAAATTTCCGGTTAAATAACTTACAAGTAAAAGAAAAAAAAAATCATAACTTGCGGCATTATTAAGTTGTGTATTTTAATGTTTTTCCCCAGCGTTAAAAAAATCAATTAAAAATGTCCTAGTACGAATCAGTCATTTGTAGCTTTGCAACTATAGAAAAGCTAAAGGCTAAGATGTCGATATTCCTGGATTTCCCAGCCTCAGAAGGCGAAAAATAAGTATACAAGTTCGATTCACTATCGGGGCCTTCTGACTCTTTCCGGAGCCCTGTTTCAGAGTCTGCAGTGAGTACATTTATTTATAAAACAGGTCATGCCAAAAGATCAATGATACCAGTTGAGATGATGAAAATGTCACTTTTTGTTAAGAGATCTGGAGATGTTTCTGTTATTTCTACGATCTATGTTTTTAATTTCTTCTCATTCAGTTTTTCGTAAGTGTTCTTGCACCTCTTGCAGCGTATCTCAAAAGCGCCAAGAAAAATTTCATTGGATAAAGAACTGCTTTGTCAGATCTACGAATAGGCACATTTCTTTCAACTATTAACTGAACAATATCTATTAATCTTTCAAATATTTTGTACCAATATTTTAAGTCTTTATTTATAATTTTTTATGCATTGAATGAGTAGTTCCCTGCGATAAAAATCCCTCTTATGGATCAGTAAATTGTAATATAGCTTTCAAGCGATATTTTGAGTTTTCTTGTTCAATTAATCGTGCGGAAATATCGAATCAACCGTTAAATCCACAAGTGCAGTATTCATTGTGTCCAGCATTAGAAAATAGTGAACAATAAAAACAAAGTAAAACAATCGGAGGAAGTTGAATATATCAGCTACTACCGTTATTACATTTCACCATTTTCTAATTTTCTCATGCAATATGTTTTTAAAAAATGCCTGCCCTAGACATTTAAAAAAAAAAAAAATTATTTTGGATAATCTATTCTGAAGTGTTCTTCACTAAATATTTCCGCGTGTTTTCATCTATAATTTCAGGTGAAAGTAACAACGTGATTTTTTTTGATAGAAACACTGTTATTTGAAATTGCCTCACAACATATTTTTCTGATGAATCACCTTTCTTTACTGATATTATCTAATGATCAAGCAGGGCGGTCGCTCTGCCAAGCCAAGCTAAAAAAAAATCGCCAAACAAACAACGCCAAGAACTGGACTTTCGACCGCTACTGCCTACTTACAGCAATCAACTTTGCAATGTTAAATCGACCAAACATGCCAGATTAAAATATCAGATATCAAATGACCCAAGCGTCATAGAAAAAAAACGAAAACTAAAAGAATCTAATGAAGAAATTCTTCAATTTGAGACCAAACTCATCTTCATAAGTGATTTATAAACAGAGATATAGATTTTTTTTAAAAACGTCGAGTTACTTAAAATGATCACTATTTTATTCGTCAAACTTTTTTTTTCAAACAACCTACAGATTTAAATATAGGACAGAAATGAAAAAGGATTGCATTTTTGGACAAGTAATAACCTAATCTATGTGCTTTTATAAAATACAGTGAAAAAATAAATACATTTCTATCCTTAATTAGCAAAAAACTGTTAATTAACTTGGCAACTAAAAAATTATGCCAAAACAGAGATAAAACCCCGCCAACGACCGTGTACCATCTGTATTATAATAGCACAAATCAGTTACGGGTTAATCATATCAAATTTCATCTGCAAGTCAGCCATTTTTTCTGAAGATATTTTTTTAAATAAAACTTCATAATTATAAGAACACACATTTTATCAGACAATTAAATGTGACTGCAAATTGTGGCCGATGACTGTTTCCAACAGGAATAAGAATGAGAAATTGCCGAGTTAGAATATCGATCTGGGTGGCTTAGTGGTAAAACGTTAGCACGGTACGCTGAAGGTCCCAGGTTCGAGTCCTGGCGCAGGTCAATTTTTCACTCATGTTGGTTTAGTGCATTTAATTGTCTGATAAAATGTGTGTTCTTATGATATTGTAAAATAAAGTAATCAGACGTAGTGTTCATGCTTTTAATATATATAAAATTTACATTTTTAGAAAGATCTTTAAAAAAAATAATTTTGAGGGAAGAGGTACATTCTGAAATGTATACATTAAGAGTTATCGGCATTTAAAATTTCTTTTCAAACGTAAACAAACTTTTCGAAATGGAATTGAATATGATTAATTTATTTCTATAAAACCACGGTAAAGGACAAGCATTTCGTTCGCAGGCTGAGATCCTTTGACGTCATTTTTCTATAAATTAATGGAATCCAGTTGTTAAATTGTTTTTGTTTTAGAAGTTAAGTTTCCATTTAAATTTATTGTGTTACAGTGTTTAATTGAATAAAATAATGTAAATCTAAGAAATTGCTAAGATATTTTGCTACTTTTCACCATTAGCTACGTTTTATAAAGATTCGTCAATCAATGGGATTTAATGCTAATAATAAAAAAGCATGATATCACGTTTGATTTCAAAAGCAGTGCTGACGCGCTATGTACATATTCCATTTTTACTCATCTCATGGATTAGTCAGTGATATTTTTTAACGAAGGATAACAAGTATTATAACAAGCCACATTTAGTATGTTGCTTTTAAGGGTGTAATTAGTTTAATTGAAAAATTTACTGGTATTTCTAGTTAACCCTTTAAACAATAACTGAAAGTAAAATGTAATTTTACATAACATTCTCATGTTCATTTCATAGAGTGGATTATTTATATTATGTATAATCTATTTAAAAAAAAGAAATGATATCTACAAAAAATAACTTTTCAAAAGTAAAAAACAGCCAAGCTTAAAAGAAAAAAAAACGAAGGTTGTGGCTAAAAATTGGTGTGATATCAAATTTCCAAGCTTTTATTATAGTACTTATTTAACATTTTTTCCATTAAATAAGTTATCATATATATAAGTGGAGTGCTACGTATATGTTATTAGAAATCGTTTTCTCCTGTACTAAATACATCCTAACGTGTTTCTGAAAATTCAATTTTTTTCAAATTATGCATGATGGGCTTAGCGGCCATCTTTCCATATTTCTAAGCACCCAAATTTCTAAAGTAAAAGCGTAATATGTTTGCAATGTAATATGTTTATAACAATGTCGAACTTCAGATTTTAACTACGGACAGATAAATTGAGGAAGACTGATATTTTGATAAATTGATTTTTACTACTTTGAAATGATTAATTACTCTAAAAATAAACCATAAGATAAATCTTTAAGATAAGTCATCATTATTTTAAGACACAATTTTCAGAACATACAAGTCCATAAACGAAACGCTTAAAATATTTGTTTAAGTTACAATTTTGAACTTCGGATTTTAACTACGGATAGGGGTGCTTAGAATTTTGTGTATAATATGGAAAGATGGCCGCCAAGCCCATCATGCATAATTTGAAAAAAAATGAATTTTCAGAAACACGTTAGGATGTATTTAGTACAGGAGAAAACGATTTCTATTAACATATACGTAGCACTCGACTTATATATATGATAACTTATTTAATGGAAAAAAGTTAAATAAGTACTATAATAAAAGCTTGGAAATTTGATATCACACCATTTTTTAGCCACAACTTTCGTTTTTTTTCTTTTAAGCTTGGCTGTTTTTTTACTTTTGAAAAGTTATTTTTTGTAGATTTGAATTTACAATAAGATACAAATTAAAATACTTAACAGATGTCATAACTCTTCTTCTAAAAACCGCAGGATAAGCAGTTTTCGCTAAAATACATTGAATATGATTTTTCATAATGCTGTTATAGTTAAATGTTCTTCAGAGACTGTATACATATTCATTTTTTTACGAACTTGGAACAGCTCAATACGGACATCTATATTTTCCCTTTCATTCGGCTTGTCACGCCAGATATACTCTAAATATAAATTTACATTGCTGTATCTTAATAAATACATGTCACAATTAGGTGATAAAAAATATTACAATTTTTATATGTAGACGACCCCGAAACAAAATGCCAGTAAATCATTAGTTAGTAAACCTTATTACTAATCTATTAGTACAAATCACGCTTTTATATCATGATTTTCGACAGAGTTAGTAGGAGTATCTTTCCTTTTCACAACTGTACTTACATTGTCGCATATGTCTAGACGCATTTTAAAAAATCATCCAAAATCAACAAGTGCACCTTCTAGAGTACGTTTTTCACCTTAAAGTTTCAGGGAGTGGTATTTTTTTTTTGTTACAAATAAAATTTTAATTTTCATCGATAGGTGGTGCTATGACAAAACCATCAAAAGACAAATGATGTAATTCTGTTCGTATATATTATTAATTAACACGTTTTCATATACTTCACCAGTTATTAAATTCCATCTTTTGTTTTAAAGATATATATAATTTTCATGCTTTCAGAAAATTAAACTGTATAGCGACATCAATCGGGGGATATTCTAACGGTTTTTTGTTAAACCATGATCCATCTGACACACTGGCAAGTCTTACGATACAAACTGGGCTCTGATACGACATTATGTTGTTTTTATGATTTTTAAAATTGCGTCTAGACTTATGAGATACGCAACATATATATATATATATATATATATATATATATATATATATATATATATATATATATATATATATATATATATATAATATCTTTGAATTTCAAAAAACATATCAAGTTCTTGTAACATTCTAATTAAATCTCCTAAGAGATAATTAGTAATAAAGTGTAGACAGAATACCACATAGTTAATAAATTAACAAGTGCAATCATAATATTACCATAGCATTTGCTTCAATGGTAATTGGCCAAAAATACTGAAAATGTGAAAAATATTTTTTTTTAAAAAAAGATAGAGAAAAAAAAAATATATAAAAAACCATAAAATGTTAATAATTTGAAGTTGATATCAAGTGAATACAAATGAATTTTGAAATGAAATATGAACTAAATATAATGGAAAATTGGATAACAAGAGATTTAAATTAGAATTGGATATGAAAAAACACGTGTAGATATAATCATCAGCCTGGATGTATCCACACGTGTTTTAAAAATAATACAGTATTTCATAAATATACTGGCATTTATGCTAAGATCAGTATATTCATCCAGGTATACTGTATTATTACCAGAAAACAATTGGAAATAGTAAAATTGGAAATAAAAAACTTGTAAAGAATAGATAAAATATCTTACTCACAATAATTATCAAAAATTCCTTAAACATCACAAGGTCTACATTTATACCAATACAACCACATGGCGCACATCATGAAATATCATAATCTTGATGAGTTGTGTTTTTGTATATGTTATGTTTACAGTTATTTTAATACAATGCATATTTTATAGACTTTTTATAACTGATCATTAGTATCACTTAATATACAGGTGATCGGCAGACGCACATTCACCATGACTATATAAAGTGTAAACAATGTTCAACCATCTTAATAATAGTCCTTATATGTTTTAATTGTATTATTTGCTATATTTTATCGCACACTAAAACAAAATAAATTATAGTGACCTCTCACTTATACGACTTTCAGGGGATCGTAGAAAAAAGTCGTATAACTGAGAGAGTCGTATAAGTGAGAGATCGTCTTATTATACAAGTTTCAAACTTTATATGCATTAATTATTTTACCTATATTAAAAACGATAAGTTTTGAGTACTAAGAACAGATTTTAACAAAATTTTTCTCGCAGCAAAATAATATTACAAAACAAAATATAAAATGTATTTTAAAAATTTCACAAAATAGTTCACTTACCACTATGTTTATTTTGAAGATTTACAGATCAGATTTTCTCAAACAATGCAGTGATTTTAGTTTGTCTCTGTCGTCGACGGAAAGAAAAAATGTCTTTTACTAAGTCTATTAAAGCTGTTAAGCTATTTTGGGAATAATCATTTTGGTAGCCATAATTCTTTAATGTAATTAAAGCGACACCTGCTTCTGAAAAATATACAACAGCAGGAACATTGCTCTCATCTTCCTCGCCCTCCTCGCTCACGTCTTCATTATTGATATCGTCAAAGATTTCTCATTAAAGGATTCCCATACTCTCAAAGTCGGCTTCATTTGTTGAACTAGCAGTTTGGTATTGCGAAAAACCACATTTCTTAAAACAATTCTTAACTGTCACATTTTTCCATGCAGATGCTGTAAAATGCATAGCATCTAAAATGGAAATTACTTTAGTTTTTTGTTTTCTCTATCAAAAATAAAACGACAAATCAAACCCCTTCTGTAGTTTACTTGAAATTCTTTATAATCCCTAAATCTAATAGCTTTAATCTGTTTGTAGAATTTGCTGGCAAAAATTGAACTTTAATTTGTCGCAGAAATGGGTAGATCTTTTACATCTGGATGTGATAGACATTGATCCGAGAAAGTGCATTTTCAATAAACCTGATTTCTCACTCAGTACTATACAGAGACGTGATCTGCAGGTGGTCATTTGGCTTTTGTTGATAGGTTTTGTTAAATGGCAGGCTCAAGAAAATTTTATACAACCACCTTCCCGCTATAGATTTCATCGTTAAAAACACACCAAGGTAGATAAGAAATGTTATTCATTATTGATAAACACTTTAACAATAGTCAAAAGGATAGAAATAAGAACGTTAATGATTTGTACTTTAATGATTATAAAAATGAATTCTTGAGTGAGAAATGTAAAATCGCCTGAACCGTTTAAAGCGTCGTATAAGTGAGAGAAGCAGTCGTATAACTGAGAGAAGTTTAGCATTATTTCCCATAAAGCGTGTACGGGACCCAGAAAATTCGTCGTATAACCGAGAGAGTCGTATAACTGAGAGTCGTATAAGTGAGAGGTCACTGTATTACATAAATTGTTTATATTTATATGATGTAATAAATGTTATTTAAAAGAGTTGATAATTGAATTTATCAAACAGATAGGATAACCATAAAGTTTTGCTTGATTTCGTATAAATCCGATATTTTTGTTTTTATTTATATCTGAGCATAGATATTTTATACGATGAAGGTAATTGATAATTATATTTTTATAAACTGATTTATGTAAACATGAAGCAAAATTGGTAAAAATATTTACTTTAAATGGAAAGTCAAATCTTTTATCATAAATATCAAATATTAATTTATAATTATCATTAATATTAATTTTTAAGTCAAGAAAATTTATGTTATTATTAATCAAATCATTTTCGCTTAATGTAAGCTGATTAGGATAAAAATTGAGTGGATATATGCAATTTTTATCATTGAAATAAAAAATGATAATGTCATCAATATAGCGATAAAATACATAATCATTGTTCGGACCAATATTTCTTTCATAATAATATAAGTAAAGGTCAGAGAGAATACTAGAAGCGGTCCCACCCTGCGGTATTCCCTGGCATTGTTTATAAATAATATTGTCATATATGATGTAATTATGATGCAATGTAAAGTTTAATAAAGTTTTTAAAAAATTTAGGGAAATATGATCTTTTAATTTTAATTGAGATTTAAATTCTTTAAATAATATACACATTGTTTTATGTAAATCTTTTATATCAATGTTATTAAATAAATCATTAAAATCCAATGTTTTTATGAATTTTACCGGATTGATATTATGTATTTTATTAATAAGCTGAAAACTGTTTTTTAGGCAATGTTGGTTATTATGTTTTATCGTTATATCATATATCTGCTTTAAAATATTAAGAAGTAATATATATATATATATACACAGGACAGGGGTCGGAAAAACTACTTTTTGTTTGTAGCGAACTACAACTGCAACTACTTTATGAAAAATGTAGTTAACTACAACTACAACTACTTGTTTTAAAAAGTAGCGACTACAAACTGCTTTTCAAATGTAGTCACTATTTCGCTACTTTTCGCTACTTTAGTTATAATCGCTAATTAAATGCACCGCAAACGATTTTTCCCCATAGACCATAATATAACAGAATTCTTTTGAATGTCCCTGTAAGCGAGATATAAATGCTATACACTTCATTTTCAATACTGAATATTCATTGGTAAACTTCAATAACATATAAAATTTTCACGGCAATCCGAGTATATTTGTATATTTACGAGAGTTAGAGCACGGACAGACAGACAAAGCGAATTCATAGACACTTTCTAATTATGTTGGAAAGTGTTAAAAACAGGAAATTTGAAAACAAAAATTGCAATAATCTTACAAATTTATGAGAGTGATATAGCACAGTAGCTCTTAAGGTGGTTCTCAAATTCCTTGCTCAACAACGCGAAACTTTCTGACACATTATCGACTCATTTTTAAACGCAAAGGCATAAAATCGGCAGGCCTGACTATGGAAGGGATTTGGAATCGAAATGAGTTTTCCGTTTTTTGATAAATAAATTACTTATCGGGTTATAAGCGATTCGTTCAAGTTTTTTCCCTTTCCCCTGCTGCGGCGAAGAAAATTCGGTTGAAAACGCCGACTTTGACAGAGTTTTCTGAAAACATTTATTTTACCAAAAAATAAAATAAAATAAAGAATAATAGGAAACGTCTTTCGGTTACAAAGTAATTACAATTGAATAATAATTTGAATTAATGATTTATATATTCGGTGTGAGATGGGATCCAGTAATTATTATTAATAAAGAAAATGCCAACTCACCACTATGTGCAACTTCAGGTTGTAAGCAGATCATTTTGATACTGATAACTTCTTATTAATTGGATAAAGTTTACATGCTACAGAATAACTACCACTTTTTTGTTGTTCTATAACTTCAAAATATTCATTATATGGGCAGTTCTATACTATTTTTGCCCGTCATTCTATTACATCAATCTCAAAAGAAGAATCCCCTCATTAAAAAAACAAGATCCAATAATGAATAAGAAGACAAAGGGTTGCCAGCAAGAAAATTAATTTTTTTTATGAGTGAGTAGTTTGCGGTTTTATCTGCAAATCCAGCAAATAATAGATCACGGGCATACTGACGCTTTGCGTTTCAGCTGCTAGTTTGTTTGAAGGCAGAAATCATTCGTTCCTAGTGCACGTTCATCTAATAATAAAATGGTGCAGTGTACTTGTGTTAAAAAAAAAGAGTTTTAAATTTTCTTTATGGAGAGGTGGGGGAGATTTTAGGGGAAGGGGGATAATTTATATTACTGATTATTTATCGTCACTACAGAGCACTATTTAGGGCAGAAGATTTTTTTTTAAATATAAAAATAAAAATAACTTAAAGATTTTAGATTTATTTGTATACTGGGGGGGGGATAATTAAGGGAGGTTAGGGGACAATTTAGATGATTAATTATATATTATTATTATTAGGTAGAAACGAATGTGGCCATTTTTTTTAAAATAAAGAGTTTAAGTATTTGAAACTGTATGCTGGATATGCCGTAAATTTTGGGGACAGAGAAATCACATTTATTGTCATTAGAGAGCAATAAATGGAGTGAAAGATTTTATTTTTGTATAAAAATAAAGATTTAAAAATATTTTAAATTCCTTAGTATGCTACTAGGGGGAAGCGTGAATTTGAGAGGTTAGGGATAATTTAGAGGATTTATGATTAGATGAATCCGTTCTTTTTCTTTTCTTTTCTTTTTTTTTTTTTTTAGTAAAGATTTTACATTTTTTTGCTTGCTGAGGGTGGGAGGCAAAAGGGAGAAAAAATTAGAGTTAGATAAAGCCTTAACATAGCCAGACGACTATATTTTGGTAAAAACAATTGTAGTCGTATAAAAATACATTATATTGCAAAGATTTCTATGGATTTAAATGACAATACACGAAGTTTCTGACACCCAAACTATGAAAATGACAGTTAGTTAATTTGTGACCGTGCCCGTCGTCTATGGAAAAATCTATGACACTGCAACTGACATTTGTTGCTGACATTCGCAAATTGTTGCAGAGAACATATTTCGCACAGAAGAAACGAGTTATGATCACGTGATTGGAAGACTGGCACTTTTTTCCTTCGTCCTAAAGTAGCGTCAAAAGTAGTGTCGATGCTCGCTACAAACTACTGATATTTTGTATCGCGCTACTCGCTACACTACAATTTTTTAATGTAGCGCGCTACACTACAAACTACTAGAAAAAGTAGCGGCTACTGTAGTTTCGCTACTTGTAGCGCGCTACTTCCGAGCCCTGATACAGGGTGTTCTAAAAATATTGAAACACGCTTTAATTTTTTGCCTATTGGAGTTAAATAGGTAATGTAATTCATAAAAGTGTTCTAAATAAGGTAGAAAATAATGTTATGTTAATGAAAAGTCATCCATATAATTTTCAAAAAGTTACACTTTTTATACTCCCCCCCCCAGACAAAATTGATCAACATTGTTTTTCCTATTGCTATACAACAAGATTGCTACAAAAAACTACATACCTGTATCTTTAAAATCAACTGAATAATGAAAAAGGGAAAAAGCTGACTTATATCACTTTTTGTTCTATTCTAAAGGCATCAGTAAAAATTCAGACCAATTGATGATGGCGTTTTTAAGATCCAAAATATGTTACCAACTGGGAAAAATTGCATTACAAATACATCTTAATAAAACATTGCACAGGCAGAAACCATGAAAATGTACTAACTGTTGTTTTTAGTTCTAGAAACATAATCTATTCGCTCTCCGATTAAATAACTCTATGGAGCATCTATCCACACTAGAGATGAGTTCGGGTTCTCTTTTCGGAACCCGGGCCCGCCCAAGCCTGACGATTTTAAATCCGAGCCCGCTTGAGCCCGAAACATTTTGTGTCATCAGAGCCCGAGCCCGATATCGAAAAAAAAAATGCATAATATTAAAAAAAGCTTTAACAGTAATATCTCATATTTAAAAAAACTTCTTACATGAAAATAATTGTTAATCTACAGCACATAATTAAATTTTATCGGAATTTACATTCAATAGTTTCAAAAGAGAAGTTTGGTATGAAATAAAAATATACTTCCTTAAAAGATTCTCATAATTTTCTCACCCAATAAGCAAACCTGATGGACACATTAATGAAGTGCGTTTTATGAATAAATTAATGAAATTTGCAGAAATTACTATTCCTATGCCGTTTTTCTATTTCCTATAATAGGTGTATTTCGTAAATTATAATTGATTCCTTAATTAAAACAATATTTCGTGTTCCTGAAAATCAGCTTAAATTTAAAATTTGGCACCGTTATCCGAAAGATCCTATGCTTTTATAGGTAAAGGGGAAACACTTTTGGATTGCTTTTTTATCGGAATAACAATATATGACAATTATAATGACTTACGAATGTGAGTGACTTTGTAAATGTTCAGAGCAGAGCTTTAACATGAGCAGAGTTCATGATGAAAAATAGAATCACTAACGTTATTTTCATATGAAGAGCCCTTAAAACTCGCACACAATAAAAGTTTAGAAATTTCAAAATCTTAAGCTAGTGCTGATTAACTATAAACAAAAGAAAGTATTCACTTCACTTTAGATATCGAAAAATAAATAAATAAATAAACGTTCCAATTGAAAAAATATCCTACTTTTACAAACGAAAATCGAAATTATTCGCGCCTTTTTACCATTGGTGCCATATCATCCAGTCGACGCGTCAATGCCGCACATAAATTTGCCAATATTGCAAATTTTCTTTTAAAGTAGCATTCTAAAACTGGAAAAAAAAAGATTTCTGCTTCCCCTTTTATTCATTCTGTTCAAAATAGCATTAAAATAACTTAAAATGGAATACGTAATTTTTTAGGGGAAAAAAGTTATTTTAATTTTTTCTATATGAGAATAAATAAAATTGTTGGTTTCAGAAAGAATGAGCCCGAGCCCGCCCTGGCCTGAAGACTGATATAAAAATCGAGCCCGAGCCCGTCTCATCTCTAATTCACACAGTAAAAATTTTTGAAAGTTAATGGAATGTATTTTTATTACATTATTATTTCCTACCTTGTTTAGAACACTTTTGAAATATTCGCTATTATCTCCGTTGAATAAAAAATTGAAGCGCATTGCAATCTTTTTGGACCACCTTGTATTATTTATATTTTTGTAAAATTTTGAAAAATGGAAGATTTCGCTCGATATAATTTGTTCTTCAATACTTTGAAGCCATTTATGTATGATTTTTCTGTAATTTTTATTAGCATTTTCATTTAGTACATAATTATTTAAATGTTACTAAATAATGTTTATTTTCTACATAATTTTTTACAGAATGCATTTTCACGGCTATGTCCTGCATCACCAATTTCTATGCAATTATGGCAGTTTCAAGTATAATGGTAAAAGTATCATTAAAAATGTATTGCAAAAGTTTCCTCGATATTGCAAAAAAAAAATGCCTTTTATGTACGATTTTTCTGTAATTTTTGTTAGCATTTTCATTTAGTACATTTTTATTTAAATGTTACTAAATAATGTTTATTTCCTGCATATTTTTTTACATATGTTTTTACAGCTATGTCTTGAATCACCAGTAGTAGGAAAAGGCCGGTTTCATATCATGAGGCGGTGCTGCGGTGCTAAATGAGGCGGTGCTGCGGTGCGGCGGCGGTGCTAAATTGTTGTAAAAGACTACGATGATAAAATTCAAACTTAAAATCGAGGGTGGGGCGAAAGGGTGTGCTATAGGAGAGGGGGTTTTAGGAGGGGGCAGCATGTTATAGTAGGGGGGTATTTTTTTAAGGGGGGGGAGGCTTAATTTTAAAAAATTTAAAATTGCCTTATAGTACGAGGTATCGGCTATGGTAGAGTACGACTACTATCCCCTTGCCCCCCCCCTACCCCATGCCCCCCCCATTTTTTTTAATTTTAGGGGAGAGAAAGTTTAAGGTGGTGTCGCCCTCTATCGGTAAGTATGAAAATTATGGAATTTAAAATGACTGCTTCTGAATTTTAAGTTATAGCATAGTATAAAATAAAATATTCTAAAGTATCTAACCATACTGCTTACAATGGAAATTTAAGTTATAGCATGGTGTAAAATAAAGTAACTTACCACTGCTTACAATGGAAATATATAGCTATAGAATAGCACTTAATAAATAATTTTAAAATGTGTTACCATAGTGCTCGCAAAGGAATATGAAATAGAAATTTAAGTTCTAACATAACGTAAATAAATAATTTTAAAGTTTCTTAGCAAACTGCTTACAATGAAAATATATAGTTATAGCATAGCACTTAATAAAATATTTTAAAGTTTCTTACCAAACTGCTTACAATGGAAATATTTAGTTATAACGTAGCACTTAACAAAAATTTTAAAGTGACACATGTAAATAATTATAGTTATAAACCGACATATAGGCATATAGGCAGGCACACAGACAAGCAGGCAGGCAGGTAGGCAGACAGACAGACACACAGTGAACTATTTGTTACGTACACAAGCATGCATATACGAAGTGAACTAATTGTAATAAAATACAAGACGTGCATACGTTTTAAAACATTTTTTTTTCACAGAAATTAAGAAAATATTAAATTTTGACTACAACTTTCACTTTGAAATAGCGTACTCCCTTGTTAAAAATTATTAGCTTTTAACAAACATGTAAATGAAGCGGGGTTCGAACCTCGAACTTGACAAAATGATCTCATGATGTGTTGATTTGCAGTAGGTTTAAACGAACACACCATGAGACCATGTTTATTAGACGCGATTTAAGATATATAAGAAAAGGTGTCACGTGACTGAACATATTGGATTATTACTATACAGTACTAATGATATTATAAATTTTGTAAAATAATTTAAGCTTACAAACACATTGGAATGTATTTATAACATATAAAATAACCTTATAAAAGGTTGGTTGGTTTGTTGGTTTTATAAACTTGCAAAGCAAAGCGTATCTTACCAATTTGCATACAAGAGATTTTGTAACATAAATTATATAATACAGCAAATTTTAACTTACCAAGTGAGGTTTAAGGATACTGTAATAGAATTTTTAATTGTATACTTTAAAAAAGAAAGTTTAACTTACCATTATGTTTATGCTCGGATTCGAACTGTCAACCTTTTGGCTAGCTTTCCAATGCGCTCCCAATTACGCTACGATGGCTCCGTACAATTAATATAAATAATGAAACCTAACACAATGTTACTTTTTTTCCTAAGATTTTCAAGTTAATAAAACAGGATATGACGACATTTATAGAATAACATCCTGTTTTACAACGATAAGAATAGCAATATAAGAAGCTTGTACACCATAATGAATTTACTGTTTAAAGTTTTGACTTAAACGATTATTCTTCTAATTACTTAAAACCTTGCTGTATATTTGCTTGATCACCTATCTGTTTACCCTGCTTTTTGGATACTTCTAAACCTGAAAATGACTACTTCGCTTAACACATCTTACTATGAAATTTCAGAAATCAGCGAATTTAGTAGAATATTTCAGTATTTTGACGTTTTTACCCCATACCATTGGGACTTAGGGGAGGATACGATTGTCGAAGTGCAAATGAATAAGGACTGTGAGTTAAACGTTCACATTCAAAAATATAAAGAATTTGAGAATAGTGGTAAAATGTACCCAACAAATGAAGGAATTACAATATCGTGCGCAACCTTTGATAAATTTGAAACGAGAATGACAAAATTTAATTTTGACTCTGCAGAAAAAGAAACATTCGTATCTAACAACGACTTACTAACGATTTATGTGGATAAGGAATCATGCATACTGCAAAAACTATTGAAACCTGATTATTTACTACTTACAAAAGAACAATTTCTCAAACTAGAGAAAAACTGTATTGAAATTAGCGAATGTCTTATTCAAACTTTTTTAACAAAACTTTTACCTGTTTATGTTTTAAAAAACGTAAAAATATGCAAATGTTCTCACTTTACAGAGGAAGAGGCGATGGACTATTTTTTAGAATGCTTCGATCATGAATTAGAGAGATCAGTATATCGCACGTTTGACTGTTATTTATGTTCAATCGGCCAACCAGTAGAAATGGATCATGAATGTATGAGATATAATTTAAGAAAACAGTTTAAATGGTGCGCAGACAGTGCTTTGTTAAATTTCAACATTAAGGAATTTGTGAAAAACCTGCTAGAGAAATGTACATGTAATTATACTTATTTATTTTTTGAATCTATGAATGTAGACTTTTATAATAACCATTTGAGCAATGTATTTATAAATTAACGTAGAAATGTTTCATATTTAATAAATATTTGTTTAGTTTTTCATCATGTGTCTGTTTTTTATTTATGTATAAGGAATAAATAAGTTTAGTTTTCGGAAAGTTTTACAATTTTTATTCAGAAAATGTAGAAACTTGTTTTATTTTTCTACAAAAATTAAGGATTTTATACTATTTCATTAAACATGTGTACCATTATTATAATATAACTTACATATTGTATACAAAATACTACCCTTTACTTGATAAATTATTTAAGATTTTAAACCAAAACTGAGCGAATATTATAAAGATTATCGAGTTTGAAAATAGATCTGTTGTCTACCAGATCAAAAACAGGAAACTACTTATTTGCGGATAACATCCCTGTTTTCTTACTGATAACGATACTTCTTGTATAGTTTAAGGTATAAAAATTATTTCATTTACTTAATTAGCAATACCATATAATGAACGAGTATATTCACACATTTAAATTTTCATTTTAAGCCACGATGAATACATAATAAAACATTACTTGTATACTTTTACATAAAAATTGAAAATACATTTATACTTAACGAAATCACTCACTGTATAATAAAAAGATACTTTGCTAAATTACTTATGTTTAACATACAGACTAATTTCTGTATACGATATATAACACGTGACGCTATTTTTAATTATTTTAAGCATGCGCGCCCTCTACAATTAAATAAATATTCATGAAAAGTTTTATTTGAAATAATATTCATACTGTTTCTGTGCCGTTAAGACGTTCTAATTTTTTCTCCGTTTAAGTGATCTGCGATTTTAATTGATTTAAATTAAATAAGTACAATGTAAGACATGGTGTTAGCCGAACCAACCAAGATAAGAAAAGCCTTGACATCGGAGTTTAAGGAGCAAATAGACTGTACTATTTTAATGAAACCTGTTTTGAATAAGGAGCCGATGGCCTCTTCATCAGATCAAGTCGATCAAAAGTTACCTTTTACATGTGATACATGTAAAAAAGTATTTACTAAAAAATATATGTTATTAAGACATATGAACTTACATTTAGAAAAAAAAACCCTCTAAGTGTGATAATCTGTTTACTACAAAGAGCGCTTTACAGGGTGATATGCTAATTAATCCCAAGACATCTGCCACATATAAATGTGAGAAATGCAATAAGACTTTCTCACGAAAAAATGTTTTAGTTAGACACATGAAATTTCACTTAGAAAAGAAACCTTTTAATTGTAAAATGTGTTCGAAATCATTTGTACAGAAAAGCGACTTATAAAAGCATAACTTAGTACATTCTAAACAAGGCGTTATGCATAAATGTAATGATTGTGATAAAAAGTTTTTACGGGAAAAAAAATTAATAAATCATACTATGATTCATAACACCCCTCAGCAAAAGCAAAGGAATATTGAATCGTTTACCAGACACTATAAATGTGTCGATTGTTCTGAAATATTTAATCACAGATTTGACTTAGTGAAGCATAGAAAAATTCATCTCTCGCCCAAAGAACATATATCTGAACAGCGTACTGAACTTTTAAACCATTTACAGAATTTATTACTACGTATAGACACTTTACAAAATGCTATAAAAAATGAAACTATTCCTTTTTGAAATATTGACTTTACCAATTTATTTGAACTATACATATTCTTGTATATACTAATGTATGTGTTTAAATAATTAAATAAATAATAGATAAGTGAAAAAGCTTTTGTGTTTTATTTTTCAATATGATTATATTATATCACTATTATGTGAATGAATGGACTTGTAAATTTATACACTATGTATAAAAGTAAATTTCTTGGACTTTTACAAGAAGTAAAAATTTAATACAAATATATTTCAGATTTTTTAAATATATTATTGATTCACGTATGATACTTAAATTAATATGCTATTAAACATATAATTTTGTATAATCTATATTATTAATTTTCTTTAACACATATTACTTTTTTACAATAAATCGATTTAACTAATTATACATTTGTGTAATTAAACAAACTTATTTTACTAAATATACGTATCGATAATTAATTTTTATTATTTACATGCACATGATTATACTTTTTATCGTACGCGATTAACTATTTATACATTTAATAAGCGTTGCCATACCCGCTTTTATAAATAATTAGATATTATAAAGCATACAGATTTCACATAAACAAGCAATATTCATTAAATGAACAATTTAAATCTTTAAGCTATAACGTCATATTTACTTTTAAACTTGCTTTTAACTGTAACCATCACTCTTTTTTAACCTATGTTAGTAACTGTTTAGATATAATATAATCAGTTTACTGTTGACTTTTCTCGTGACTGCACCTTTTACTGTTTGTTATTTAAAAATGGCTTGTGAATTAGATGGGATTAAACGGTCGTGTGAAGAAATGGCTTCTTCAACAAAGTTTCAACGTTTAGATAAACCTATGGACAATTCTGATTTTTATAAAAATGAATTTTTACCCAAATCTAATATACAGGAGAACTATGAAACACTATCACCTACCATGGACTTGTATACAGCAGAGCCTAAGATTACCAAGGATGCTACAACCCCAATATTTACTAACTGTGATAATGACGAAACGTCTTTCCCCGACACCTGTTGTGAGTCTACCTCTGCTAAAAGCTTTTTGGATACAATGTTTAAGGATCTAGATTTTAAAAATTTGGAAACATATCTTACCTCACAGCCTACAAGTGGTTTAATTTCTTCAAATGAACCATCAACTAGCATTACACATAGTAGTGAACAATTATATAACATACCCCCTCCCATCGCATGTGTGAATAACATTTCCAAAACCAAACATGGTAAATCTCGCATTTTTGTCATGTTTCGGATTAAACTTGCTGATTTTATATTTTTAACTTTAAAACGACATTATAAACAGTTTTATGTACATATTGAAGAGATCAAACACAATGTATTTACAAATGAAGAAATTTCATCAACAAATAGAATTTTTATGGATATTTCAACATGGTATGAATTCCAATCTAAAATTTTTGGATTTAATTTAAAATATAAAAGTTCATCGTTTATTGCTAACAATACAGTATTAGTGTTAAATTATAATAATTCTATTATGCAAATAAAAAATTTAAAGAATTATACACATTGTGTTTTAAACGATTTTTAGTTAGAAAATTTAAAAGAAAAAGCTATTGATTTTAATAGCAATCTTATTAAACACTTGTATACAGTTCATCTACCGCAGTTAATTAAGCAAAAATGCACACTAGTTAATTTACCTTCTGAAATCGAGCGTGTTTTACTAACGAAACTTATCTCTTCTATTGAGGATAATGTACTGACAATATTAAACCAAATTTATGAATGTGTAGGATGTATATTTAGACACCAATCCCAAAGTCTACATACATGTTTCACCTTTAATAAACGTGAAAGATTTAATCACTTAGGGGATATGGTTTTAATGCTTGTAAATTTTGATTATGTTATTTCAAGGTTTTTAAACGGAGTTGAATGTATCAGTGAAAACTTTTTACGTAACATTAATGTGGAATTTATTCGAAATGTATTATTTAAGTCCTGAAAATAAAATATTTTGCTTTAAATCTGTGTGTTTATTTAAACAAAATGTGTGTGTGTTTTTTAATATTGTTTAACTTGCAATTTAAGATTAATAATTTCTCTTATATGTTTATAACAGAAACATGATAACATAGTATGTATACTAAATGTTAGTAACATACTACACATGTTAGTAAATGTATTTTTGAACCATTATAAAAGTTTTTAAAATTTTACAAGATAGCAAAATTATTTTTCAGTTAAAAAAGTTTTATAAATTTACAATTTTAAATTTAAAACTTAATAAAAGTATTTCATACTTTATCAATGTTGATTTGTCTTGTATGTTAATATTATATAATGGTAACATACTATATAGTTGTTATGTTACTACATATACTTATAAAAATAATTTAAACATGTTATATTATTGTAAAAGTTTTTTAAAAAATTACAAACTAACTTAATTAAATTAAAAAATTATAAGTAAACAAAATAATAATTTTTTTAATTAAAATAAATTAACAAAAATGAAAAGTTATCAAAATTATTTTATAAATGTTTTAAAATACTTACTTTTAATAAATTGCGTCTATGAATACATATATACATATATATATATATATATATATATATATATATATATATATATATATATATATATATATATATATATATATATATATATATATATTAAAAAATGAAATTATTAAAAATTATCATCATATTACACATGCAGCTTTTAAAAACATAAATAAACATATATCAGAATTACAAAACAAATTTATAATTACTTATGTAGATAAATCTCCAAATAATTATGCTATCATTTGTAAAGAATACTATAAAGTGTTAATTCACAATGCAATCAACACAAGTAATATTTTTAATAAAACTAAATTAAATATTGAAATAAATAACAGAAAATTATTAAATTATCACAAATTACTAAAAATCAAATGTAATAATTTTAATTATCCTTATCTTGTTATAATTCCAAAATTTCATAAAAATCCTATTAAATTTCGCACTGTTACCATCGGTTGTAACACATATAATAAAAATGCAAGCAATTTACTACTTAATATTTTAAAGCAGATATATGATATAACGCTAAAACATAATAACCAACATTGCCTAAAAAATAGTTTTCAACTCATTAATAAAATACATAATATCAATCTGGTAAAATTCATAAAAACATTGGATTTTAATGATTTATTTAATAACATTGATATAAAAGACTTACATAAAACAATGTGTATATTATTTAAAGAATTTAAATCTCAATTAAAATTAAAAGAACATATTTCAGTAAATTTTTTTAAAACTTTACTAAATTTTACATTGCATAATAATTACATTATATATGACAATATTATCTATAAACAATGCCAGGGAATTCCGCAGGGCGGAACCGCATCTAGTATTCTCTCTGACCTTTACTTATATTATTATGAAAGAAATATAAGTCCGAACACTGATTATGTATTTTATCGCTATATTGATGACATTATCATATTTTATTTCAATGAAAAAAATTGCACATCACCACTCAATTTTTATCCTACTCAGCTTAAATTAAGCGAAAATGATTTAATTAATAATAATATAAACTTTCTTGACTTAAAAATTAATATTACTAATAATTATAAATTAATTTTTGATATTTATGATAAGAGATTTGATTTCCCATTTAAAGTAAATATTTTTACCAATTATGCTTCATGTTTACATAAATCTGTTTATAAAAATATAATTATCAATTATCTACATCGTATAAAATACTTATGCTCAGATATAAATAAAAACAAAAATATTAGATATATTCGAGATCAAGCAAAAATATATGGATATCCTATTTTTATGATAAATTCAATCATCAACTCTTTTAAATAACATTTATTATATAATTTAAATATAAACATGGTTTGTAATAAATTATTGTTTTAGTGTGCGATAACATATAACAAAAGATATAGAAAATAATAATTATAACATACATTATTACAATTATAACATATTAGGAAATTTAATATTTAATATTTGTTTGAACATTATATACACTTTATGTAGAAAATTACAAATATAACATACATAATTACAATTATAACATATTAGGAAATTTAATATTTGATTGAACATTATTTATACTTTGTATAGTTGTGATTGTGCGTTGCCGATCACCTCTGTTTAAGGTATTATTGATGTGAAGTTTTCATACATTTATAAATTAACTTATACAATAACAAATTAAATTATACAATGATAACATTCGTGATTATAACTCATATATATATATCTATTTGCAATATATATAAAAATAAATATATATAGTTTTTATTTTTGTCTATGAATAATTAAAATTAACAAGTATTTTAATTACTGCATTGCATTAATTTGATTGAAAAACAGAAGTAATACTATTAATTATCAACATTATAAATTTTGAGATATTTTGAATTGTTTATGAATTATTTAATTAGATATTTAAATTAATCTATAAATATAAAATATATTTACAATGTAGTATAAATTAAACATTAATTATTTAAAAACAAGTCTAATATATATTTAAGTAGTAGTAAAAATAAAACATTAATTATTTAATAAATGTCTATAATATCAGTGGATTAACACAGCTGGCAGCAAAAATAATTTGAATTAAAATAATATCTCTTTTACATAATATATTCTTGTTAAGAATATCTGAAATGCTGTGCAAGTTGAATTAATTCTGTGTAGATTTATTCATATAGTAGTATTATATTTTATTTGAATTTTAAGTAAAATTACAAGTTAGTATTGTTTTTTAAAGTTTATTTATATAAATAAATCTAATGAAGTGAGTATGTAACTAAAAGTGGATATTTAACTAAATATTAATTATGAACTATTATAATACCAATAGATGGCGACACTTTACCTTTCAGGTAGTTGTAGATAATATTGTTAATATTATATTTAATTTAACTATAGAGGGAGCTATTGATTGTATATTAATTTTACTTTCAGGAATTAAAATTGGATGGAGTAATATATATTCACGGATATAAATTTGTTATAAGTGTATTAAAACCAGAATTATTTTGAGTGTTTTTGAATCATTTTGTGATTGGGTGTCATTTATGGGGTTGTGTTTTAAAAAAAGTGTGCTCTCAACTTGTCTTACAAATCATTTCTCTCAACTCGACTTAGTTAACATGTATGATGCATTGCCATGTGGATGTGAATATTATGTAGACGTTGTGACATTTTAAGGATTCTGTATAATTATTGTGAGTAAAATATTTTATCTACACTTTACGCGTTCATATTTCCAATTTTATTATTTCAAAACTGTTATCTCGTGGTAATTTAGTGAGGTGTTAATTGCAGTTTTTTGGATAATCGATGTGAGTGAAATATATTGTATTTTCTTAATGGTTTTTTATTTCCTATTTAAATGTTTCCAAATTTTGGTAATTCCAATTGTTGTCTGGTAATAATTCAGTGTACCTGGATGATTCTACTGATCTTAGCATTATGCCAGTGGAATTATGAAACACTGAATTATTATTTAAAACACATGTGGGTGCATCCAGGCTGATGAGTACATGTGCATGTGTTTTTCCATGTCCAATTCATATTTGATTCTCATGTGGTCCAATTTTCCATTGTGTATGGTTCATATTTAATTTGTTAATCCATTTGTGTTTACTTAGTTGCAACTCCAATTTATAATTTTTTTTTCCCCTTTCTCTCTATTTCTTTTTTCAATATTCTTTTGGTATGAGTAAAATTTGGCCAATTACCATTGAAGCATCAGCTATGGTAATATTATGTTTGCACATGTTAATTATTAGCTATGTGGTATTCTGTATACACAGTATCATTGATTATCTCTTTGGAGATTTAAGTAGAATAGAACTTGATATGTTTTTTGAAATTCATAGATATTATAATTATATATATATATATATATATATATATATATATATATATATATATATATATATATATATATATATAAGTGTGTATGTGTGTACCTATATACATGTGGAACTTTAGTTAAGTGATAGAAATTCTCAAACTTTGTCATTAGAAACCCTATATTCTGATAATTAATAACAATTAGCTTTAAATTAAAGAAATAGATTAATTTATACTTACAAATATAACCCACTTATAATAGCACGTCCATCTTACATAGTTACTTCAGACATTATGCTTGCTTCTATCCTAGCAACAGGATGTTTTTGTCGTACCACGTGATTTCCTTTAAAGTCACGTGATCATGAAGATAAGAATTAAACACAACGTGTTTGACATTTTCACTTCTGCTATAGAAGAGGCTTGTTTGGTAAGTTATAATGTCCTGTATTCTTTATTTTACACTTTATTTTACAATTTATTAGGAAGATCTAATTTAAATAACGTTTATATTGCAAACGTAACGTAAAAGCACTAAATTATTGTTTTAAAAGCATTTTATTTTGTAATTCTATCGACAATAAGATGATGTAAAACATTTAAAATCTTACTATTAGGTTTTATTTTAGCATAAACATTATTTATTCAACTGGCTATTGCTTTTAGAAGTAACTTAATTTTCTTACACAAGCGGAAAATAATATTTCTTCATTAATATATCATGTTTACAAAATTTTTAAGTTATATATAATATAACTTGTAAATACATAGTATATTTTTATACTATAAGTATCTATAAGTATATGTATACTTACATGTTATTTAAGTATATACGTATACTTATGGATTTGGTATATAAATATACTATGTATTTACAAGTTATATTATATATAACTTAAAAATTTTGTAAACATGATATATTAATGAAGAAATATTATTTTCCGCTTGTGTAAGAAAATTAAGTTACTTCTAAAAGCAATAGCCAGTTGAATAAATAATGTTTATGCTAAAATAAAACCCAATAGTAAGATTTTAAATGTATTACATCATCTTATGGTCGATAGAATTACAAAATAAAAGGCTTTTAAAACAATAATTTAGTGCTTTTACCTTACATTTGCAATATAAACTTTATTTAAGTTAGATCTTCTTAATAAATTGTAAAATAATGTGTAAAATAAAGAATACAGCACATTATAACTTACCAAACAAGCCTCTTCTATAGCAGAAGTGAAAATGTGAAACACGTTGTGTTTAACTGTTATCTTCATGATCACATGACTTTAAAGGAAATCACGTGGTACGACAAAAACATCCTGTTGCCAGGATAGTAACAAGCATAATGTCTGAAGTAACTATGTAAGATGGACGTGCTATTATAAGTGGGCTATATTTGTAAGTATAAATTAATCTATTTCTTTAATTTAAAGCTAATTGTTATTAATTATCAGAATATAGGGTTTCTAATGACAAAGTTTGAGAATTTCTATCACTTAACTAAAGTTCCACATGTATGTAGGTACATATATATATATATATATATATATATATATATATATATATACATAGACACAATTTTTAAAATTAAGTATTTTAAAACATTTATAAAATAATTTTGATAACTTTTCATTTTTGTTAATTTATTTTAATTAAAAAATAATTATTTTGTTTACTTATAATTTTTTAATTTAATTAAGTTAGTTTGTAATTTTTTTAAAAACTTTTACAATAATATAACATGTTTAAATTATTTTTATAAGTATATGTAGTAACATAACAACTATATAGTATGTTACCATTATATAATATTAACATACAAGACAAATCAACATTGATAAAGTATGAAATACTTTTATTAAGTTTTAAATTTAAAATTGTAAATTTATAAAACTTTTTTAACTGAAAAATAATTTTGCTATCTTGTAAAATTTTAAAAACTTTTATAATGGTTCAAAAATACATTTACTAACATGTGTAGTATGTTACTAACATTTAGTATACATACTATGTTATCATGTTTCTGTTATAAACATATAAGAGAAATTATTAATCTTAAATTGCAAGTTAAACAATATTAAAAAACACACACACATTTTGTTTAAATAAACACACAGATTTAAAGCAAAATATTTTATTTTCAGGACTTAAATAATACATTTCGAATAAATTCCACATTAATGTTACGTAAAAAGTTTTCACTGATACATTCAACTCCGTTTAAAAACCTTGAAATAACATAATCAAAATTTACAAGCATTAAAACCATATCCCCTAAGTGATTAAATCTTTCACGTTTATTAAAGGTGAAACATGTATGTAGACTTTGGGATTGGTGTCTAAATATACATCCTACACATTCATAAATTTGGTTTAATATTGTCAGTACATTATCCTCAATAGAAGAGATAAGTTTCGTTAGTAAAACACGCTCGATTTCAGAAGGTAAATTAACTAGTGTGCATTTTTGCTTAATTAACTGCGGTAGATGAACTGTATACAAGTGTTTAATAAGATTGCTATTAAAATCAATAGCTTTTTCTTTTAAATTTTCTAACTAAAAATCGTTTAAAACACAATGTGTATAATTCTTTAAATTTTTTATTTGCATAATAGAATTATTATAATTTAACACTAATACTGTATTGTTAGCAATAAACGATGAACTTTTATATTTTAAATTAAATCCAAAAATTTTATATTGGAATTCATACCATGTTGAAATATCCATAAAAATTCTATTTGTTGATGAAATTTCTTCATTTGTAAATACATTGTGTTTGATCTCTTCAATATGTACATAAAACTGTTTATAATGTCGTTTTAAAGTTAAAAATATAAAATCAGCAAGTTTAATCCGAAACATGACAAAAATGCGAGATTTACCATGTTTGGTTTTGGAAATGTTATTCACACATGCGATGGGAGGGGGTATGTTATCCCGTAAGGCATGGTGACGTCACGGCGACGTCACTGTGAAGTCACACTGTGACTTTGTGACCGTCGTCGTGACGTCACGTGACGTCGATGTGAAGTCACTGTGACGTAAATGCCAGGTCGTTATGGCCGTTTTCAAGGCTTTCTGTGACCTCACAATGTGACTACTTTGTGAAGTCACCGTGCGACTTCAATGTGAAAAATGTGACGAATCTGCATCGGATAGGGTGACCAGATTTTACCCGAATCCTATACGGATTGTTCGGATCAAAATTTTTTTATGGTTCAAGTTTGTGACGTTTGTGACGACACTGCACCGGGTCGGGTGACCAGATTTTACCCGAATCCAATCCAGAAACTTCGGATCGATCTTTTTGGATTTGTTTGGCTACAGAATAGATTTAGATTAGTTGTCGTGTGACCTGATTTTCGTGAACCCGATCTGACCCGAGTCGGGTATAATGTTTTTACTGTAAGTCTTGTTTGGAATAGAATCTTGCATAAGACCGAGTAACCAGATTTTATCAGAAATTGTGTTACGATACAATTTCTGATGTCGGCTCGGATCTAGAGTCATACACGAATCCGGTTATATACTTCTTGAACATAATTGAATGTCAACTTGAACATGAATGATGGTTGACTGAAACTATATTTTGATTCAACCCGTATTCTTATCCTAACCCAACAACAAAAAATCTGTAAGCCCACAACCCGACCGAACCTGATAAATGATTTCGCATAGATTCGGATAACAAGATTTCACCAAATACGGATAAGATCGACGATAAGGATTGGATCGGCAATCATTTTTATTGATGCAACTCGTATTCAAATTAAAACTTTGCATCTGATTGAGAAACCGGTTAACACGAAACTTTCTGACACATTTATGAACAAACTTTTAAACGCATGGCACTTGCATGCCTGATTATTAAAGCTATTTGGAATGAATAGCGTTTTCCATTTTTAGATAAATGTAATACTTAAGATCAATGTCGGTCACGTTTTACCCGTTTCTGACGCTGCGCGTCGGAAATTTGGTTCAAAACACCGACTTTGATAGTGTTTTCTGAAACATCATCTGCCGTTACCAAAAAATGGATAACGCCATTCGATTATATATAGGGTAGATGTGCCAGTAATGGACACCCTTAAGGAATTTCTTTAACAATTATTTTTTAATTAATAGTTATAATTGTTATATTCACCATTTTTTAATATTATATTACTCTACCAACAATATTTAACCATGCTCATAGTCACATTTCCCAATGTGAATCTAAATTTAATTGTAAATAACAGAAATAAATCAAAACACCCTAAACTCCAGTAATGGACACCTCACAAAAAGTAATAGATAAATGATATTATGATTGCATTTAAAACTAGTGCTCGCGATTATACGTTTATATACGTTTAAACGTATACGTAGTCGAGCCTTTTTTCCATATGATTTCTATTAAAAATCGTTACCGGTTACAATACGTTTTATACGTATTATACGTATAATCGGGAGCACTATTTAAAACTAGAATTTAAAGATAGCATATTAATTAAATAAATAAAGCTGAATTTTTATTGGTTATTTTTTTATAAACCAAAAACATTGAAGGTGTCCCATTACTGGAAGGCGGTCCATTACTGGCACATCTACCCTTTTCTGAATAAGAACACCTGCCAATTTCATGTATTTCCGAATAAAAATGAATTCAGAAATATGCCAGAAATTAGCTATTTTGGATTTGAGAACAACTTTAAAGAAAATATAAGTATACATTTTCAAATAAACATTCTGAAAAATTTATATTAGGAATCAATTTAAATAATAGATATACCTATTGTGCGATATTATTAAATAATAAACATTGTATCAAGCAGTAAAACAGTTTTCGTTGTAAATGAAATATAGAACTTAAGATCATAAATGCCAAAAAAAAAATATTTTTTTTTTCTTTACAAATTATTTTATTTATAGTTTTTGATAGAATACTAAATGCAGAACTTAAATATCAATTTTTACAGTAAAAACATTCGATAACACAGCTGGAAATATTACCTTAACTAAACAGTTATTTTATTGTTTCATCAATATTTATTATTTTTGTGCATCTAACATTGACATATCTCGACAAATAAATTATTCAATGCATTAAAATGTCACATTTTTTTTCAAATATACCGGAAAATTATTTCTGGAAACCTACACTAGCAACGAAATTATTAAATTGCAAATCAAATATTAATAGTTTTAAAAATTGCAATGTTTTTAATTATAATGAATAACTATGAAAATTGAACTAAGAAACGCAAAACATTAAATAAATGCCTCCTTTTACATAACACTTTACATTTAGAATACATATTGTTAGTAAATTCTTTAAGCTTTTTTCCAAATAGTCTATTTAAAAAAATTTAAAACATTAAAGATAAAATTTAATACAAGTGATTTTTTAAAAGAAAATTTAAACATCTTAATTTTTAAATAATGCAATATTAAATGTACTAGTACTAAACATGCACTATTAACAAAACTGCGAAGACATTAAAAGTTACCTGCTGATCTATAGGTAAAGGTGTTATTGTTGAATGCTCCTTATCTGCTTCCCTTTCATTGAAAAATTAGACTGTACATCCACCACAATAATTTTCAAATTATTCCAGCAGAGAGGTGTGTTCATAGATCTGAGAAATCAAATATCACTCAGGCCTTATGAATGCACCCGGCTAGACACAGGAGATGTTAAAATGGATGGTTTACTTTAAAATGGAGATTGTTCACTTTAAAACGTTAATTTACTTACACAGTATAAATCTACAAACTTCAAAGAACCCAACACACGCTAATCCTAGCTTCGAATGAGAAAAAGTCGTCTGCCTTCAATATGCGCGCGCAGTATTGTTTAAACACAACAAAATAACAGCTAGCAGATGTTTCCAACTTTACCGCAAATGATATAGGAAGAAAATAATTTAAATAAAGACATTTCAAAACCTTTATAATTTGTATGGCTGAAAAATGAACTTCTAATGATGCTATAATATTCTTTTTTTATATGAGAGATTTTTGTTTTCTTAGAAATAAGCTGTGAAAATTTACATTTTTATATATTTTTTAATCCATTGCATTTGCTTTAGACGTCAAAAGTAAAGATAAATTTTAAATAATAATTGATTTAATAGGCTTTATAAAGTAATTTCGATATAAATTTAAATTGCAATCAAATTTCCTAAGTACAAATTTTTTATTTTTTACACTCTATCGAAAAGAGCAATATATTTAATAGAGGTGACATCTTACTAAGCACTGGCCAGTTTTGGATAAATTGCTATAGGAATGACATGTTTTTAATTCATTTTTGCTCGGAAATACACGAAATTGGCTCGTGTTTTGTTCAGAAACTATGTTATTGAAAAACCTTTTCCATTTTTTGTTAAAAGCAGAAGATCTTTCAGAAAAGAATGTCAAAGTCGGCGTTTTGATTTGAATATCCGACGTGACAGTGAAAGACAGGAGAAAAACTGGTCGTCACGTGACACGAATTGCTTATAACTTGATAAATAACTAAATTTCTATTTAAGGATTTTTACCTGTGTATTATATAGTATATTTTGTTAAATTTCATGAAAATGGTAATGAAAATTGTAAAAAATTATCTGCCTCATATATGTAGACAGATATTTATTTATTATTTTATTTTGGAAATACTCAATGCATTTAAATAGTGTGTGACAATATTTTTATTAATGATTTAGGTACATGACATAATTCAAATCTATATTTTATGAGTTTTTTTTTTCCAAATTCACTCTCCGATCACACCGTGAAGTCACAGAGTGTTGGCATTTTGGTCATAGTTTTTACGTGACTTATGTGACTTGCAGTGACGTCATTGCAACGTCACAAAAATTTCTAAAGCTGTCAAAAAGTAATTTTCTTTATGTTATAAGATGTTCTAAAGTTTATTTTAAGTTTTCTTTAGATCTCCAAGACGTTCACATTTTGGTCACAGTGTGACGTTACAAAGTGGTGGCATTTTGGTCACAGATGTGACGTGACGTACGTGACTCACATTGACGTCACAATGATGTCACTGTGACTGTGCATGCTATGCGGGATATAATTGTTCACTACTATGTGTAATGCTAGTTGATGGTTCATTTGAAGAAATTAAACCACTTGTAGGCTGTGAGGTAAGATATGTTTCCAAATTTTTAAAATCTAGATCCTTAAACATTGTATCCAAAAAGCTTTTAGCAGAGGTAGACTCACAACAGGTGTCGGGGAAAGACGTTTCGTCATTATCACAGTTAGTAAATATTGGGGTTGTAGCATCCTTGGTAATCTTAGGCTCTGCTGCATACAAGTCCATGGTAGGTGATAGTGTTTCATAGTTCTCCTGTATATTAGATTTGGGTAAAAATTCATTGTTATAAAAATCAGAATTGTCCATAGGTTTATCTGAACGTTGAAACTTTGTTGAAGAAGCCATTTCTTCACACGACCGTTTAATCCCATCTAATTCACAAGCCATTTTTAAATAACAAACAGTAAAAGGTTCAGTAACGACAAAAGTCAACAGTAAACTGATTATATTATATCTAAACAGTTACTAACATAGGTTAAAAAAGAGTGATGGTTACAGTTAAAAGCAAGTTTAAAAGTAAATATGACGTTATAGCTTAAAGATTTAAATTGTTCATTTAATGAATATTGCTTGTTTATGTGAAATCCGTATGCTTTATAATATCTAATTATTTATAAAAGCGGGTATGGCAACGCTTATTAAATGTATAAATAGTTAATCGCGTACGATAAAAAGTATAATCATGTGCATGTAAATAATAAAAATTAATTATCGATACGTATATTTAGTAAAATAAGTTTGTTTAATTACACAAATGTTTAATTAGTTAAATCGATTTATTGTAAAAAAGTAATATGTGTTAAAGAAAATTAATAATATAGATTATACAAAATTATATGTTTAATAGCATATTAATTTAAGTATCATACGTGAATCAATAATATATTTAAAAAATCTGAAATATATTTGTATTAAATTTTTACTTCTTGTAAAAGTCCAAGAAATTTACTTTTATACATAGTGTATAAATTTACAAGTCCATTCATTCACATAATAGTGATATAATATAATCATATTGAAAAATAAAACACAAAAGCTTTTTCACTTATCTATTATTTATTTAATTATTTAAACACATACATTAGTATATACAAGAATATGTATAGTTCAAATAAATTGGTAAAGTCAATATTTCAAAAAGGAATAGTTTCATTTTTTATAGCATTTTGTAAAGTGTCTATACGTAGTAATAAATTCTGTAAATGGTTTAAAAGTTCAGTACGCTGTTCAGATATATGTTCTTTGGGCGAGAGAGGAATTTTTCTATGCTTCACTAAGTCAAATCTGTGATTAAATATTTCAGAACAATCGACACATTTATAGTGTCTGGTAAACGGTTCAATATTCCTTTGCTTTTGCTGAGGGGTGTTATGAATCATAGTATGATTTATTAAATTTTTTTCCCGTAAAAACTTTTTATCACAATCATTACATTTATGCATAACGCTTTGTTTAGAATGTACTAAGTTATGCTTTTATAAGTCGCTTTTCTGCACAAATGATTTCGAACACATTTTACAATTAAAAGGTTTCTTTTCTAAGTGAAATTTCATGTGTCTAACTAACACATTTTTTCGTGAGAAAGTCTTATTGCATTTCTCACATTCATATGTGGCAGATGTCTTGGGATTAATTAGCATATCACCCTGTAAAGCGCTCTTTGTAGTAAACAGATTATCACACTTAGAGGGTTTTTTTTCTAAATGTAAGTTCATATGTCTTAATAACATATATTTTTTAGTAAATACTTTTTTACATGTATCACATGTAAAAGGTAACTTTTGATCGACTTGATCTGATGAAGAGGCCATCGGTTCCTTATTCAAAACAGGTTTCATTAAAATAGTACAGTCTATTTGCTCCTTAAACTCCGATGTCAAGGCTTTTCTTATCTTGGTTGGTTCGTCTAACACCATGTCTTACATTGTACTTATTTAATTTAAATCAATTAAAATCGCAGATCACTTAAACGGAGAAAAAATTAGAACGTCTTAACGGCACAGAAACAGTATGAATATTATTTCAAATAAAACTTTTCATGAATATTTATTTAATTGTAGAGGGCGCGCATGCTTAAAATAATTAAAAATAGCGTCACGTGTTATATATCGTATACAGAAATTAGTCTGTATGTTAAACATAAGTAATTTAGCAAAGTATCTTTTTATTATACAGTGAGTGATTTCGTTAAGTATAAATGTATTTTCAATTTTTATGTAAAAGTATACAAGTAATGTTTTATTATGTATTCATCGTGGCTTAAAATGCAAATTTAAATGTGTGAATATACTCGTTCATTATATGGTATTGCTAATTAAGTAAATGAAATAATTTTTATACCTTAAACTATACAAGAAGTATCGTTATCAGTAAGAAAACAGGGATGTTATCCGCAAATAAGTAGTTTCCTGTTTTTGCTCTGGTAGACAACAGATCTATTTTCAAACTCGATAATCTTTATATAATATTCGCTCAGTTTTGGTTTAAAATCTTAAATAATTTATCAAGTAAAGGGTAGTATTTTGTATACAATATGTAAGTTATATTATAATAATGGTACACATGTTTAATGAAATAGTATAAAATCCTTAATTTTTGTAGAAAAATAAAACAAGTTTCTACATTTTCTGAATAAAAATTGTAAAACTTTCCGAAAACTAAACTTATTTATTCCTTATACATAAATAAAAAACAGACACATGATGAAAAACTAAACAAATATTTATTAAATATGAAACATTTCTACGTTAATTTATAAATACATTGCTCAAATGGTTATTATAAAAGTCTACATTCATAGATTCAAAAAATAAATAAGTATAATTACATGTACATTTCTCTAGCAGGTTTTTCACAAATTCCTTAATGTTGAAATTTAACAAAGCACTGTCTGCGCACCAGTTAAACTGTTTTCTTAAATTATATCTCATACATTCATGATCCATTTCTACTGGTTGGCCGATTGAACATAAATAACAGTCAAACGTGCGATATACTGATCTCTCTAATTCATGATCGAAGCATTCTAAAAAATAGTCCATCGCCTCTTCCTCTGTAAAGTGAGAACATTTACATATTTTTACGTTTTTTAAAACATAAACAGGTAAAAGTTTTGTTAAAAAAGTTTGAATAAGACATTCGCTAATTTCAATACAGTTTTTCTCTAGTTTGAGAAATTGTTCTTTTGTAAGTAGTAAATAATCAGGTTTCAATAGTTTTTGCAGTATGCATGATTCCTTATCCACATAAATCGTTAGTAAGTCGTTGTTAGATACGAATGTTTCTTTTTCTGCAGAGTCAAAATTAAATTTTGTCATTCTCGTTTCAAATTTATCAAAGGTTGCGCACGATATTGTAATTCCTTCATTTGTTGGGTACATTTTACCACTATTCTCAAATTCTTTATATTTTTGAATGTGAACGTTTAACTCACAGTCCTTATTCATTTGCACTTCGACAATCGTATCCTCCCCTAAGTCCCAATGGTATGGGGTAAAAACGTCAAAATACTGAAATATTCTACTAAATTCGCTGATTTCTGAAATTTCATAGTAAGATGTGTTAAGCGAAGTAGTCATTTTCAGGTTTAGAAGTATCCAAAAAGCAGGGTAAACAGATAGGTGATCAAGCAAATATACAGCAAGGTTTTAAGTAATTAGAAGAATAATCGTTTAAGTCAAAACTTTAAACAGTAAATTCATTATGGTGTACAAGCTTCTTATATTGCTATTCTTATCGTTGTAAAACAGGATGTTATTCTATAAATGTCGTCATATCCTGTTTTATTAACTTGAAAATCTTAGGAAAAAAAGTAACATTGTGTTAGGTTTCATTATTTATATTAATTGTACGGAGCCATCGTAGCGTAATTGGGAGCGCATTGGAAAGCTAGCCAAAAGGTTGACAGTTCGAATCCGAGCATAAACATAATGGTAAGTTAAACTTTCTTTTTTAAAGTATACAATTAAAAATTCTATTACAGTATCCTTAAACCTCACTTGGTAAGTTAAAATTTGCTGTATTATATAATTTATGTTACAAAATCTCTTGTATGCAAATTGGTAAGATACGCTTTGCTTTGCAAGTTTATAAAACCAACAAACCAACCAACCTTTTATAAGGTTATTTTATATGTTATAAATACATTCCAATGTGTTTGTAAGCTTAAATTATTTTACAAAATTTATAATATCATTAGTACTGTATAGTAATAATCCAATATGTTCAGTCACGTGACACCTTTTCTTATATATCTTAAATCGCGTCTAATAAACATGGTCTCATGGTGTGTTCGTTTAAACCTACTGCAAATCAACACATCATGAGATCATTTTGTCAAGTTCGAGGTTCGAACCCCGCTTCATTTACATGTTTGTTAAAAGCTAATAATTTTTAACAAGGGAGTACGCTATTTCAAAGTGAAAGTTGTAGTCAAAATTTAATATTTTCTTAATTTCTGTGAAAAAAAAATGTTTTAAAACGTATGCACGTCTTGTATTTTATTACAATTAGTTCACTTCGTATATGCATGCTTGTGTACGTAACAAATAGTTCACTGTGTGTCTGTCTGTCTGCCTACCTGCCTGCCTGCTTGTCTGTGTGCCTGCCTATATGCCTATATGTCGGTTTATAACTATAATTATTTACATGTGTCACTTTAAAATTTTTGTTAAGTGCTACGTTATAACTAAATATTTCCATTGTAAGCAGTTTGGTAAGAAACTTTAAAATATTTTATTAAGTGCTATGCTATAACTATATATTTTCATTGTGAGTAGTTTGCTAAGAAACTTTAAAATTATTTATTTACGTTATGTTAGAACTTAAATTTCTATTTCATATTCCTTTGCGAGCACTATGGTAACACATTTTAAAATTATTTATTAAGTGCTATTCTATAGCTATATATTTCCATTGTAAGCAGTGGTAAGTTACTTTATTTTACACCATGCTATAACTTAAATTTCCATTGTAAGCAGTATGGTTAGATACTTTAGAATATTTTATTTTATACTATGCTATAACTTAAAATTCAGAAGCAGTCATTTTAAATTCCATAATTTTCATACTTACCGATAGAGGGCGACACCACCTTAAACTTTCTCTCCCCTAAAATAAAAAAAAAAATGGGGGGGGGGGGGGCATGGGGTAGGGGGGGGCAAGGGGATAGTAGTCGTACTCTACCATAGCCGATACCTCGTACTATAAGGCAATTTTAATTTTTTTAAAATTAAGCCTCCCCCCCTTAAAAAAATACCCCCCCTACTATAACATGCTGCCCCCTCCTAAAACCCCCTCTCCTATAGCACACCCTTTCGCCCCACCCTCGATTTTAAGTTTGAATTTTATCATCGTAGTCTTTTACAACAATTTAGCACCGCCGCCGCATCGCAGCACCGCCTCATTTAGCACCGCAGCACCGCCTCATGATATGAAACCGGCCTTTTCCTACTACTATCACCAATTTCTATGCAATTATGACGTTTTCAAGTTTAATGGTAAAAATATCATTAAAAACTATATTGTAATTTTTCTCGATATTGCAAAAAAAGTGCCTTTTATGTATGTTTTTTGTAATTTTTATTAGCATTTCATTTAGTACATTTTTATTTAAATGTTACTAAATAATATTTATTTCCTACATATTTTTTACAGAATATATTTTCACATCTGTGTCCTGCATCACCAAATTCTATGTAGTTATAACAGCTTGAAATTTCTAACCGTCATATTGCGGCCCTTTGTTAAATGTACTTAAGGGATTGTGTACTTCTAAAATGTGAAATGTTAGCAAAAGTCGCTCCCAACGCTTGAAATGCCACTACTTTGTCACTATACTTCTGGAAAACGGCCTGAGATCGTAGTTATCTGACTTGTGTTTAACATTTTGGCAATTATGAAGAGCAATAAAATATATCAAATGCCAAAATCAAAAAATATTTCAATGAAAACCCCAATTTTTCATGATTTATTTTCATGAATTAGGTTTAAAATGTAAAAAGGCTTGGGCACAGAATGTTCCACCGCACTCAGCAGCTCTGGGGCTAGTGGAGCACTCAGGGAACGGTTTAACGATTATTACGGTATCAAGTATAATAATTATTATACTCGCTAGTACAAAGAATTAAATAACCATTTAAAGAGCTTTTTCCTTTCAATTGAATTTTTGAGAGGAAAATAGTTTCATGTTTTCTGTATTTAAGTCATAAAATGGTACACATTTTTTACATAATTAATATATTGCATCCTCTATATGTAGTTTCTATAACTTTGTTCCAACGCAAACTTTTGATTATGGTTTTGTTTGAAATATTTAAGAAAAAAATAAATTTTAGTATGAGCTATAATGAAAAAGATAGATTTTCATTTTTTGTTCAATTTAAATACATATATATCGAGTAGAACTTTATATAATTGATATTATCTCTCTAAATTTTCCTACTTCCATTACTTCTTTGAATAATACCAGTCAGATAATAATCTAATACTCATACAAAGTTTTATTACATGTAATTCCCGGTATAAAAAAATAAGCATATTAAACTATGTTACATGGAAGTAAATACACTAGTGTGCAAAACTTAAGCAACAAACACAAAATGCTAATTTCTGAACACGTGAGTACTCAAAATGAAATTCTATAAACAGCAAGTGTAGAAAATAAGTACTACCCTAACAGCACAGACAGTCCGAGGCTAACGAAAAAGAAAGGCTACCGTGGTGATTTACGCAAATCTTTTTTTACAGACCGCCGGAGTCACGTGTTGCTCGAATGCACCAATGAAGGCGTACGAAAAGAGCATCACGTCACTCTAGCGGTCTGTAAAAAAAGATAAGTGGAATGTACCGCGGTAGCCTGTCTTTTTCTTTAGCCTCGAGACAGTCGATGTGAAGTCTTCTTGACATCACAAATGGTCACAATTGTCACAGTCACTACAATGAACAGAAATATGATATCTTTCATTCGTCTCATTTTTACTCTCATTTGGTCACTCCACTGAACAGTCATCATGACTGCTGCTTTTTGACGAGTCACTAGGTGACTTTACAATGAAGTCATCTTGTGACTCTCATGTGACTATCATTTTGACACTCCATTGTAAAGTCATCATGATAGCTGTTCTGTGACGAGTTCCCAAGTGACAGAAAATGAAATCATCTGGTGACTTTTCACAAAGGAGTGCAATGATGTCTTCACAATAGAGTGTCGATCACCGGAAAGTCACCATGCGACATCATTGTGACATTATTTGGCGACTCATCACAATGAAATGCTCACAATGACTTCAAAGTTCAGTCTTCAACTGACAGTGACTTGAGAATCACAAGGTGACTTCATTGTAATGTCACCTGGTGACCCATCACAAAGCGACAGTCACAGTGACTTTTAAGTTTTAACAATCATTTGAGAGTTCTAATGAGACAGTGAAATATCCCATATTTTGATTCACCGTAGCGATTGTGACACTTCTGACCATGTGTGATGTCAAGGGGACTTGACATCGACTGGCCGTGCTGTTAGGGTAGTACCTCTTTTCTACACTTGCTCTTTATAGAATTTCCTTTTGAGTACTCACGTGTTCAGAAATTAGCATTTTTTGTTTGTTGCTTAAGTTTTGCACACCAGTGTATATATATATATATATATATATATATATAAACTTACTGCAAAAATTAACCATTGAAACAGAAATAACTGACCAAATGCAATGAAATTATTATCCCAAATAGCTATGTCAAATTACACATTATAAAACATAGTCCTAACAAATGAAGTATTTATTCAAAAAGTGAAACATAAGTAAAAAAAAAAACACAAATGCAAGCTTATAATGTAATTTACTTTTTCAAGGGCTGGGAAACCACATTATAAGCAAAGAGTGATTGTTTTCTGTAACTGTCACAAGCTTAAAGCCAAAATTTTGTGACAATTCCAAGCCCTAACAATCATTGGAAAGAAATTGGAAAAAAAAAAAAAAAAAAAAAGGATACCTTTGAAAATAGAACATATATATATGACATCTCACTTTAACTAAAATTATACGCTTAGTCGAGTCGCAAAGGAATCGAATGCTATTGATACCATACACACGCTGTTGTACTTTCGTATGGGTTAATATATGAGTTAATGTATTAGTATCATAGTTTTAAAATCAGTTTCTTACAAAATTTTCTTTTATTTACAACTTACATTAAGGCCTCACATACGGTTATAAATTACTATTTTATACACAATCTAGAATAGCATTTTAATTATACCAATTTAAAGAACAGTTTTTTCTTAACTAATTCGTGAGCGAGAGGGTTAGACATTTTAAGTAACTTTAGATTTTTATTTTATTACGTTAAATTTACATGTCATAATATTTTTTTCTGTCTTAAGAAATTATTATTTTATACACAATCTAGAATAACATTTTAATTATACCAATTTAAAGAACGTTTTTTATTTTTAAGTAATTCGTGAGCGAGAGGGTTAGACATTTTAAGTAGCTTTAGATTTTTATTTTATTATGTTAAATTTACGTGTCATAATAATTTTTTTTTTTCTGTCTGAAGAAATTATTATTTTATACACAATCTAGAATAACATTTTAATTATACCAATTTAAAGAACGTTTTTTATTTTTAAGTAATTCGTGAGCGAGAGGGTTAGACATTTTAAGTAGCTTTAGATTTTTATTTTATTACGTTAAATTTACGTGTCATAATAATTTTTTTTTTTCTGTCTGAAGAAATTATTATTTTATACACAATCTAGAATAACATTTTAATTATACCAATTTAAAGAACGTTTTTTATTCTTAAGTAATTCGTGAGCGAGAGGGTTAGACATTTTAAGTAGCTTTAGATTTTTATTTTATTACGTTAAATTTACGTGTCATAATAATTTTTTTTTCTGTCTGAAGAAATTATTATTTTATACACAATCTAGAACAGCATTTTAATTATACCAATTTAAAACAAAAACGAAAAATCATGCGTCAGGCATAGATTATGTAACACTTTCCAACGCTGCCAAAATAATTTTGCAAATCTTTACCGTAAGGTGTAAGATGATATATAAATAAACAATTTTGAAAATGCATAACCTATTTAAAAATCCAATTTCAGGAATTATCAACAATTATTGGAAGAATATCCGAAATCTTTTGTGCAGCCCCGTATAGGACCTATAGATTTGTATATATACTAAACATAATGCTAAGTTTTAGTTCAGTTAGGAAACGCGTAGCATAGTTTAAAATTTCCCTTCTGCAATTTCCGACAATAAACGGAAATGTACTCGAGAAATTTTGTGCTGCCCTGTATACAATTTATACACACCAAGTAATAGAAAAAAAATGAATTAAATTTAAAAACGCATTTATCAACTGAAAAAGCATTCCCAGCAATTATTATTAATAACAGTACTTTAACCGAATTCTTTTGTGTGTCCCTGTAAATGAACGATGAAAACTATACACACAATATTCTATAGTAAGCCTCTTGTAATCCACGTTAGTGATATATATCAATTTCAATATGTTTGAAATAGTGAAACATTATTAAAATACACTGCAAACGATTTTTCTTCATAGACCGTAATGTAACGGAATTATTTTGAGTATCCCTGTAAAGGAACTATAAGTGCTATGCACACCACATTCTATAATTAGTCTCTTGTAGTGCACCTTAGTGATATATATCAATTTCAATATATTTGAAATTGTGTAACATCATTAAAATAAACCGCAAATGATTTTTCCCCATAGACCGCAATGTAACGAAATTCTTTTGAGTATCCCTGTAAAAAAAACTATCAGTGCTACACAATTCATTTTCAATACGGAACATGCCACAATAAGCCTCAATAATATATATCAATTGCATGACGATTCGAGTATATTTACGGAAGTTAGAGCACGGACAGACAGACAGACAGATAGACGGCAGACAGACAGACAAACCGAATTCCTAAACACTTTTCAACTATGTTGGAAAGTGTTTAAAATAGTTATTTTTTAAATAATTCGTGAGTGAGATGCTTAGACATTTCAAGTAATTTTAGATTTTTATTTTATTACGTTAAATTTACATGTCAAAATATTTTTTTTTGTCTGCAGAAATACATATATTTTAATATTTACTTCATTTCTAGTGCTCTGTCTTTGGTAAAAGTATTTTCAAGAAAGTAGAAAATGCTTTCCAATTCTTTAAATATACTGTTTCTACGTTTTCGTTACATATACCTTTGGCATATTAATTTGACAAAATATACTGATGACATGCATTATTTTACCCCAAAATGCATAGTAACTAATACTTAAAAAAAAAAAAAAAAAATTATGCAAAGCAATAAAAAAACATAGGCAAAATATATTTATCTTCTTCATTATAATTGGCAAAATTTCTATGCATTATTATTACTAGTAATTGGAATTTACTTTCATCGTAAACAACTTACATTTATTTATTTATTTTGATATATCGTCCTAACTGAATAACTTAATGATACAGCTTCCACTGTAGCGACTAAATTAAAGGATATATTTTTTAAATTCCACAAATATATCTAATTGAAATTGCTTATCAATTCTTTCAATTTTAACCCTAATGTAACTTAAGGAATATTTTATAAAATATTTAAATACATATCTCTTGTTTTACTTTTAAATTAATCTCATCTTCACCACTTTTAGCTACTTCTGCAAAGAAAAATCATAGCGACTTTGGTTTTAAAAATTTTGCGTTTTTTATACTGTTTTTTTTTTCAAATACTACTAATAGGCCATTAATTTTGTATATAATTTCAAATAGGCGTGTAATTATTTCGATCTTGATATCATTATTTTTCCATTTAAATTTATGGAAGAATTTCGTACATAATTTGACTGTTTAAATTTGTTTTAATCGATTTTGGCTCAAGAATAGAATAAATATTCTAGCAAATGAAAATGTATTTGTCTTCAATGTTGATTATGATGATACAATATACAATTTTGATAAAGGAAATTCACGGAAAAGTAGATATTGAAATATTTATTTCACTGTCGATAGTTCTTCTTGTAAATATTACGTGAAATTAAATATTCGTCTGTGGAAATTAAAATAATTATGGCTTTCTCTCTTAATATTGCAATTTTTCTATTTAATTTTAGCAGGATTTTAATCCTTAATTTTCTTTTGGCTTTAAAAGGCTGCAATAACTTAATTGAAAGTGCGATGGTTTAGTATCGATTTAGAAGTTATAGTAAAAGGTTTTACTAAAGAAAAATCAAGTAAATATGACCTTGTTGCTTTTGTCTTACTTTGTATAGTTGTGTTCTTATAAATATTACTAATATGGGATTACATTTTTGTATATATAATTTAAAACAGATACGTAACTTGTTATTGATATATTTACTGTATACTTAAAGTTAATATAAGAATTTCATAATGTAATTTGACTGTTTTTAATTGTTTGGCATGTTTTGGCTCAAGAACCCTTATTTTAACTTATCTTCTTTACCAATTGACACTGCGACTGCTTTCAATTACAATGATAATGACGGTACAATACATTTATAAACTTGATAACGACGGTTAGGATACATGCATTTCAAAAGGAAAAACAAAGAGTATGAAATTTTGAAGTTTTAATTTTATTCTGGATATGGTATCTTCATGTAAATGCGACGTACAGATTGCTCAGAATACTTTATTATTCCCACGAAAACTTTTGCCTAGAAAATTTTGCGAGATTTAATTAAAAATAAATTCCTTTTCAAAATACTTATTACAAAACATTAAACATTCTGTAAAGGACGCTCTTCACTAAAGAGTTAATTTCAAGTTAACTATCATTATTTTTAATAGTTGTGTGGAATTGCCTCAGTAATTTGATTATTATTTTTTTAATATAAAAGTATAGTACCTAGTCTCATTAATTTGATATAGACATATATACAGTAGCTCGCAAAAGTTTTGAGACGATATGTTTTTCTGTCCTAACTTTGTCTGTAAGCAAAATTTCTTAATGATGTAAATTAGTAATTTGTACCCCTTTTAAAGCTCAACAAAATGCAACATTAAAACACTTGAGACATATGCATGAATTAAAAATAATTCGCAGATTTACTTCGCAACAATTTTGAGATGATTCAGTTTTTCTAAACTTTTATTGAAATTAAGCGTCTTAATGTAACAAAATACAGCAATATGTATTTAGTTGATCTATTTAGTTGCATATCCTTTTGCTTTGAGGACTATACCACACCGTCTGAGCACGGAATTAACAAGACTTTCTAAAGTGGACCTAGGGAGTTTGGCTCATTCCGATTGAAGATCCTGAAGGAGTTCTGTCTTTAAAGAATGCTTCCGTGTCCCGACTTTTCTTCCATTGTGTTCCCAAAGATGGTCAATTGGATTGAGGTCAGGTGACTGACTCGGCCAGTCCAAATTTTTAATTTTCTTAGCTGTAAACCAATTTGTCACCGTTTTGAAGGTGTGCTTTGGATCATTATCCTGCTGAAGCATCCATCCACGACGCATCTTTTTACGAGCATAAAGCAGCATGTGGTGTTCTAAAATGCTTTTATAAAAATTTTGATCCGTAATCACATCGATGTGTACGAGGGGGATGATGCTATCATGACGGAAAGCTCCCAGGACCATTACTGATTCGTTTCCGTGATTCACTGTTGGTCATTGGTACCGGGGATCCATTCTGGTGCCTTTTGGGGAACTAATACGACGTTATATTCGTTAAGAATAGATCCCCGGTACGAACGTCCAACAGTGAAGCACGAAAATGGATCAGTAATGGTCTAGGGTGCTTTCCATCATGATGGCATCATCCTCCTCGTACTCATCGATGTGATTATGGATCAAAATGCTTATAAAAGCATTTTAGGAGATCACATGCTGCCTTATGCTCGTAAAAAGATACGTCGTGGTTGAATGCTTCAGCAGGATAATGATCCAAAGCACACCTTCAAAATGGTGACAAATTGGTTTACAGCTAAGAAAATTAAAATTTTGGACTGGCCGAGTCAGTCACCTGACCTTAATCCAATTGAACATATTTGGGAACACAATGGAAGAAAAGACGGGACACGGAAACATTTTTCAAAGGCAGAAAAACTTCAGGATCTTCAACCGGAATGGGCCAAACTCCCTAGGTCTACTTTAGAAAGCCTTGTTAATCCCGTACTCAGACGATGTGCTGTAGTCCTCAAAGCAAAAGGATATGCAACAAAATATTAAATATTGCTGTATTTTGTTACATTAAGACGCTTAATTTCAATAAAAGTTTAGAAAAACTGAATCGTCTCAAAGCTTTTACGAAGTAAATTTGCGAATTTGCGAATTATTTTCAATTTATGCATATGTCTCAATTGTTCTAATGTTTCATTTTGTTGAGCTTTAAAAGGGGTACAAATTACTAATTTACATCATTAAGAAATTCTGCTTAAAGAAAAAGTTAGGACAGAAAAACATATCGTCTCAAAACTTTTGCGAGCTACTGTATATACATTTAAATGATAGTTTGCACGTTAATTTCCTGATTCTTAAAAACGCACGTGGACATACATTCTTTTCCGCTTTCTTAATGATACTCTAACATAATTACAATTCTGATCTCAGAATGATATGCTTCGATGGCTAAGATTCTAAATAATGCAAATAGATTAAAATTTTTGCTCCGAAGTCAAATTGTAGAAGAAATAGTTCATTAATACTCAATAATATTACATTAATACTCAGTAACGAAGAGGTTACGAATGCATCAATGAAAGTTGTCGAAACGCTAAAAAAGAAAAAGTAAAGAAAACTATTTCTAAAAATAAATATTTTATAACCAAATTTCTCAGTTTCCCATTATTTCTCTTTTACTGTAATGCAGATTGAGTTTCATCTGATTCGACAAAACCGGTCGTTGAATTTTGAATCTGTACTTATAAAAGAACATGTCCTAACTGACTCATAATCAACGCCGAGCCTCAACCGTTGCTCCTAGGACAAGGAAATTTGGAAGACATGTTTGAACTATATGTTACGCAATGTAGGCACCCACTAAGAAAGGATTTTTGAAATTTCACCCTCTAATGGGAGTCAAAAGTTTTAAATGATTTCGCCTTTTCGCCATATCTCAGCTGCAGTTTTAGGTAGGAGCGTGAAATTCAAGATAACAAATCCGGAAAAAAAAGTTAAACACATATTTCAGCGATTTTAGAAATTCAAACACTAAAAGTGGTTAAATAGGGGGGGTCGAAAGTTTTAGGTCATTTCGCCATATCTTAGCAGCAGCCGTTTTAGTTAAGAACGTAAAATTCATCATAACAAATATATTAAAAAATTATTAAACAAGTATTTCAGTGAGTTTGTCACCAACAGCGGCTATGAACCCGATTATGAAAGATTATACTAATAAGACATATATTGCTGATTTTTTATTAGATATTTTGCGTGACATTTTTCCAAAGAAAAGTTTTTTTTTTTTATTTATTTAAATTTCACATTTTATAAATTGTTTTTGCGCGTTTCGTCTTTTAACGATCGGATTTCAATTTTAATACAAAATATAGTACATTTCCTTCTCTTTTAAAAATACATTTTTTGGAAGTAAAGATTTACAATTTAAATACTGATCATCATATTTATGGGCTCGGGTATGCACAAGGTTTCGTTATAGTGATTACTGTATAATCAGTTTATAGGCGTGAAACCCACAAGGCTCTGTTAAAATTATTGTCATTTTAACGATTTATGCACGCAAAATTCACAGGACACCGTTATAGAGATCGCTGTATTAACGATATATCGCTGAGAAGCACACAGGTCCCCGAATTTTGATCATCATATTAACAATTTATGAGCGTGAAACCACAGTACCTATTTACAGTGATCGCCATGTATCTTAGGCTATCCCATGTTTGATTATTTTATCTCAAAGCCCTCCCTTTCCCCTAGATAATCACGGCCTGGGTCGAGCGAGTCTTTGTCAGGGAACTCATGAAAAAAAAATTACGTCGCGAAATCTTGATTTACATGTTTTTTTTTAATATTCTTATTAATTATTTTCGTATACTTTAAAATAAAGTATTTTATTTATATTTTTCTGTTTACATGTAAAATGCACTATCTGGGGTCCCAAGCGAAGTCCGGTCTATACGCTGCAGAAGGGATCTGGGCTAGACGGGCGAAGACCGTCTAGTTTTCAATAAAATAATGAAGTGTTTCTTGGTAAGATTGGTATGAATATATTTCATTCTCAATACTCTTTTTAATAGTTTTAAGAGAATGATCATTGTGAAGATATTGGTGATTTAGTGTCAGAAGGGATTAATTACAAAGATTCACTTTCGATATAATTAGTGTAAATGCCAGAATCAGTTCATACATTCTTATATTACTTATAACAGAAAAACTCCAGTATCTTTCTATGTGTTAAGTTTATAGATATATTGGTCTGAGATTAATAAAGGGATGATAAATGTAACAAAATTCCATTTTTATTTATTCCTTTATTCGCAAAGTTTTAGTTAGACACTGAACCACGTAACCGTGGTATTTGGGTCATTCTCCCAGAAACGTACATTTTTCAGTGCTAAATTTTCTAAAAAGTAAATCAAATTAAGGATAAAGAAAAAAGTGGTTTTATATTGTTTTGAACTTATCTAACTTCATGCAGTATTTTCCAAGATCGTGAGAAACATTTTATTAAAACTGCATTTTTACATAAATTAAATGTTATTTTCGTAAACATGAATCCACGTAAACGATGTCCACAGACCTAACGTTATTTTTATAAATTAGTTGTAACATACTAAACCAGTGTTGAATTGAGACACTTTTCCCCGGGAGGGATTTCTGAAGCTCCGGGGGGGGGGGGGAATTCCACTTTTTACCCATTGAAAGCATAAAATCTCAAATTTTCCCAAAGGGGGCACATTTCCATGCTCCGGGGGGGAATGTCCCCCCCGGGCCACCCCCTGAATTCAACACTCTACTAAACATTAGACTGAATTGAATGATGATGTTGAAGTAAGTTTTCTGAAACTAATATTTTATGTTATTATACTTAATTTTGCTATTATGTAATCCAGAATTGTTTTTATTTTGTCCACAGAACTGATGATGTGATTTTTACGCTCATGATGTTTTCACAGCTATTTAAAAAAATTACACAGGTAACACTTGTAATGTATTGCTACTTTTATAATAACTAGCAAGCTTCTCTTTCACACTATTTTTTTTTGCTGACGTCTATTGAGCTATTAATCAGCTATTATCTTTCTGTCCACGGTTATGACTCAATTTCTTTTGACAGTAGTTATTTATCAAATAAAACTAAAAGTTGAGCATGATTACTCTTTGAAATTGAATCTAAGATTAGGTTTAAATTGCACTCAATTAAAAATAATTAATGTATTTCAAAAAAAGTGTTTTAGACTCACTTTATAGACCCAGTAAGTAGTACAAACTAAGAAAGTGATAGTCCGCAGACATGATTTGTCAGGCTCTGTGGATATATTATTTTTTTATGAAAAATATTTTTCATTATTTAACTATATACATATATTGGACGGTTAAAGACACATCATTATAAAATACTTCCAACTGTAAGTACTTATAATAAATATTCTGTGATTTTGCTTTGTACATTTCTAGGAGAATGCTCCATTTATTCGATATCCTATTTTTGAAATTGAGAAAATTTTAAGAGATTATTTTCTCCGAAACTAATTGGAGACGGATGAAAGCAACAGAAACGTTCACTTTGGATCTAATAGATGTGAATTTATTTTCTCCAAGTTATTTATGGACTTAAAATAATTCGGCACCAAACAAAAGTCGTGGAGCAAAACTCTTTTATCGCAGATTCGCTATTAACAGTGGCTTCTGTGTTTAGAACCACCGTTCCATGGGGTGCTAGAACTGTAACGTCTTTGTCTTCTTTCTTTGTGACAAAATTCATCCATTGCCTCCTTTTAACTATGACGACAATAGAGCCACGTACGATTCCTCTAGGTGACTCCACGATCATTAGTCTTAATCAAGGAGGTTCAGAGCTCTTTCAGACAGGTACTGGGAAAAATGTTTTTCTTTGGACTTAAACTCTTTTTTTTTCTTTTAGTTAGACTAGAAGAGGTAATTCTTTAAGTCAAATGTGTGAATGATGGCTGATTCACTGAAAATTGATTAGTCTTTCCAAAAAGAAAAAAAATTATGAAAAACTTTATTTTATGTTAATTAGCAAACAGTTTTGGAGATTCTCCTGAGCAATAAATAGACATTAACATATCGGAAAGGGAGTAGTTACTGAATCATATACAACATGCGTTAGGTTCAACATTTCACAATGAAAAAGGCATTTTCTGAAATATTTTTACACGTCTAATTTATGTTGATGAAACGATTATTGTTTTTATGAGAAAATGAGATTGATGTTTTATTCAAATTTTGTTTCATGATGAATTTATGAAATACTGCTAATTTTCATTATTTTTTAGTTTTTATTTACTCAACCGTTTCTGTTTGCTTGCATTTTTTAATGAATTCTTTTTTAATCATGTAATGGTTATATTTCAAGTAAAATCTAAAGTAAATCCTCAAATATTGATCATAAGTATATTGAGTGTATTTAGTGATGGGAGTATTGGCGATCAGAAAACAATTGTCTAAATAACAATTTTCTCTTTCTTAACACTTTACAACATAGTTAAAAAGAGATAATGACTTCGGTTCGCAGCTGTTTAATTTTTCTAAATATTCATTAATTGGCTCAAAATTTTAATCTGTCATTAATGTTCATTAAAACATGTTCCCTATCGAAAATATGATGTGTAGAATTTATAGTTAATTTATAGGACACAAAAATTATTCGAATGCATTGCTTGAAGTGCGTTTAGTGGTATTATAAGAGCTGAACAAAAATTTTCGTATGTTATTTGGTATGTGTAACATAGGTGACTTTTTTACTGGGCCGCGTAAAAGAAGTGGAATAGTTTAACGTCTATAATATTTTATTGCTTGAAATGCCATTTATTAACTATATGTGGTTTTAAGCAGACGATATTTAGTACGCTTCTGGAAAACTGTTTATGCGTTAACTGTTTCAATTTGCTCGTCAGTCCGTCTTCCATTTATTTATCACTTTAACTTTCGTAAATAGATTTAAATTGCCGCAAATGTTAAAGATGTATTACAGCTCATTCGCCATTGAAAGGTTTCTACATAGCATATATATGTATATTAATAAAGCCTCACAAAAAATTAGATTACAATATCGTCCATGTTCAGTTACGGATAACGGATGTTGCTTTGAACTTCCTAAAATTTTAGCATGCTGAATAGTATGCCAGTCTACCTGTCTATCAATCGACTTTTCAGAAAAGCTGTTGTGGCTGATTTGTTGCCAATTTGAGAAATTTGGTATCAACATATTGCCGTCTGTAAGCTTTTATTGATTAAAATGTATTTAAATAGTTTTATATTGTTTCAAATAAAAAAAATATCCGTACACTTATTGAAAGTATTTATGCGGCAAATAATTCAGTTTGCTCGTATATCTGTCTGTCATTTAGTTCGCACTTTAATACCCGTAAATAAAAATTAAATTGACATGAAATTTAAAGAAGTTTTAAAGATGTATTGCAGCACATTCCATATTGAACAAGAACGAAAAATCATGCGTCAAGCATAGATTATATAGCACTTTCCAACGCTTCCAAAATAATTTTACAAATCATACCGTTTAATAAGCTAAAAGCTACCATCTAAGTAAACAATTTAGAAAACGCATAACATATTTAAAAACATAATTTCAGTAATTTCCAACATATACAATATTCGGAAAAATATCCGAATACTTTTATTCAGCCCTGTATAGGATCTATAGATTTGTATATATACTACATAGGATGATAATTTTAGTTCAGTTAGGAAACGCGTAGCACAGTTTAAAATTCTCCGTCTGGAGTTTGTCAATAAACAGAAATGTGTTCGCGAACTTTTGTGCTGCCCTGTATAGGATCTACAGAATTTATACACACCACGTAATAGACAAAAAGTAAGTTAAAATTAAAATCGCGTTCAATAACTTAAAACGCACTTCCAGGAATTATTGTTAACAGACAGTAGATAATTCTTTTGCGTGTCCCTGTAAATGAACGATGACTGCTATACACACAATATTCCGTAGTAAGTCTCTTGTCATGCACCTTAGTGATCTATATAAATTTCAATGCGTTTAAAATAGTGAAACATTATTTAAATAAACCGCAGACGATTTTTCTCCATAGACGTAATGTAACGGAATTATTTTTACTGTCCCTGTAAAGTAACTATAAGTGCTATGCCCACCCTGTTCCATATTAAGCTTCTTCTAATGCACCTTAGTAATATATATAAATTACAATGCGTTTAAAATAGTGAAACATTATTTAAATAAACCGCAAATGATTTTTCCCTATAGACCGCAATGTAACGGAATTCTTTTGAGTGTCCCTGTAAAAAAACTATAAGTGCAACACACTTCCGTTGAAATAGGGAACATGCTATAGATAACGACAATAACATATAAAATTTGCAGAGCAATCCGAGCATATTTACGGGAGTTAGAGCACGGACAGACGGCAGACGGCAGACGGCCAGACGGCCAGACGGCCAGACAAACCGAAGTCATAAGCACTTTTCAACTAGGTTGGAAAGTGCTAAAAAGATGTCAAAGTAATATATATACTTTTTTAGAGCCTTAAGAATTAGATTACATTACCATCTATGGCCAGTTATGATTGTTATGTTGTTTTCAACTTCAGAAAATATTAGCATGCTATCTGAAAGTTGAGTATGTCAATCTACCTGCCTGTCAATCGACATTCGATAGAGGATACGATTAGGCTCCACATAAAAAAAAATGAGCGGGATTGTGTCGGGGTGCACGGTCGTTGGTTTAACGTAAAACACCTATGGTAGTGAGTTGCTTTTAGCGTATTGTATTGAAATGAAAACGAGACATTGACTGCGTACTAAATTTTATTGTAACATAAACAAACACTGAACAGTACATGATATTTATTTGGACTAGTATTTGACGACAATTTTGTTTAACATTGGCCTGTGATATGAGAAGTAAGAGATATAAGGGACATACTATCAACATCGATGTGTCTGGTGAACGTACAGTCGGTCGTGGCATTGCCCAGTGTTGTTGGTTCTGTAGGCACGTAGTTGAAGCCGAACCACTGTTGCACGCCAGTGGTCCTGCATCACATCAATTCGACTGATGTTGACTGAATTGGCGAGAAATATACTAAAATCAGTACCCACATGGCAAAATTCCTATTCAAACCTCCATGTTACAATATTCTTCTTTTGTTCACTGACGTAGTCTCAGGAAATATTATGTTGGTGCATTTTGTATATACAGGATGTCCTCTAAAAAGATTGAAACACGCTATAATTTCTTACCTTTTGGAAATTAGCAGGCAATGCAAATTGTAAAAGTGTTCAAAAACGGGTTGGAACCATTGTGAATAGGGGCCATACTAGAATTATAAAACTTTAAGATATTGCAAGATAAAGGAAACACGAACGGTAATATACACTTCTGGACAAAATTATAAACTCAGAAAATTTTCAATTTGTTGAAATAAAAATTTGAATAAGCTTATCTGAACATTAATAAAATGAAGATGAATATTTATAAAAGGACATCTAAATTTAGTATAACTCATAAATAAAATAGAGCAAATAATTTAAATAAGAAAATACATAACATAAAAAAAAATAACATTATGCGAGATCTGGACAAAATTACAAACTCAAAGTTATGAATTTTTATTTTCTGGTATTTTTGATCTGAATAAATGTCTTTTATGATAAGAAACTAATTCAGTAAATTATTTTTCACATTGATATTAAATAAAACGATATTTATTCATATTTTCACCTTTCTCGATGGTTTTATTTAAAATCTTTTATAGTTTGCCTTTGAATTACTTTTAGAATAATTTTAAGTCTCTTTTAATGCATCTTGTTTATCTTGTCGTGTCGTCTCATGTTATTCTTAGAAAAGTGAAAATCAACAAGTTTTCAAATGCTTCGAGGAAAGGTTCTCACAGAGATACAAGTTTGTAAAATTTTGGCCTTCAGAGCTTCTGGAAAAACCCAACGTAAAATTGCTTTGTTAGTTAAATCTTCACAATTAGCAGTAAAAAACGTTTTAAAGAATCCGTCAGGATATGGAAAGAAAATACGTAGTGGTCGAAGTCCAAAGATAACAGAAAGAAATAGATGATAAATAAAATGGAACAGCATCTAGTACTGGAGCTTCCTCTAGCCAAATTGTAAGTGATTTAAAGCTAAATGTAAGCTCTCGAACTGTTAGACGAATTCTTCAACGAGTGTCGAACATGAAACCTCATCACATGAAAGCCATACTTCACTTTGCACAGCAGCACATGTCATGGACAACAGAGTGAAGCACAGTTATCTGGTCAGATGAAAAGAAGTTTTATTTAGACGGAAACGATGGCTTAAGATACTACTGGCATGAAGAACGGCATATCTTTAATCGTAAAAGATCCGTGATGGTGTGGGCTGTTTTTTCTCAGAATGGTGAAACTGCTCTGGATTTCCTTAATGGAAAACAAAAAGCAGAAGACTACTAGTTAATGCTGGAAGATAATCTATTGACTTATGCACCGTTAATTGCTGGAGTAAACTGGTTTTTCAGCAAGATAATGCAGCAATACACTCTGCAAAATGTACAAAAAAGATGGCTTGAGCGCATTCATGTTGAATGCCATGAAATGGCCAGCCCGCATCTCTGATTTAAACCCCATTGAATATTGTTGAGGTGCAATGGTTCGAATAGTCTATCATGATGGACTTCAATATCAAAACACAAATGATTTAAAATTTTTTATACTTTCAGCATGGAACCAATTGTCAATGGAGAAGTTGGAAAAATTTGTTCAATGTGTGCCGAGCCGAATATTTGAAGTAATTTAGAAAAATGGCAGTCCACCTCCTTTTTGAATGTGTACATTAATACTTAGCACCAGGATTCAAATTATGTTCATTTCTTAAACTCAGTAATTTACTGTTTTCGGTTTAGTCATGTGCTATATTAAAATTATTCATCTTTTTGAGAAAAATATAAAAAATGCATTGATGTATTGAAATGTATTAATCCGTGATGACTTCATTTATTAGTTTCTAATCATAATATACATTTATTCAGGTCAAAAACACTAAAATATAGAAATTCATAACTTTGAGTTTATAATTTTGTTCAGGTCGCACATAATTTTATTTTTTTAAGTTATGTATTTTCTTATTTAAATTATTTGCTCCATTTTATTTGTGTGTTATATTAAATTTAGCTGTCTCTTATAAATATTCATCTTTATTTTATTAATATAAAGCTAAGCTTATTTATATTATGATTTAAACAAATTGAAAATTTTCTGAGTTTATAATTTTGTTCAGGAGTGTATAGGCAGATTACCTTAAACGAAAGATACTATGCTTGCAATACTATTAGTGGCGAAAAACATCTAAATATTTTGAGAAGCAGTGTTAGAAGAGCTCAGTTTTATATTAGAGATGAGAGAAAACACTTTCAAAATACTAATTGTTATTTTTAATTATGTTTCTAGGATTTAAAAGGACATTTGTCTCTTTACATAATCTCTGTCTGTTTTATGCTTTATTTAGATGTATTTGTGATGCATTTTTTCACACTTGTTAACATATTTTTAATCTAAAGAACATCATCATCAATTTGTGAATGTTCCCTATTTTTATTTATGAAAAAATCTTTTAATGGTACGATAATATAGAATGCATTCTAGAAGTGAGATTTTTGTTCGTTTTTTTCCACTAGGGATACATATCGATCCTCTTGAGGTATGGTGTTCTTTCTACGACCATCGGCATGCTTTTGTATAGCATTTCCACCTTCAGTGGCTTTTTTTAATCGTGGTATGACACTTTTTGATACTCCCATTGCTGTGGCCACAGTAGTGACACTTTGACATGCTTCTAGCCGTCCAACTGCTCGTCCACGATCGTAAGCACTCAAATGATGTCTTGCAGACATTTTTCACTTAATTATTGCCGTACCACACGGAATTTCACAGAAATTAGTTCAACAACCTAAGGCAATTTTTTTCCAAACACCTAACTGCATAAATTTTCGAATGAATAAAGTGCTCCCGTGCACTACTTTTTAGGCAGATAACAAGTCCTGCCTTAGTCCGCCATCTACAATTAATTTTACTATGGTTGGTTTGCTATTGGGAACACTACATTGAAAAAATGAGTTGTTCCTTTGCAATTGTCAAACAGTGTATATGAACGCAATTTTCAATACAGGGACAGTATACTTATTGAAAAATGTACCAACTTTAATTTTTTTTCAAATGTTAACATCTTCCTTTGATATCATATTTGAGTTCCTTGGAGGAAAGCAGCTAGCCAAAATAAATAGTTTACATTCTTTCTGAAATTCTACAGACCTGCTTAGTTAATCTGATGAAAATTTAGCATCTCAACACAAAATACAGGATTCAATTTAGGGTTTAGGTAGAGGATATTAAAATGAATATCTATCCGGGATATAGAGTGAAAGAAAAGCACCATGGTGCTAGGGTCACGATGTCATAATCTAAATTAATAATAGATTACCTAATAAATCACAATAATAAATTCACATTGTATTGTTTCGACGATTGTTTCCCGTCTAAGCCCATGCGATTATCTAAAGTTACCCCAAGGAAATTTAATTTTAACATTAAAATAAGAAAATAAAAGGGCATTATTAAAAACCTAGATCTCAATATCCACTTCCTAAAATAAACACACCTCATGCTAGTAAAAGAAATAAAAATTGAAGTAACATAATAAAGAAACTTTATCTACATATATTTACATGTAAAATGATAATAAAAGAATTAAAATTAAAGTTAAGATATTAGATTTTATGGATGTTACGCAGAATATCTTAATTTTCTTCTTATGAATATGCAGATTTAAATCCCCGTTAATTACCAATAAACAATAATTCATAATTACTGATAATTGTACCAAAATAAATTTTAGTCTCCCATAAAACACTCAGCTCCTTGATATATTAATGAATAATATAAAATAAAGAGAACAATGGGATCTAGAAAAGAGCATTACCTTGTCTTCAGGAGCTGGTCGATGATAGTTGAGTAGATATAGACATAAAAAAAAAAATCAAAGCTGTTTATGTTATGGCTGAGCAGATTATTGCTAATTTTGGGAATAACGGTCTATACAGACTGGTGAAAAATAGGTGGAAGATTAGGCGAAGGCGTAGCGATTTATGACGATGGGGTTGTCGTAGGAGAACATTCGTACCATGTCCCATCACACGCTACAGTGTTTCAGGCAGAGCTTGTTGCGATCAAGAAAGCGCTTAAGTTATGCAGCTCAGAAGAAAGCTACTCACTATAGAGTGACTCGAGATCCTCGCTAATGGCGTTATCTAATCCGAATACCAGTGATCAACTGTGTGTTGGGATCCATGAGGAAATGGAGGACAAGGAGGTGAAGTGGTACTGGGTTAAGGCCCATGTCGGAACTGCTGGTAATGAAACAGCAGATCTGCCGGTAAAAAGAGCCTCAGGTCAGGAAGAAATAGATGTTCAGGTCAAAATGTCGGCGCAATCAATAAAAACAAGAATAAGCCATAAAATGAGAAATATGTGGCCAAAAAAGATGGGATGAAGTTAACACAGGAAGAAATGCGTACGGGCGTTTACCAAAAGTGTCGGAAAAAAGAGGCTGGACAAACAGACTGTTAAATTAGGCAATAACAGGACATGGGCCTTTCCCAGATTACTTTCTTCTCTTCCGAGTTAATGCCATAAGTCGAAAATGTCCCTTCTGCACATCCCCGAATCCAGCCACAAGTGAACATCTACTGTGTGGGCACAGGCCCATTACAGAATACATTTTGTCCAAATCTGGCAACAACGACATTGGGGAACTACTATTTAGTTCCAGAAGGCCGAAAAGCCTTAACGGCCTTTTTACAGGAATTGGAGCATCATTTAAAATGAGCTTCACATGATTATATTTCCAAGAGTGCCTCATCCCAAACTGGGTAGTTTGTCACAATAGTTCGAACAACAGTGAAGTGAATGGTGTGCAGGTAAAGAAGGTGCGATAGGTGTCAGAGTGACACGTGTTCAGCATTGTATTGCAATTATGTGGAGTCTTACGTATCGTGTTATGTGTGATACATATTTTGTTAATGTTGTGAAGTAATGTAGATGTGGTGAAATGAGTGGTAAATAAATGTTGTGAGGTGAAATGAAATGTACAGTGATAGTGATTTAATGTTGTGAGTGTTGTGGTGATAAATGTCATAAATGGTGGTGTTAATGTTGTGCAGTGAATCTGTACGAAATAAGGTCCGGTATCGCCAAAGTAAGTGTGATTGTACATAGTTAATTACAGACCATAAGGCAGTATGGTCTCCTCCTTCGACAGTAATAAAGATCAAACCCAGGTCAGGGGAGGGACGAGGTGGATGGGCCTTTCTGGAGAAGGTGTGTCGGAACCTCCCATGCTCTGCTACTGAGGCGTTGCAGTGTCTTGTTAAAAAGTGTGAACGTAGTCTCTTTGGACTTTCAGTAAATCATTGCGATGTCCAATTTTGGGTGAAGAAAATATCTAATTGTTTTTACTGCTAACTTTATAATCCTCGATTTTCACAAAAGGCACTAGGTGTAAATGAGAACTCCATCTTTAACCAAAAAGTTATATACTAATAGCCTATGCGGCTTTAAAAACAGCATGACTTATGAATCACTCTATTGTACTTTTTTCCATTTATTCCATAGCTCAACTGTTGTCGAGAGAACAAAAATGCAACTGACTTTTAATAAGTCTTCAATTACACTGACTAAAAATATATATATAAAATCACAGGAAGAAACATAACATTGTGATTTGCATATACACACATAAAAAATTAGTTTACAAAAGAAAATGCACCAAATTTCCATATTAGTTCAACGCCTCTCACTTTAAAGCATCTCACTGGTCTATATTATTATTCTGGATACTCCTCTTTTGCATTCGTAGGCTGCTTTTGACAAAGAGCTCCTTTACGTAATTTTACTGTCTTTGGTTTTACTGTCTCCGTTGTTTTACTCCTAACTTTATAATCCTCTATTCGCACAAAAGGCATCTGGCCATTTTCTGGGAGTGAAAATTCTCCCCGCTCTCATGAGGCCAAATCCAACTTACTCTCATCCGTAATCATTAAATTGCTGTCAAGAAGCACTCTAGATAATTGCCTGATTGTAAATTGTTTATGACACTATATGGGACAGTATTGTGACCGACTATAATTAACAGTTATAAAATTTCTGGAGAGAGAGAGTTTTTGTGTAACTATGAACATATAATTGGAGTAAAGCTATAAAAACAAATATACCAATTACTTATTAATTTGTAATTTCTAATAATTGTTGAATGGTTCTTATTTTTGATGCAGTACTGATTTCAACGATGTCAAATATGATACATTAAATTCAGAAATATCAATATTCCATAAATTTCTGCTATATATTTGTAGCAAAAAAATCAATGATGGTTGGAAAGCTACTTCTCTCCATAAATACTTTTTTCTTTATATCTCCATAGGGTTATAACAAAAATATGTTAAGGGTCTATAGATGAATGTTGGAAAATAAACACAAGATTTGACAGGGAAAATTTCCAGAGCAATACAATTATTAACCAAAAAAATTATAGAGAAAAATTTAAGTATAATGTAAAAAGAAAATTTGTTATAATTTTTGGGGTCACATTCTAGTTTTCCTATACGTGGTTGAATGATAACAGGAGACGATCACTTTAGATCGTTGAAAAATAAAATGTGTCTTTATTGCAAAAAATTATGATTGGAATGAGATATAAACTTACACACCATGAGATTTTGACACCATGTTTGTCGTTCTTTTTATGCAGAAATTGATGTAGGTCTTAATTCATACTATTTTTCAAAGGGAATTTCTAGTAATTTGCATAATTAAAAATATGTTATTGAATCTAAAAAGAGTCTAGATTATATTTTTGTCTATTCATTGCATCTCAATAAAAATAGAAAATTCCAATCGGATGATTTTTTGGAAAGCTATACAGGGTGATTATAATTAAAGTTGCACATTCAAAAGGCTGTAAAAAAATGAACCACTTGTCAGAATGATCTGATATTTCATCTGAGTATACATGAAGCAATGGAAATTTGTTTTGGGAAAGAAAAAAGTTCAAAAGTTGACCGATAGATGGCGTTGTACGCGTCATAAGATGCTAATTAAAAGACGTGACATGCTGTTGTGGCACTCTTTTTTCAAAGCATATCCACCACGACAGGTAGTGTCACAGCGAATAGGAAAAAAATCGGTTTTTAATTGTCCCTGGGCCAAAAACCGTAGAAAGAGCAAAAACGAAATCGGTTTTTAATTGTCCCTAGGTCTTAGAAAAAGCAAAAACTGATGAAATTATCAAGAAAAAGAAGTCGGTTACGACTTTCAATGAATGTTCAATATGCCGTCCACCGTTTTCTCTTACGAGCTGAAAGCGCAAAACAGTATGTTCCACAACAGATCGGAGTGTTTCAGGTGTGATATTGTGAATGTGTTGTGTAATGCGTGTTTTCAATTCACCTAAGTTTACAACAGGACCCCCGTACACAACATTTTTAGGTAACCCCACAGCCAGAAGTCGCAAGGGTTCAGGTCAGGTGATCGCCGTGGCCAGGCTGTTGGGAAATAGCAACTGATAATTCTGTCATTTCTAAAATGCAGATTCAACAGCTGCTTCACTGGTGTTGCAATGTACGGAGGAGCGCCATCTTGCATAAAAATTGTGCTATCCACACAACTGCGCTGTTGCAGTGCTGGAATGAGCTGGTTGCACAAAACAGAATCATAAAGTGTCTTATTGACTGTACAGGTGACAAGACCCGAAGGACCAATCTTCTCGAAAAAGAAAGTGCCAACGATAAATGCAGCCGTAAACTTGCACCAGATAATGACCTTTTCAGAATGAAGAGGCAATAGTTCCATTTGGAACGGATTCCCACTTGTCCATATTCTGCAACTTTGAGTATTGACAGAATCTTGGAGATGGAAATGGGTTTCGTCTGTCCACAAAATGTTCCATGGCCATGCATTGTCCACTTCCATTCGAGCAACAAATTGCAGGGCGAAAGATTCTCATTTTGGCAGGCCAGCAGGAAGCAACTCAAGAACATGCGAAATTTTGTATGGATATCATTGCAGGATATTTCATAAAATTTTACGAGCCGTACTGACAGGCATGTCTAAAGTTCTGGAAATTCCTCGTGCACTGTACGTTCACAAAGCACTGCTTGACGCTTCCTGCAATGCTGTAGCCACATCCTCCACTGACGTCGAAACAATTGCTTTCCTCCCTCTGCCACATTTCGCGTCAAATGAACCCATATCTTCCAATTTATGAATCATCTTCATCAGACCTAATGCAGTCATCGGGCCAGAGCCGCTTCTTAAACCATTTACTGTACGGAATTTCTTCAATGTAATTGTCGCACACTCACCGTTCTTGTAAAAAAGCTTTACAAGCAGAGCCCGATCCTTCAATGATAGAGTCATGACTATCTTCTCAGACGCATAATAACAGGAACTGCATGTTACTCGCCTTTTTATCATAAGTGTAATGTGCGGTGCGAATGTCACGTCTTTTAATTAGCATCTTATGACGAGTACAGCGCCATCTATCGGTCCACTTTTGAACTTTTTTTCTTTCGCAGAACAAATTCCTATTGCTTCACGTATACTCAGATGAAATATCAGGTCATTCTGACCAGTGGTTTATTTATTACAGCCTTTTGAAAGTGCAACTTTAATTTTAATCACCCTGTATATAAAAGTTACCCACGTGGATTTAACAATACCAACCTCAAATATTGATAGGATATATCCCTTCTAACTTCGTGAAGATTTAAAATAAATCATAAACTATATACATTTTAGGGCTATTTGACCCAAGGATCTCAAATAAATTATCAAAACTGGGTGTTACTAATTGAAAAATGAGAGTTGGTACAATTTTTAATTTGTAGACGACCACTATTTCAATAATTGCGTTCATATTACGACAGAAAACATTATTCAGAGTCTAATAACACCTTTGTTGGGATTTTATTATAAACGTGTAACAATAATTTCACGGCTCATATTCTGCGTTTACATTATGGCGTAACCGTCTCCCCAGATCAACGAGGCCTGAGAGGCACAGGTTTTTACAACCAATGAGCTTATTCATTCGTTGTTTCCGTCGCAGCTGATTGGTTGTGTGTTGTGATTTAACGACCGTAAAGCCAGTGGCCAGGAAGATAACGCCATAATGTAAATGGACCTAAAAATGTGAAGGTCCATTTCCATTTTGGTATTATCGTCCTAGGTGTTCTAGGCGTAACTTCTTACCAACACTCTCAGTCTTGCAATATTTCTCCTTTCCATGTTCCAAGCAAAGACATCGAGCTCAGAAACAGGCTTCCTCCACGACATGTTTTTGACTGCAGCTAGAGTACCTTATATAACCAGATCCGCTAAAAACTCGACGTTTCTTGCTAACATCTCACCGTTAAAACTAATTCCGGAGATATATTTGCACTTTGCAAAACTTAAAGATAGACAGAATAGATTTCTCATTTACGCAGAAGTATTAGCGATTTATTACAAAACGATCGCACGCAAAATCATAAAAACTCACTTGGCCACTAAACGTTTAAGTAAATGACACTGAATTCGATTTACTGAATTTAAACTGCAACTTCCGTTAACATGACTAAGCTAACAGTTCGCAGAAACCGAAGAAAAGCTCCACTCAAATTACTAGAGACGCTGAAAACACTATATAACAATGTTACTTACTTACACAATACACTGTTAAAAATAAAGTTCATTGTTTCCCCAAGAAATTGGTGGAATCTAGCTGAAATTTAGCTGCAAACCAGATTTTGGTGCTCAGTTTCACCAGTTTAGTGGTGCTTTCACAAATTATATTAGTGAAAAATTGAATCAATTTTAAGGTCAAATGTTGAACCATGATTCAGATTTTTTTAAAACCAAATTTATGGTGAAAGGTTGAACCATGATTCAGGTATTTTTTTAAGCCAATATTATGGTGAAAGGTTGAACCATTATTAAAAATTTTTAAACCAGTTTTATGAGGAAAGGTTTTTCTCTAAAGTCATTTTATGGGGGATTAACTTGTAAAGGATTATATATCATCTGAAGAATGATATATTATAGAGTTATATACATATAGTTATACATTATAAACTTATAAAGAATTGAGTCAGGATTCAGGTTTTGTTTTTCTCTCCCTTTGCAGTGAAATGTTGAACCAGGGTTATGGTTTTCATTTTATAATTTTATGGTGCATAATGAACCAAGATTCAGATTCTTTCTGCCCGCGTTATGCTGCACCAGAGAAGCATAATGATTATTTTTATTAACAGTAAACTAAAAATTATCATTATTAAAGATTCAATTATTGAATGTAAATCTTTGAAATATATTTAAAAAATAATTAAGTGTAAACAGTTGGTTCTGATTTAAGTACCGAAAATAATTGTATTTTTTTCACCAATGCTGATTATTACAATTCTGCCCTTGTAAATTTTGGCACATTTCTCCACATTTTTTAGTTAGTTACGCTTATATTATAATTGCTTTAATGCTTGAAAATTCATAATAAAAAATAACTTTAGAAAATAATTTTCTTAGATTTCAACATGTAAGGTCATTCTGCCTAAATGTGATGAACCATAAATGCAACAATTTTCTTTTACTTAAAATATTAACGCAAGAATCGTACATAAATGCTACATAATAAAGCATCCGAACTTCAGGAACAAAACGCGAAACATTCCACTGCATTAAAAAGGTTTTCTTTAAAAAAAAATTTCCATTACAATACACCTCGTTCATTGTTCATCGCCCCATAACTCCCTAAATGCAACAAATAATCCTGAAAATGGATCAAAATTCCGCTTTTTAAACATTGAAGATAAAATAACTCTATCAACGTCCAGGTCTTAAAAGTCTGTTTCATTTACCTGAAGTGGAAGTTCGTTAAAAGGCGACAAGTTTTAAAATTACAGTTCTAAAATATTCTACGCATTTTGGTTACTGATATTTTTCAGAGATCTATTAGCGACTAACTGATTCCTTCAAATGTCTAATGACTTTTACGATATTTATTGAGGTAAGTTTATATGGTATTTTCATATACAGGGTGTTTTTTTTTAAACTGACGCTATTCAGAGCCGCCTGTAGCTCGTTCTAATAACTGGATTGATACCAATTTTGTGAATGGACTAAGAAAACCATGGGAAAAAAGATTCCAACAAAAAAAATAGTTCCAATCACCACCGATAGGGGGAAATGTGGCGCTGTGGTAATTTATGCAACTGAGAATTAGCATAGAATACGGCAATAAATGAAAATGCAAATTTTTACTTACGCAAGCGACAGTAGCGCCAATAGTTTAAGTTATAAATGCATGCGAAAAACACCGAGAAACCATTTCAGCTCAGGTTGAAAATGAATCTCACGTTACCGCAGCGCGCGTTACTTGTGAAGTTCTATTATTCTAACCAGTGCAATGCACCAGCCGTTCTTCGTTTACTTAGAACACGCCATAAACTGCGCAAAGGACCTTTATCCGTTAATGTATTGAAAGCAATGATTCTGAAATTCGAAGAAACAGGCTCGCTAGCAGTTCGGTCAGGCAGAGGACGTAAACCGGTGGCAGAAAAAGTGATAATGGATGTTTCAACTGCAATCAACGAAAGGGAAAGTGTAAATGATGAATAAAACATGGCATTTTATCCAAATTATTAATTTTGTCTGTTTCTGATGTTTTTTTTTTCAATGTACAGCGCCACATTTCCCCCTATCGGCGGTGATTGGAACTAATTTTTTTTGCTGGAATCTTTTTTCCCATGGTTTTCTTAGTCCATTCACAAAATTTTGTATCAATCCAGTTATTAGAACGAGCTACAGGCGGCTCTGAATAGCGTCAGTTTAAAAAAAACACCCTGTATTATATTAAAATTATGTTTAAAGCAGAAATTGTGTTTAATTAATCTTTGTTGAGTTAATAAATTAGGAATTTGCACATGCTCATGCCCTTTCCTTAACCTTGTACTTAAATATGTGTTTCAAAGAGGCTATATCTAAAACTGACTGTATCGAACGCCTTTAACCTGAAAATATTCGAAATATCTAAACGAGGTAGTATCAATCTTATGAAATTAGCAAGTTGGAAATAGTACGTCAAATGTGACAAATGAGGTGCGTTCGTACTGTTATTATTTCAGTGAAATGAATTATAGCGTCTGTTATTGTGATATGATCAATTTCCGTAATAAAATAAGTGCATTTTAAGTTGGTAACATTTACTGAAATTTGTTGACATTTACTCAAAATTCCAATAGGAAACTTAAGCCTAGCTTTGAAAATTTCAGAACATGAAATCCATATTTAGACTCTTTTTCCATTTACTATCTATTCCCCCGGAAACCTCTTTTCAAAAAACTGTCGGTAGATTGTATGATTGGTATAATTAAACAATTTTAGTATACAAATTTGGTTTTTAAATTTAGTAATACGGAAATAATATGAAACCATCTTTAATATGACGTAATCACCACATGGCAACCTAGAATCATTACCTATCATGGGATATCATTGAATTAATTACGTATGATAAGATTTAATAGAATGAAGAAAAATTTTATTAATATCTTTTTTGTTTTGATTCGATTTTCATAAAATTTGAAATTACTCGACAAAATTCTGCAAGGATTCGAAACGAATTGGTGTATATGTTACCGTGAAAGACCGAAATTCGAGAATGTCGACTTTCACCGGTGAATGTCAACAAACACCAAATACGTCGGTGAAAGATCGAATATTTCATTACATTCTTGTACATTCGGACCCTCACCGGGTGTATGTCGACAATCACAGATATGCTCTGGTGGAGGTCGAAAAGAGAGGATTTGAATCACATAATTTAGTAAGTTTTTTATTACTATTATTTTATTTTCTAATTTAGAACGTACTGTATAATTAAGTAAGTTTTTAACTTCTATTATTTTCCTTTCTGATTTTGAATGTACTGTATAATTAAGTAAGTTTTTAGCTCACAGGCTATCAAAGCCTGAGAGCTTATGTGCCCGCCGGTTCTGTATGTACGTACGTATGTATGTATGTACGTAACGCGATAACTCTTGATAGAACGTACCGTTTTACTTTAAATTTTGTTTATAGGTTCCTTGTGATAAGGCGCTTCCCTGATCAGTTTTGGAGGTTCATTGGTTAAGCATAAAGGGGGAAAACGGGGGGCTAACAACCCATAATTTAGATAAATGGGGTTTTCATGCAGAATTATCCCATTTTCTTCAAATTTTGTATATAGGTTCATTTTGATAATGCGCTTCTGTGAATAGTTTTGGGAGTTCATTGGTTAAGTATAAAGGGGGAAAGGGGGGGTAATCCCCCCTTAATTTAGATAAATGGGTTTTTCATGCAGAATTATCCGATTTTCTTCAAATTTTGTATATATATTCATTGTAATTAGAGACTTCCCTGATTAGTTTAAGGAGTTCATTAGTTAACTATGAAGGGGGTAATGGGGGGATGACCCCTCTTAATATATTTTTGATTTCTTTATTTTTCGAGGGGCTTATTTCAAAGAATTTGAAATAAGAGTATAATATACAATTAGTGTGAATAGCCTGTGAGTTCAATGCCCTCAGTTTAACTGGGCAGTTTTCTTTTTTAGCTCACAGGCTATCAAAGCCTGAGAGCTAATATGTGCCCGCCGGTTCTGTATGTACGTACGTATGTATGTATGTACGTAATGCGATAACTCTTGATAGAACTAACAGTTTTACTTTAAATTTTGTTTATAGGTTCCTTGTGATAAGGCGCTTCCCTGATTAGTTTTGGAGGTTCATTGGTTAAGCATAAAGGGGGAAAACGGGGGGCTAACCCCCCATAATTTAGATAAATGGGTTTTTCATGCAGAATTATACCATTTTCTTCAAATTTTGTATATAGGTTCATTTTGATAATGCGCTTCTGTCAATAGGTTTGGGGGTTCATTGGTTAAGTAAAAAGGGGGAAAGGGGGGATACCCCCCCTAATTTAGATAAATGAGTTTTTCATGCAGAATTATCCGATTTTCTTCAAATTTTGTATATAGGTTCATTGTGAAAATGCGCTTCTCTGAATAGTTTTGGGGGTTCATTGGTTAAGTATAAAGGGTAAAGGGTGGATAATCCCCCCTTAATTTAGATGAATGGGTTTTTCATGCAGAATTATCCGATTTTCTTCAAATTTTTTATATATATTCATTGTAATTAGAGACTTCCCTGATTAGTTTAAGGAGTTCATTAGTTAACTATGAAGGGGGTAACGGGGGGATGACCCCCCCCCCCCCTTAATATATTGTTGATTTCTTTATTTTTCGAGAGGCATATTTCAAATTCTTTGAAATAAGAGTATAATATACAATTAGTGTGAATAGCCTGTGAGCTCAATGCCCTCAGTTTAACTGGGCAGTTTTCTTTTTATTAACTTCTATTATTTTCCTTTCTCACTTTGAATGTACTGTGTGTTTTAAGTTCTTAGTCATTCCTCTCAGAAAGAGAGGCGAAAAATTTATCGCGACTGAATTACGGCGAAAAAAATATAAATCTCGGACATGTTCAACATTCACCATTAGTGCATGGTGAATGTCGACATTTACCGGTGTAAGTCAGAAATAAGGGTATTTAGCAAATATTTCGGACATACACCAAGCGACTATGTGTTTGTTGACATTCACCGGTGAAAGTCGACATTCTCTAGATTTCGGTGTTTCACCGTAACATATATATTAAATTTCAAACCATTCGGTTGGGTAGTTTTTGTGCTGTTATATGCGGACGGACGGACGGACGGACCATACGACGACTATAGGTGCTACGTATTTATATAATTTACGAACGCACCTAATAATATCCCATATGGACATTATAGAAGATAGTTGGGTAAATTCTTATGGCTCTGCGGTGTAGTCGTCATATAAGTAGATAAGTATACCTTATGACATAAATTTAAAACTGTATGACATAAATTTAAAACTGAAAGTATATATTAAAAATGATACAGAAGGGAAAGCCCGCTTACAGAATATTATGGTGGGAAAGAAAATTAGCTAATTATAATTGATAAAGAGGATAATCCAAAATGCATCTTATATATTGTGGTATTCACAGAGAGATCTTATTATCCAAATAAAAATTATTTGTTCTTAATGAACATATTAACCATAATATAATCAATCATAAAATGTATCAAATGTGAGAGTCTCTTTTTAAATAATACTACTTATTCGTCATATAGAGAGGGGGGTACCATAATTTTAAAGATTCTTAGAGGGAGCGTTGTTAAAAAAAAAGTTTGAGAAACACTAATCTAGATCCATACTTTCCACAGATAAAAAGAAAATATTGAGTATTATTGAAGGCAAATCGAAAATCAAAATATTTGCTTAAAATATACAGTAATAAACATTACTTTGGTAAAATTTATGCTGTATTGGTCATTCATTAGTTACTTCTTGTTTTATACATGGTCAAATTTAAAAGTGTTCGAAATATGAATGTTGAAACTTTCATTATTTAATTATAATATATTTAGTATTCTTTATTTTTCAAAATTATTTTTTTATAACTTAAGTTATTATTAAATTAATTTATATTATAGTTATATTTATAATATATTAAGTAGTTCAATATTAAGTAGTTCAATATTAAGTAGTTCAATATTAAGTAGTTCAATATTAAGTATTTCAACTTTCAATAATCGATTTTAACTCTTTATTAAGTATTTCAAAAATTGATAGCAATTAAATGAATATTTTAAGATAAACTGACATGCATAAAATGCATTGTCCCATTTAGATATTTTGGGTTCCTCATTTAGGTTTTAACTGCTATGAATGCGACAAAAATGACCTACATGCGACAATCGTATATTGATTGCCTAGGTTACAAGTAATAATTTAATTTCTACGAAACAAGTTAGTTTTGAACTGAAGGCGCCGTATTCAATCATTTATTGCTTAATAAAATATATATTAATTTAATAAAATGCCAAATATACCCTAAATGAGACAAAACTATGGGGAATCACGTCTCATTTAGGCAATATGACCTTACCTTGTTTTTATTATCTTTTAATTTAAAATCCAGGAAATAAAATAATGTTTTTACTAAACATTACTTTTAAAATTTCTTTTAAACAATGTTAGTTTTTGCACAGAAAACAAAAAAGCATCCGTGCCAGAAGTTTTTCCATATTTCACGTGCAACAGCATTCTTGTATGATCTATAAATAGACTTGAATTAATTTTTTTCCTTCTTTTAATTTATATTTGTTGTGAATTTTTTTTTATATTTCTATAGATTCTGAAAATTTCATATTATACAGATGTCAAATTTTTACCTTCTTTTTAAAATAAAATAAATTAAAAATCTATTATTTTAATAATTAATAAAAATATTTTTAAATATTCCTTCATATTGTTAATAAAGGTTACAATTGTTACACATATGGAATTTTTCATATTTTCACTATTTTAGGTTTTATGCCTTTTAGTAGTAGAATTTTAGACTTTTGGACAGTTTAACTAAGTTTTCAACAATTTAAGCAATCCTCTACCCCCCTCCCCCTTTTTTTTGCAAATTTAATTACTTTTAAACATTGCATAATTTAATTTTTACACTGTCAAATAGAGGAAAAAGTTTAATTTCAAATCCAATTTCTTTAAAAACTGTATTTTAATTTACTGATTTTTTATGGTTTTAAAAATAATTTTCAAGCATGATTTAAAAAAAAAATCTATTGCATGCAGCCTGATTACGGAAGACTAAGTCGTTTGCACTTAAAACAATGTAAATAGTTCAGTGCTCATATTCCATAAAGAAATTAACACTTCATCAATAAATAAATAAATAAACACAAATTTAACATATATGTAATCAAAATCAGCTTAAACACTGAAATAATCGGAATTAAAACTTACAAGTTACAATTAAATTTAAAAGTAGCAAAATCTTCGGCTTGCTGATTTCTTCGGCTATTAAACTCTGTTAATACAGACGTATTGCTTTTCCATATTTTCATACTTACTCTGCTAGGCTTAATTTAACAATAGCAGGGCAGTAAAAACAGTCCAAACAGGCACAGGCACGTGATGAAATCACCTAATGATGAAATCTACAAAGAGCAAGTAAAGCGCTGGTCTCAAATGCCATAAATGGTTAGATCCGACCCAAATCCAACGCTACTGAACTTCAACATATTTATACTCGCCAGCCGATCAAAGAAATCTATTTCGCACACAACTGTGTTAATATAACTGCGACAGTCAGATTCAGGGAAATTAAATCATGCTTTGTCAAAGTAAAAGAAATGACAGAATAGAGGCTTGTTTACTCACAAAATGTTAGAATCCGGACAACATGCTCTCACACAAACTCAACAATCCTTTTAATCCTAGACTACACTACTTTCATGAAGAGAGTAGCTAGGCACTATGCTACAAAGTATCCGTGTATTTTTTTTTTTTTTATATATAATTTATTACTCTTTAATGTCGTATTCAAAACTTGACAAGGATTTTTTTATCGCCATTTCTTTTCGTGTAGTTTTGAAATTGGCGCTAATTAATTTAAACGAATAATTAAATTTCTTATCAAAGTACTTTTGATGTCATTCAGATATATTATGTTAGTCCGGCAACCAGGGGCGTAGCAAGGGAGAGAAGAGAAGGGTACACCCTTTTTAACGAACAGAAATTTTTGCTTTATTTAATCTCAGGTTATTTTAAATTTTGTGTTTAAATAAGTCGAAATTTTCTGTCCGGAAAAAAGTGCTGAGTTTCCCTCTCTCCGTAGAATCTTTCTGACTACGCTACAGCTCATATTCAAAATATTAGAATAATTACTTTTTTTTTACAAATTGAAAATATCGTTTGGTAATTTGATGTCTTTTAATGCAAATATGCAAACGATATATTTTTTTAAGAACTTATTGTGATTAAACTTATTTATTATCTTAAAATTAATATCATTCTTGAGAAAATTCTTGAGAAAAGTCAAAATATTAGAATATTTATTCAAGTGGTTCAAAATATTAGAATATTTCATATAAATTCTTCTTTAATTATCACCAATTCATAACTGGTGACATCATTGATTAAATTCGGACGATTTTATTTAAAATCAGTATTCTTTTTGCAGTTTATTTGCTTTTTCGTCTTAAAATGGGTCGTGTGAGTGATATTCCTGAATCTATTAAACTTCGTATGGTTGATTTGTATCAGCACGGTAAAAATCAATGTTATATAGCGAATTATTTACATTGTTCGCAATTAAGCGTTAATAAAATGCTAACACAATATTAAAAAAATGGAAAATTTCAAAATAATCGCTGAAATGGCGGTCGAAAACCAAAAACATCTGCTAGAGATGACAGGAAACTTAAGCGTATAGTTAAGAAAAACCGTTTTAAAAGTGTGCGATTCTTGCACCGAAAATGGAAAGAAGAAAGAGTTGAAGTTTTACATCGACAACATTAACCCCCTAACTCACCGTCAACCTCAACTGGCGAGTTACGCTGTAACTCTGGGTTGACCCTGAAATCAAATTCTCCGCTAACTCAACTAGCCGAAAATGGAGGAGAAAACGAAACATAAGTTCAGTAACTGAACTAACCTATTCGTCTACAGTTATTCGACACGCGCATGTGCAATTGAAGCAAAGATGGCGGTTGCGTTGACAAGTGTTTTGACGTTTATTTCGTTTTCAATGCTATTTGTGATGCAGAAAGCAAACGAAATGTTAATTTAAAAAATTATAATAATGTGAAAGAATGTGTTACTTTTAATTATTAGCCCTTTTAGGATATTTTAACTCTGTAAAGTCAAGATTATAGTGATTATTAAGAAAGTTTTCAAGACGTAAAATATCTACTGAGAATATTTGGTAGCGCCATCTAACGAATATAAAATCAAATGTTCTTACACTCAAATATTATATATAAGATTCAAATCTTTTTTTTTTTTTTTTTTAAGAATAAAAAACAGCAGTTTTTCTTAAATTTCAGATTTATTCCTACACTTCATGTTTGTTTAAAGAATAAAATTATAGAAGATGGAATTTTGAGTTAAAATATCGTTATAATATATAAAAATGTTTATCCGTCTGTAATAGATAAATAATTTAAACTAACATGTAGTTGTTAGTTAAAAATAATTATTTTTGTTTGAAAGAAACATTTTTAAGAGGATTATTTGAAAATTTTCGCAGTTCACGAGAATTTTTTCAAACAGCTTTTTAAATTATTATATATGAAATTTTAAAATATATATATATATATATTAATTATAATAATTTACACATAAAAAACCCCCCCACCTTTTTGGGTCTCGTATAAGGGATAAATGCTACCAAGCATGCAATTTCACCCAAGATAATTTAATTGAATCTGTAATCAATTATTTTAGTTAAATAAAACACATACATTAGAAATAAATATATGAAAATATCTTTTTATATAATATTCTTGCAAAATAAATAAATCTAGCTCGCTATTTGCTTTTATTCCACTTATTAGTGTTAGCATGGTCATAAAATTGTTTATTAAACGTAGATAATATATATATATATATATATTCTTTAATCAAAAAACTTTTAAAAAAAATCCTATAAAATTTTGTAAAAATGAGCATTTTATGACTGTGACAATATTTTTAAACCACCAAATCAAAATGTTAATTCAAAATTTATTTGTAAATTTATTTATCAAAAAGTAAACACTCCAATTTCCCTTTAATCAAATAACTAAAAAAAAAAAAAAAAAAAAAAAAAAAAACCTTGTTAGTTAAAAATAATTATTTTTGTTTGAAAGAAACATTTTTAAGAGGCTTATTTGAAAAAATTCGCAGTTCACAAGAATTTTTTCAAACAGCTTCTAAAATTATTATATATGAAATGAAATATATATATATATATATATATATATATATATTAATTATAATAATTTACACATAAAAAAACACTTTTTTGAGTCTCGTATAAGGGATAAATGCTACCAAGCATGCAATTTCATCCAAGATAATTTAATTGAATCTGTAATCAATTATTTTAGTTAAATAAAAAACATACATTAGAAATATATGAAAATATCTTTTTATATAATATTTTTGCAAAATAAATAAATCTAGCTCCCTATTTGCTTTTATTCCACTTATTAGTGTTAGCCTGGTCATAAAATTGTTTATTAAACGTAGATAATATATATATATATATTCTTTAATCAAAAAACTTAAAAAAAAAATAATAATAATAATAATAATAAAATAAATAACTATAAAATTTTGTAAAAATGAGCATTTTATGACTGTGACAATATTTTTAAACCACCAAATCAAAATGTTAATTCAAAATTTATTTGTAAATTTATTTATCAAAAAGTAAACACTCCAATAATGCTCTTTCAATATTCTGTTTTGTTCCGTTATTGAAAACTGAATCAAGGGAGGACAGAACCCATAAAGACTATTGCTACGTCATGTGATCCCTTTGGCCAATGAGATATACACAATTCAACCTGCCGTCGAGTAACCCAGAGTCGAATAACCATGTCCCTGAAGTTAACGAAGAATTCGGAAATATCAACCGGCAGTTACATTCGCGAACCTCGGGTTACTCAACTGAGAGTTGATCGGGAAGTTGAAGGTTGGTGGTGAATTGACCGGTAAGACATCTTCATAAATTTAAGTTTGAATTTCGTGTACCGAAAACAAAACCTCTCATGACTGCAAAACAAAAGCGTATACGATTGAATTGGTGTAAATCAAGACGTTCATGGAGCGAAGAAGATTGGAAAAATATATTATTTATTGATGAAAGTATGTTTTGTGTTTCATATGATAATCAAGGTATTCGAGTTTGGAGAATGAAGCAAGAAGCATTTGATAAAGAATGCCTTACACATTCCGTAAAATTTGCTGCTAGTGTCATGGTTTGGGGTTGAATGAGTGCAGAAGGACCTGGGAAGTTATACATCGTCTACGAAAAGGTTAACTCTCAGATATGTCAAGAAATTTTGGAATATTACATTATTCCATCATCAGAAGATTTATTTTAAGATGATTTCATCTTTCAACAAGATTTAGCGTCACCGCATACCTCGGTGTCAACTAAGAATTGGTTCCGCCAACGAACATTAAGGTACTTCCTTGGCCACCAAACTCACCAGACCTTAATCCTATCGAAAATTTATGGTGTATAATGAAGAAAAAACTCCAAGAAAATCCTCCTTCAAGTAAAACGGAGTTAGTGGCACGTATAAAGTCTATTCGGGCTAATATTGATAGACATGTTTGTAAACACCCTGTATATAGCAGAGTTGCCAAGTCTCCGGCTTTTTGCACACCAGTAAATTTTTAGAGAATGTTGTTCTTTCAAATCCCAGAATGCTGCAATAAAATAAAACAACATTTTCTGTACTAAAAGACTGGTATCCAAAAAGCCGGAGACTTGGCAAGTCTGATATAGTATGCAAGATCGATTGTACGCTGTTATGAAAGCTAAAGGGGATGCTACAAAATATTATCTATCATTTACTTCATATTCATAAGGTAATATTGTTGCGTAAAATAATATATTCTAATATTTTGAACCAATCTGAATTTTATTCTAATATTTTGACAGCTGTATGCCTAATTTATTGTACTGTATTTTATATTTTGTAAATGTTGAAATCTTATCTAAACATTCCAGATTTAATTTATAAGAAATTTGCATTTACTTAGTATCAAAAATAAATAAATGAAAAAAAAATCTTATTACTTTTTCTCAATTATTCTAATATTTTGAATATGAGCTGTACTCCTAGCAACCGCATATAAATCAAAATGGTATGAAAATAACATTGAAAACTGAATGATTCATCCATGTCTCCATTTTGTTCGGGTTCTTATTTGCTTCGGGACTTTGAGAAATTAATATTCAGTCTTAGCGTGGAGACTTGTCAGATTCAATAAGCCAAAAATTTTATTTATAAAAGAAAAGAGTAGAATCTATGCATAAAAAAGTTAAGTTCTAGTCGTATCCACAGATATTTAAATATAAAAAATGGATAGCCATTTAAAAACATAAAATATAAAAATATCCTGCATAAAAAATCTGTTAATTATCTTTAATTTTATTGTTTATTTCATTCTAACAAAAGTAGAACAGCTCATAATTTACTGACAAAACAAAACAAATTAAAGAAAAAACGAACTTTTGAAGCAATAATTATTTTTATCAAAATAAATTAAAACGCTCATTTTTTAAATTCATAGCAAACTTTATCACTAAAATTTGGAGCAATTGTAATTACTTTTTTTCTCTTTGCGTGTGTGTGTGTGTGTAGGTGCAGATTGAATTTTTAATTTTGTGACAAATAGAACAAAAAAAGGTGATGGGTATGTTAATTAACACGTTCACTGCCAGGTTAAAGTTACCGGAATTTTATTTTATTTAGAAATTTCGAATTCATACCAGAAAATACTAATAGCAGTATTTACTTTATTTAATTACAGACATTTCGTGATTACATAAAATAAAAATTCTTCTTTCGAAATTTCCGGTGCGAATTCGTAATTTTGATTGAAAAATCACAAGTATACTCGTGGTTGGCAGCGAATGGGTTAAGTTTCAGTTTCAATATTACGTCTCTATTTGATGAAAGGAAAATAAGATTTACAGACTAGAAAATATCAAACCATCATTAAAAAGTGTATTTCATTAAAATCAAGAAATTTGAGTCGCTAAGATTTTTTACTTTCATTAGTTCATTAGTTCAATGATTTTTTTTTATTTAATTAATATTAATGTATCTTTATTGGTACAATTTTAGTTTTTAAAATTTAACTTTTGAAGATTTTTATTTTTCATCACTTCATTAGTTCACGTATATTTTATTTTAATATTGCATCTGCAATGGAAAATTTTGAGTTTATTATTTTTAATTATTAAAGTTTTTAATTTTTAGTAGTTTATTACTTCAATGATTTTTATTTTAATATTGACCGATCTGCATTGGACAGTTTTGTTTTGAGGCTGCCGCTAGGATTTTGATGTGATGAGAAAGAAAATTTTTAAGATAGTTAATTAAAAAAAATAATTTATGTCGGTTCGTATCAATGTAAACTAAATGATAATCTATTTATCTTTAAATAAGAAACAGCTGCTGATTTTCTTTTAAATTTTAATTTAAAAACTAACTATACTAGTAAAAGTGCCTATTTACATTCTCATTTACTCTCATTATTTATGAGATTAATTTACATGATTTTTACATCACTTTTGTTTTGCTCTATTTGATTCCTGCAACTGAAGATTTCTAGTCGGCTTAATTAGTAATCAAATAGAACTATGATTGCATGACTACTTATAAATGTGTGATAGTTGAATATTAAAATTTAATTTGAGAATCATATCAAGTTACAGTCTCTGTAATTAATTTGCGCCATTTTTATTCTAAATTAATTTAATGAAAAAAAAAAACGAGTTTCACTTTTAGAAAGGAATTTTTTATGTATTTGCGAAATAACTATCGTTAATTTGCGATAAAAGTTTAAATAAATAATTTCTAATTTTCAAACTCTATTCATTAATGGTTATTTTTATCTTTAAATTTTATTAGCCAAACAAACTCTCTGACTATATTTTTTCAAGAAATTCTTACTTATCTACTTACAAAAAAGGAAAATAAAAACTGAGTTTTTGTAAAACGTTAAACAATTGTTTAAAAAAAAAATCGTGGTTTTTTTTTCTTTTTTTTTTTTTTTTTTTTTTTAGTTTTAAAATATCACAATTCTGGTGTCTAAATGAGAATACAAAGTTTTCATGGATGTTTTATTAAATAAAAAATACATTTTTGCTTAGTGGTACCGATAATGCAATATCTACGGCACCCCCGTCCTTAATTTGTGGATTATCTTTAAAAAATTTAACCGTGCTACGAAATTAATTCAAAACATTTTATCTATTTTGAATGTTGTTCTTTTTGCAGTTTAAAATATTCATAAAATAGAATGATGAGTCCAGGAAAGACTAAGTATTAAATTTTATAATTATTAACTTTAGGGGTGGCTTTAGTAGACACGGTGTTCTTGCCGAGATTTTTTAATCTCCCCCTTACGAAGTACATTTTCTAAAGAAATTATTATTAAATTGTAACTAATGATTTTGTGTATTTTTCTCCCCATAGGTTTTAGCGACCCGGGTGGTTTTCCGACCTCGCCCCCCTCCCCGTCTAAAGTCGATCCTGATTAACTTTTCAAATTAAAAAAAAAAATAATAATAATACGATCCGCCAATTGATTCCCGTGATATATGACGCTTGCTGTCGCCGTAATTCGTATCTCGAAATTCTCTCTGAAAACTCTTACAAATATCACGAAGATTTGAACTCCGCATCACTTTAGTTTGGAGAAATCCTGCATCATAATTGGCTGGCAAACTTTGGCAACCCTCTTTTTCCAATCGGAAAGCAGTCCTCAACACGCATGCGCTTTCGGAATTTTTACATCGGATACATTATCAGATGGCGCGTGAATTTAGGGTATGAACACCCGGCTTAGCTGAAGCATTCGGAGCGAAATACTTAGAGAATTCATCCTCCGTTTTTCTCTTATCGCGTGGGAAAAGTGACTTAGAGAAGAAATTAGATATTTAGGAGTTCTCAGCGGAACCTCGTCCTTTTTTCACTTCATCCCTTGATGGATTACTTCAGCATGTTGACAGTTTCTGTGCTTCTGAATTCAGAGTAACGGAGAATATGCCAGGTAAGCGCATGCTTTATTGTTTAATTTCGTTTTCACATAATAAATATATGTTATGAAAAGATAATTTTGCTAAATCAGGTAAGACGAACTTTAATTTATCGAAGAATTAGAATTCAGAATTTTTTTCAAATGGATTTAACTGATCAGGTGAGCTTAAAATTTTATATGTTTAAGTCAAAAAAACTGGATTATCAAAATACGCATTTTTGTTTTTGAGAAGTGAGTATCTGCATCAACAATCAATTTTTTAAAAATGTTTTCAAGGAATGAAATTATCGAATGGATATTTTTCATATATTATTTCGAGGTATCTTTGAGAAGTGAGTAACTGCCATACGTTATTAATTTATTTGAATAGCTGCCAACCTTCCGGTTTTTCTAAGTTATAAGAAAGACACTTCGAACCAAAAATTTTTCTTAAGAAATGAAAGGAAATTAGTACCACAGAGACGATAGTCATATTATTAAATAATTTTATTAAATCAATTTTATGGTACCATGTATATTTAGGGCTTAAAAAACCAGAAGGTGGGAAGCTATGCATTTGTAATTTACTTTAAACTTAACTTATTTTGATTTTTTTATTTATATGTACTTTTTGGTGATAGTTTAAAAAATATATATTAAAATTTAAATTACATTTTGCTATCTGAAAAATAATATTTTTAGTGCAATATCCCTTTTTCTTTACAACTTTAGCATATTATTTATGTTTAGCAGAATCAGCCATTAATTATTTTTTTGTTATTTATTTTCTTTTATTCTTTTTTTCAGTATCTTCTTTAAAATGTTTTATAATTATATTTTCCTTACAAAATTTTTATTGTTTAATTTTAAAATTAACCTTAGAAATTACTTCAATGGGATCTAAATTGATTAAAAACGTGTTTGAATTTGTAATGTAATTTATTATTTTTTGGAGAAATATATATGTCAGTAATTTTCAATAGGTAAAAAGATTCAATAAACAATTAGTACACTGTAAAAAAAAGTTGTAATTCTACAAAACTAGTTTTTGAAAACTACAGAAATTTGTATGCTTACTAAAATTTTATCTGTATTTAGTAACAGTTACTAAAACAACTTTTGTAATTTTACATGAAATTTTTTGTTGCAGTTACATAAAAAGTTCTGGGCATCGCAGTTTCCTAGAAAATTCTTAGTAACCTCACAGATTTTTTTTACAGTGTAATTGTTAAAAACTATTCAACAATTATTATTTATTTATTTATTAACATTTTATTAGTTAAACAAATTCTCTGACAATAATTTTCATTAAAATTATTTTTGATAAAAATTTTTACACCACAACTTTACATTTAAAATTTCATTTTTATTATTTTTTTAAATTTTACTTTTTTTTTTTTTAGGTTTATCCGTTGGCTTTCTTAGTATTTTTTTAAAACAGAGCTAATAATATTTTACTTGGACTCTTTCTTGATACTGCTTTAAAAAAAATTAACATTCACCTTAACGTTTGATTCAATTACTTGTAAATCGAGTTATTTTTATAAAAAGGAAAAGACTTTTCAAAATTTGTCAAATATCAATCAGTAATTTGCGATAAAAAAGTTTAAATAAATAATTACTAATTGTGAAAGCTATGCAACTATTATCATTCTTTATCTTTACACTTTACGAAGTAGATAGATTCCATAGCTGCCAACTCTTACGCTTTATTTTACCACTAAAATTCAATACTAAATTTTGGCAAAAATTTATATTAAATTTTGTTGTTATTAAAAACCGTAACATTTGGCAGTCATGAGATTATGTGGGGGACAACATTTTCCTTTTGAAGGCTTCTTTTTAAAAATTACTATTTTTTCTTAAATATTAAATAGCTGTATCACTAAATACATACATTTCATGTTTCCTTTAGATTTAAAAAATCGCAATTCCGATCATTAAACACGATGTTTTCAGAATTTAAAAATAGTGATAAAAATTTAAAAAATGATCTTGGATGAAAAGGGGGGGGGGGTATTTTATCTGTGCTTTTTTTATTTTTTTTTATGTGATAACATTATTTTTAAACTTATATAAAATTTTATTTTAATTTGTTTTCTTCAGTTTTGGGAAAATACTTACTTTGTTTGATAATGAGAAACGACGTATTATTTAATTATGAAATCGAAACTAAAATTTCGAATTGTTATTACAAATTTTATTTAACTGATTGTTGTTTTCTTTGTAATGCATCTATGTCTTTTATCAATGTTACAGTATTTCTTATAATTTTGAAATATGTTTCGTTTGAAATTTATTTTCATCAAGTAATTGTATTGTGTTATCTATTTAAACACTATTATCATGACAGAGCCTTTTTAAAGGCGTCCTTTCATTTTTAGAAAATTTCTCCCTTATCTTAGTATTATGTGTAAGATATTCCCATTAAAAATGTTTTAAAATTTATAGCATTATTTTTTAAAGCTAGTATGTTTTCTGTAAAACTTAAATTTTGTAAAATAATAGTGTTGGTTTGTTGATTTTTGGTTACAGAAATAAGTTCAAAAGACATTGTAGTAAAAGCTTTATTAAAAAAATGTTAGCACTTATACTTGCGATAGAAATATTTCAAAATGAAACGAATTGTTACAGCACAAATATTCTTTGAATAGATAAATTATGTGGAATATTATTTTTATTCTCATGGCTTCGTAATAAGTTTGAAAATCAAAATTTTAAATAAAATTTCTCTGGCAGCATCAGTCCGAAGTCCGAAGTTATATGAAAGAAAACATATTTTGTATTATACTGCAGCATACTTTACAATAAGTAACAAATTCAACGACTAATCTATTGCATGTGAGATAGTGTTTTCATTGTACTAGTATCCTTTAAAATTTGATAAAAGTAATTCCAATTTATTTAACGATGTTTTTAAAGAATGATATTTGTAATTAAAATGTTTTGAAATATTTTAAATGTTGCGATTGTTATAATTCTATTAGAGCATTTAATTTTTATGAAATAAACATTTTTCCTTTTGGACTTGTATAAATAAGTTGCTAATTTTTTTTCACAGTTCCCTTGATAATATGCATTAGAAATGTTACTCATGATATATATATATATATATATATATATATATATATATATATATATATATATTCAATTTTGTAAGAGCTTGCAAATATTTTTAAACATGTAGTTTACGGAAAATAATATCTTTATCGCCATTCTGCGTCAATGAATTCGAGAAAACTGATAAAAGTAGTTATAGTAAGTGATTATTTCCTTTAAGAATAGCTATAATACATCAATTTTTAGTTAGGATGTAACTTTGAGCGACTCTATTTGCCTTTCTTGTAAACATTAGTAATATTCAAAGTAATGTATCCAATTTCATTGAATTATTTGCATGTAACGGCTGAAAATAATTTTATCAATTGAAATATGTTTGTGCTGTATATACTTAAACACATATATATATAAATCTGATAATCTGAATCTAGAAACGCAAAAAATTCTCGTAGTTTAAATCGAAATATTGGGTATCCAATGGCTCTGATGCCGATAAGATACTTTATTTTTAAAAAATAACCAATTTCGGCTTTTTATACTTTATCTTGATGTAATGAAGCAATTTTTCTTTTACAGATAACTTATAAAAACGTTCTATACTGTATAAAAGAACAAATGTTTCTTAATGTACGAAAATAAAATATAACCATGTGCGAAAATATACAACAACTTCTTCCGAGTTACCTATGATTCCGAAAAGCGTTCTTTATCTTTAGAATCCTCAGAAACCAAACTATTTTCGAGATTTAAAAAAACATTTATAAAAACATAGTTTCATTTCCTGCTACTGATTTTCTAATAAGTGCAATTTTATTAAGTGATTCTCTCCCCCCCCCCCCCCCCCACACACACACCTACTTTTATAAAGTAGAGATTAATATTTATTGAGGATGCAATTTTGAGCCAATCTATCATCTTACATTTAGACTATCATTAATGATTGTGATATTCATATTATGTTAATATCACAATTTTACGAATTTTTACGAATCCATCTCATAATTCGTAATAATTGGGCTGTCGCTTTAAAAAAGACCATTGAAATAAAGTTGAAACGTATAAAAGTAATTTTCGAAATTTTTGATAAATTTATTTTTTATTTTTATTATTTAAAGACGTTTATAGAGATCAAAGACAATCATTTTGCTAAGCTAGAATTGTTTGCCTCCTTTTGAGTGTTATAATGTCTGCCGACATAAATGATCAGATATGTTTAGGATATCTGATATTTCTATTTTACGCAAACGATGGTAAAAATTTTGAAATATATCTTTCATTTCTTATATCCAAAAGAAAAAAAAAAGCCTTTTTTTAACAGAAGGAATTAATTCTATACCTATCGTCTAAAATGTAATATATTGATAAAATGAAAGATGAATATATTCGAATTGAGTATTTGAACATAAAAGAAGCAAAATGTTAGTGATTGACACTTTAAAATATAAATTTGTTTATCTGCAATTTAATATAATTTAATGTATGATTAATTTAAAAGTATACAACATGAATATCGCAACATATGTATGTAATTTGTAATGTATCTAGAATTACACTGTTTAAAACTCAATAGTGTTGTTCAGAATTTATTTTGGCTAAAACTGAGCTTGAAATTACGAAAAAATTTTCGAGATGATACAAATTTTAATTTAAGATTAAACCTTATGAAATAAGTTTTGCTAAATCCTTAAAACAAGCTAATGTTAAGCAAGCTATCTTAAAAATTTGCATAGCATTTGTAAAGTCTGAAAATGTTTGTTAACTAGATTTTCTATTATACCTATAATTATTTCAGAAATTACTTTAAAAAAAAAACCGTATTTGTAAAATATTTGTAAATAATCCTTCAAGTTAAAAATATTTTGATACAAAATATAACAGTGTTTAATTTTTTTATTATTTATGAAACCATTAACATTTTGTTTGTTTCTCTTGTTTATAATAGTTAAATAAAAAAAATTCATAAATAAGCAAAAAAAAAAAAAAAAAAAAAAAAAAAAAAAAAAAAAAAAACCACACGCAAATCACGCATGTAATGCAGTTATTTTCCTGTATTTTTGTTTATTTTTTTTACGAATTTAAACTGCCACCAAGATATTTTTTCATAAATTCGCTTGCTAAAAAATGTTAAATAATAAATTTTTGAGTAATATAGTTTTGCGTTTGTAAATTTTAAATTGTTTTTATCTACAAAAATTATCTTTATTGTTTTCTATACCTAAAAGAATATTTTTAAAGTGATTTACCTAGAATGACATAGTAAATAGATTTATAGGCAAAATTAATAATAATAATTTTGAATCGTAAATAAATGTGTAAAAAGTGACGAAAATTACTTCAGAAACCTAATTTTATCCTTCTGCTTACTTAAATGTGCATTTTACCATTTTATTTTTATAATATCAGTTATTTTTAAACTAAGCGAAGTTTTTGGAAATTAATCATTTTTTTTGTTCTGTTTTGTTTTTTAAATTGAAAGATTTGAGATTTTTATAATTGAAATAATGGTGTTAAAATTTATTTATAATTCCTATGTTTCTTTAAAATGAGTGTTCATTATACAACAGTTTCTGTCTTAGTAACATTAAGGGAAAGATATCTTTAAAATGTCAACAATTGTTCAAAATTTTAAAATAATACTTAAACAGCCTTATTATTTTGAATTTTACTTAAAAAAATAAATATATTTAATTTTATGAACATTAAGTCATAAGAAGATGCATATTTTTTTTCCACTTCGCGCAGAATAAAAGTCACATAACTCATATGTTTAACCTAAATTTTGTCATTTTACTTTGAAAATAGTCGCAAATGTTTAAACTAATAGTGTCTAATTAACAGTCACATCACATGTTTAACTTAAATTTTCCATTTTTACATTTATAATAAGCCTTTAAATAACGCATTTTATATCTTAGCAAAGTCAGATTAAAACTATCTTGAGTTAAAAACTGATTTAAAAATTTCTACCCATTATGTGAAAATCGTTCAGTGAATATTTTAAATTTATTTAATCCATTAATCCACTGCCGTTCACCATAAGACGAAACGCCAGTTTTATATTATTCAACTGTTGTAATATATATATATATATATATATATAGATAGATAAAAAGGCGTAAAATTTTCTGTATTTTTAATATCAGTATTATGGCAGTTACGTGAACTGGTTGTATTTATCCAAATTTAATTTTCAAAATTTGAAGAGTTATTATAACATCTTCGGATGCTTACGAATAATTGGCGGTTTTTTTTTTCAACCTGTAAATCAGTCTATTCTCGGATGAATATATATGAAATGCAAATACACAGTCAGATTTTATTATAACTAGGGTATCCAACCCGGGCTTCCCGGTATAGAGAATATATGTGAAAACCATTTATTTATTTATTGAAAACTCTAATAGAATTTTTAAATTTAATAATTTTTTTTAGATTGTCCCCTAATAACACCAAAGAGCATTTTTGTATCAAATATGTCAATTATATATTCAAATAAAATTTTGAAATTTATAAAAGTGGTCATTTCCCTCGGTCATTTCTCATGGCCTCATGCCAGACGATAATAGCTAAAAATTTCGCTAAAAATCTCGCTAAAAATTCGCTAAAAATTTCGTAGATTTTTTTTTAATTATTATTATTCTGATAACTTCTGCGGTTTTAAGCGCTTATTTCGATTAGATGTCTGTTAGATTTGTGTTTCATTTATACTATTTTATTGATTGCTTAATGAAGTTTTAATTTTGTTATTGAATATTAGATGGAAACAAATTCTGAACTTTTTATATTGTTTAAAGTGCTAACGGATTATTATTTTGTAATCGTCTGCAAGCGATAGAGACAGATTTTAAAAAATCATGCTTGAAATTTAATTTAAATGCTATAATAAATGAGGAAATTGCGATATAGTTTTTCGCAAATTGCATTTGAAAGTAGATTTTTTCCCCTATATAACGGTGTAAAAATTGAAAATGTGTGATGCTAAGAAACTAAACAAATTGCAGTAGTAAAAATCGTAAAACCGAAATTTCATCGTCAAGTGTTGCCATTCGCAAAATGACGTCAGCGTTAAGCACGGACACGTTTGTTCTTTATAATATAGATTCTTTACAATATAGATAGACTAGCCGCGTGGTAACCTGATGTGCAGCATTTTCAATGCATGAGATTTTCTTGAAGGAAAAAGAAATCCAATATTGTTGTACATTTGAAAAATATTTACAACATTTATTTTATTAACTATTAAATTTTAAGTAAGAAATCATATTTACAATTTAGGTTAAATAGAAATTATGAAAATTGCATTTTTCAAATTACTTGATTTTTGATTAATTATAGTAAATTGCTGCAGTTTCCCCAATCACATTTTCAATTGCATTATTTGTCAAAAGTATTTCGTTCTTTTAAGATTTAGTTTCTAATTTCAAAGCTGGCGGAATTAAAATGACATCATTTTGAAGAACTTATAAAAATGATTCCACCTTTTTGAATAAAAATAAACGTTTTATAAGAAAAAAAAATGCCATTTTGGCCCGATACACAATTTTACTTTTAGCACCCATGATAAATGTTTTGACCACCAACTTTAAAAAAGAAATTAATTAAAAAAAAATATATACTTTTAAAAAAAATTCAATTTTTGTTAATAGGGGGCAGTAATTGTCCAGATAAAAGCAAGGAGCTTTTCCTCCTTGATTGATTGTTAAAAAAAAAAAAATCTACAGTGTAATGATTAAAAATTATTCCAGCTTTTTGAATAAAAATAAATGAAGAAAACAAATGTCATTTTTTCTCGATAAACTATTTTAGTTTTAGCACCCATGATAAATGTTTTGACCACCAACTTTAAAAAAAGAAATTAATTGAAAAAAAAACCGTTCAATTTTTGTTAATAGGGGGCAGTAATTGTCCAGATAAAAGCAAGGAGCTTTTCCTCCTTGATTGATTGTAAAACAAAAAAAGAAAAAAATTCTACAGTGTAATGATTAAAAATTATTCGAGATTTTTGAATAAAAATAAATGAAGAAAAAAAATGTCATTTTTCCCCGATAAACTGTTTTAGTTTTAGCACCCATGATAAATGTTTTGACCGCCACCTTTAAAAAAGCAATTAATTGAAAATATATATACCTTTTTTAAAATTCCATTCTTGTAAATAGGGGACAATAATTGTCCAGATAAAAGCAAACAGCTTAAATCTTCCTCCTTGATGAATGTAAAACGAAAAAAATCTACAGTGAAATGATTTCTAAAAGTCAGTTTGTCCGCAAATGATTTTTAGTTCTGTAGTATAAACTGATTCACGAATCTTGAATAGCTGAAAATATGTTTTTATTTGTTCAAAAATTTTTTAATCTAATTTAATTAAAATATTATTTTCACCATCTATTCAATTTTTGAAAATAATTTTGAGACATTGGCGTCTATAACAATATACAATAATAACAAAAAATAAACTGTTTTTTTTCCCTTTTATCAACAACAATTGAGTAATTTAGTTTCCACCATTATAGAAATGATTTCAAAACTACAAAAATATATTATCTGGTAAACTAATTTAAATTTCAAAATTCCGAGAGTTATTATGGAATCTTTGGAGCTATGCAAATAACTGGCGATAGTTTTATCGCGTAGAGTTTCATATTCTTGGAGGAGTAGTTGTGAAATATAAACACTCAGTCAGATTTTAAAATAAAAGTTATATTACAAAAAAATCCAATCTAATAGAGGAAATGTGATTATTGTATTCTTTCTCGCTACATTTCCCCATTGTGATACATTTAATTTATAAACCTGTAAAAATATCGCGGAAATGTCATCGAGACTTTTATGTCTTTCAGAACAAAAAACGAGTATTAACAGTGATAATATTATGTGTTGTGTCTAGTCATTTATTTTGTGATTAAAAATAAGACCGAGATTGCTAGACCAATAATTAAAACTAAAACAGTATGAATTTCGATTTCTCCTGACGTAAATTTAAAAATATTATACGAATTTCCTTAAGTTATATGCTCAATAATTAGTAAAAATAACTATGTTCTAGTAATAATAATAATAATCACATCTTCGTTCAAAGCGTTAAAAATGCAGTTACTAAAACAAATGCTTTTGTATTGACCTACTTTGTCGAAAAATAAAATCGGCTAACCGCTGTAAGAAATCACAGATTCAGCCTCTTATTTGAATTATATAGCTTAATTAGTTGGTAAACAATATTTTCAACACTGTGTAAATACTTAGATAAGCATTTCCGAAATTTTTGTTTTATTCATAAATTATCCACCCACAAAATATCCATCCAAACCATACCACAAACATACAAACGAATTGCAAATCTTATAAATGAACGTTTCTTTGTACAGTGTTTAATTTCATTGTAAAATAACCAGTTTTAAATTCAAATAATCATATTGTTTTATAATTGTGAGCGGATTCCTCCGTTACTTCCTTGTGGCACTTATCCAAAATAGCTTAAATTTTCCCAGGGAAATAATTACGCCAGTAATTATCGCTTTAAACAGACTATTGAAAAAATTGTATTAAAATCTGTCCATGCTACATTTCATGCGTCATAACATTTTCATTACAATGATGTGGCGCTTTAACATTTCATCGTTTAGCTGTTAACGACATAACTTGTTAACATGACATCATAATATGACGTTATCAACGACAGGGACATAACTGTCAGAAAATTTCACATAATATATGAGGCATTCAGAATCAAAGTGGATCAAGTCCATAAAGCATTATTCAGAGATATTTGAAGGTAAAGTCCATAAAACATTATTCAGAGATATTTGAAGGTAAAGTTTGTACTTGCTCCATTGCATTTCATCAATAATAATTATTGGTTGTTCACATTTTTAACACAGGACTTCATTTGATATGTCGGCATCGAACAAGTTATTGGGGGTCATGCATTAATTTCGTCACGTAGATTTTGTACTTTTTTTTTACACCCCCCCCCCCTTTTGTCACAGATTATCACACTTAAGTGATACCCAACCCCCTGTTGTGACGCTTTTGTAAGTATTAATTTAAAGCTAATTTTATCTAAAAAACGTTACGTACGACCCTATTGATATAAATACTGTAAGACTGTTATTATCTTGCTTGTTTTAATATTAAGCTGTTCTGATTCAAAAGAAGAGGAAAAAATTACCTTATACTACTTGAGTAAGGAAACGAAATTTTTATGAATTTTATGATACTGCTTTAAAATAATGCCTACATAATTTGTTTTCACATTTTAGATGTGATGTGATAGCATATTAACCCCTTTCTTACCTTATCACACTGTCTCGGACCCTTCTCCCACTGTTGAAATGTCACATAATTAATAGCCGACTCCTTGTCTATTGAGTAAGAATTCTCAAATTCGGTTAAACAAAAAAAATGGACCCACCTTGTTTCTGATGCCTCATATAAAACATGATAAAGTTTGTATAATAATCATATGACTGAGTTTTAATATTTTTAATTTTGTGAATTGAAATCCTTAAATTCTGTAAAAAAAAAGTTGAAAAATCTTTGTAATGGCCGGCAAGAGGAAAGAAAAGGAAAGAAAATTTTGTTAATTAGAATTTTTTTTCGAAAAACTGAGATTTCGTGGTACTCCCTAAGAATAACTTTGTCTTCATTATAATGAATTAAAAGTTTTTTTCCCATATCAAAGATATAAGCAAACCACATCATAAATAATCCTAATAATATAACTCTGACGACGAGGATGCAGCCGTATATTTTTTATTCACCAATATATCAATAACGCAAACGGAAGAAGTAGTTTTGAAGTTAAAATTTCTATCACAGCACTGAAAATTATGTTACTTCACCAAGACTTGACTATGACTTGAGGGGGATCTGGGCAAAAATGTGACATGGGGCCTTCATGCTCATGCTATGTAGTAAGGTAAAAAAAAAAAAAAAAAATATATATATATCCGTGTTTTTCTTATGGATGTACTCAATTCAAACTTGTTACTTTGAGGCACATTCACAAAGTCAATGTTATTCGTAAGAGCACATAATTTGCAGCTATTCTTATTGAGATACCAAGAAATGGAATAGTGTTTCACTTTTTTTTTTCTAAAATAAAAGATTTTTCAAAAAAAAAAAAAATATTCACAAATTTGGCATTTTGGACTGATTTGCAAAAAAAAAAGTTAGTTAGGAAAAGACAGTCTTCGGAGAGGAAGCGATAACAATTCCGGATGTATCACATGTGTAAGAAAAACGCTATTCGTTCCCGTGACACTTAAAGTGTCTATTTACAAACTTCATGCGTTTACATACAAAAATGACTGTATGAATGCGTCAGAATGACTTGCGTTGCTGAATGGGTAAAAGATAAAATAATTGAGAACATCTTTATATAATTTTTAAATGTAAAATAGTCGCAGTTGAATGTTTTTTAGACATGATTTTCTTCATCTGCTGTTAATATATTGCTATAATACAACAAAAAAATATGTAAATGATGATACTCAACTACAGGTTTTAAAACTTTATCTACAGATTTGGGACTGCTAAGCTTAGGACCCTGGGACAGTGCTCCGTGAATCCATGCCTTAAATTGAACCTGTACTTCCCAAACTTGAAATAGACTTGATTCCCAAATTTAAATTTTATGAGTAATTGAAGTTAAAAATTCCCCACACCCAAGTAGAATTCTGTCTGCATCAGTGCGGCCTGATAAGCAGTTAACAGAAATTCCTTTTGAAAAGTTTGATTTTTTACTGTTCGATCTAGGGCTGCCAGTTAGGCCTCTTTTTTATTCAAAAATTTCGAATTAATACCAGAAATTACGAATAGTAATTTTTTCATTATTTAATGATTTATATTTCGGGATTATATAATGTAAAAATTCTGATTTCGGAATATCCGGTATGAATTTGCAATTTCTGAATAAACAAGAAAGTAAAATCATGCATTAAGCATAGATTATGAAACACTTTCCAAAACTTTCAGAATACTTTAACAAACATTCGCTGTTTAATAAGGTCAATATTATACCTAAGTAAACATTTTTGAGAACACAAAACACATTTGAAAACCAGATTTCAGCAATTGCAAGCCATAGCCAGAAAAGTACTCCAATTCTTTTGTGCAGCCCTCTATATAATCTATAGATTTTTATATACTCTATATAGTATACTGCAATTTACTGTAGTCAGAAAACACATAACACAGTTAAAAATTCACCTTCAGCAGTTTCTACCAATAGAAGGAAACATATTTGAATTATTTTGTACTGTCCTGTATAAAATTCTAAATATATAAGCCCTGTATAAGGCTCCATATTGTTTTTATACATGCGACATATTAGCTAAAGCTTAATTATGGCAAAAACACGCTGTAAACTGCTGAAATCACACTTCCAGAACTTATCATACATAAAAAGCCATGTATCTAGGTATTTCGTGGCCTTGTATATGGTTTTATTTATATTCTATTATTTATTTCTAGTATACTAAATATAGTGCATTGAAAATATAGTGTATTGAAGATGCATAATTCAGTTAAAAAAACTTTTTAAAAGAAATTCATGTTCATACACAGTAATGCTCACGAATTCTTTTGTGTAACCCTGTATATGATATATAGCATTTATACATACCACATAGTATGCAAAAATTTAGTTAAAGACATACCTAACTGAAAGCGCACTTCCAGCAGTTATTGCTTACGGACAATTCTTCAGATATAGTACTGTATCCATATCTTTTATGTGTACCTGTAAATGAAGGATAAGTGCTATATGCACAACATATTATACAACAGATATCTTGTAGTAAACCTCAGTAATATATATCTATTTCATTAAATATGAAATAGTGTAACCTAATTAATATACGCTGCAAAAAGTTTTTCTCCGAATATGTCATTACTTATATCAATAACATATATCAATATGCATGGCAATCCGAGTATATTACGTGAGCACGGAAAGACAGACAGACAAACAAACCGAATTCATAAACACTTTTCAACTATGTTGGAAAGTAATACAAAACTGAAAGCCAAACCGTCAAGCCTGGTTTGATCCACGAAACATGCATATTTTTCAGAAATTTCAATTACACATTTTCAAATATATTGAATTTGTTATCAGTATGCTAAAATAAAGATTTAAATTTTGAATTTAAAAATTTTGATTCACAGGCAAACTGTTCTTTATCATAAATTTTGTAAAGCAAGGTTAAGAAGGCGAATTCTTAAAAAAATTCTTAAAAAAAAAAAAAAAATATATATATATATAAAATGAAGTTTTAACGATATCAGTTTATTTCATAAAACAGAACTATAATTTTCCTAAGGGAAATTGTACAAGAATACTGCAAATTTCAAAATTTTGTATTTATGCTTATTTGCATATGTCACAGCTGCCAACTTTTACGCTTTTTTGTTGCCACTAAAATTTATAGAAATTTTTGCCTTATTGAATCACGTGATTTCGGAGATTTAATAAGGTAAAATTTACTATAAAATTTTAGTGGTAGGAAAAAAGCGTAACAGTTGGCAGCTATGATATGTACACACATTATACTCGTATATTAAACCAGTCCAATTTTTTTTTCAATAAATTTCTTGAAATTCTACAGATATAATTAGAATTAAATTTTTTTTTGTACAATCAACGATTTCTTAAACGTACATTTTCTCGCTACTTTGTTAGATGTTCTAAAATATTTTTTCGAAACATTTCCTCTCTTAACACTTTCCAGCATAGTTTATACGTGTTTCTGACTTTGGTTTGTCTGGCCGTCTGTATGTAAGTATAACTCACGTAAATATATTTGGAATGACTTGAGCTTGGTACATGCTATTGAGATTTACTATAGGACATTCCCTATTGAAAATAGAACGTGTAGCATTTATAGTTAGTTTACAATATTTCCATTACAATATGGTTTGTGGGGGAAAAATTGTTTGCAGTGCATTTTAAGTTACACTATTTCAAATATTACTGAAATTGATGTACATTACTGAGGTACAATGTAACATTTTATCTGTAGAATATAGAGTGCATGGCCTTTGTCATTCATATAGAGGGACACACAAAAGAATTCCGTTACATTATGGCCTAAGCAGGAAAATCAATTGAAGTGTATATTTGAAATGTTTAACTATTTCAAACATAATGAAATTGATGTGCATTGCTGAAGTGCAAGTAACTGCAATGTGCTTACGGTAGATCTGGAACTTATTTGTCTATTTACAAGGACACACACACAAAAAAAATTGGTTGTCTGGATTGGTCTGGATTGGTTGGTTACTGATGTCTATGAGCGATAATCACTGGAAGTTCATTTTGAGATGCGGTGTGCGTTATAAAGCTTAACTAAATTTTTATACATTACGTAGTATGTATAAATTCTATAGCTCATATACAGGGATGCACATACACAGACACACACATACAAAAAAATCATAAGCATTACTGTCTACGGGCATGAATTGCTTAAAGGTATTTTTTAATTGTGTTGTGCAATTTCCAGTTTACTATATTTAGTTAGTACATATTGAGATATGTTTTTATATAAATAAATTCATATATTCCTACGCATACAGGGTTACGTAAAAAACTGAATATATTGCTATCAATATACAGTAATTGCTGGAAGTGCGATTTTAGTTGTGTTATGCGTTTCCTATCTGAATTAAACTATAGCTTAATATGTGGTGTGTATAAAAATATGTAGATCGTATACAAGGCTGCACAAAATATTTCACGTTACCATATATGGACAGTAAATGCAGTAAATAAATTTTCAAATGTGTTTTCCGTTTTATAGTTGAATTAAATTTTAGCCAACGATCTGGAGTGTATACAAATCTATAAATCACATACAGGCCTGCTCAAGAATTCAAATATCTTATCGACTGTGAGCGCTAATCTCTGAAATTGGGTGTTCAACTGTGTTATGCGTTTACTAAACTGTTTATCTAGATATTGTGTTTTATCTTATTAAGTAGTGAAGTTTCTTTACAGTATTCCGGAAGTATTCAAAAGTTTTTCATAATCTATACGTGATGCATGATTCTTCTTGTTCAATTTTATATATGAATTACGAAAATAGGTCAATGTGGGTCAAAAATATCTCGGAAAGATAATTTAATCTTGATTTAGCATTTTTAATTTGGTTTTTCAGTGATATTTTTCCAGTTTCTGTTCACATTTTTGAATTTATCACGTGTGTCATCACGCGTAATTACAGTGATTGTTTTAATTTTTTATATACATATTAATATATAAAAATCTACGATGGTGTTACGAGCGCTTCATATAGAAAAAAAATCAAATTAATATAATTGAAGTATATTAAAATTTGCTAAATAAACCTATGTTTCTGATCTTATATGACACGTTTAAACAATCTTCAAACAAAAATACATCAGGCAGGCAGTAAATACAAATCCTAAATAATGTTAAAACAACAAAAAAAAAGACCCTGCCAGGGTTAGAGTTAGCTAAATCGGTCACCTCTTTTACGCTTGTTTTGTGATCGTTTGTTACAGAACAGAAATAATTGTTTTCGTCTGATGGTTTTTCACTGAATTTTAATCATTCACCGTTCCTTACTCATTAGTACCGGACATCGTTTTTGAATTTAACAGATCACTGACAAGTTCTGCAGAAATGTCAATTGCATCCTTGAAATGATTTATCTGGAAGAAAATTTTTCTTAGAGTGTATTAAGAATAATTATAATATAATTTACATTTTAATTAGGCTATATTTTTATTAACTGGGCATAGGCCATTGAATTATTACAAGATTTGTTTAGAGACAGATTTTGATTAATGCTTAAACTAGACAACTTAGCCTAGGAACTCGAATTTAGAAGATCCTCAAAATCGATAAATTATAAATTATGCATTAAAATTTTCATCAACAATGACTTCTAAAAGTGTCTTATCTTAGGGTTTCACTTCAGCACTGTTTTGGGCTACCTTATCTTATTGCATATGGAAAATACTGCATAAGTTTCTAAAACTTTTACTGCCATATACTGTTACATAAATTACTGAATTTTTCACCAATATTTATATACATCTACACATTTATTTTTTGAATTATATGTAGCCATGCTTTCATTGTATATATATTTCATGCCTTTTCCTTTTATGTTCACATACACAGTTACATAATACAATGGTATGTATTAAAAATAATAATTCATTTCTAAGTTTGAACCCCTTTCTCTGTCTAGACTGTTTACCTGGATTCGCCCTTTTGGACAAATAATTAATTACAAGCTCCAAAGTCACGAAAATTTACTAAATACAATGCTCAAAATCTAAATAAGGAACTAAATTCAAATTAAAGAAAAGTTCTTAAGGAACATAACATAGAATTTGTAATGATTTTAACACATGATATCTTTAAAATCATAGAAAGTATGCAATTCTAAATCAATAGGAAGGAGTCACAAATTATCGTAAAAAAAATCACAAAATATCATATTCACACTATGAATGGTTATTATTATTTATTTATATCCGGTTATTTCTTGTAAAAAAATGTCGCATGTTAAAAAAGCTTGAAGTTAAAAATAGTTTCTTTCTAACAATTTAATGCAACGACGTCATTCAGAGCTTTGACAAGACAACCATATTCATCACATTTACAAAATTTGAGATGTTTTGGTATAGTGTATGGTTATAAAATTACAATTTGAGCTGAGTTTAAGCCAGTGGTAGATGGTGTTACACTTGCAATTTGGATCACAGTTATCTTTTCAAAGTTACATCTCAAGTGCAAAACTTGTAAATAAAAAAAAATTGAAAAATGACTTACAGTTGTCTTCACTCCCATTTCTTTTGATAAACTGGCTTTGACTCGATACGAAAGCCTAGTTTTCGACTCATTTGATAATATTGATTTGACTCTTGCTGAAGGATGAGCAGGATTTATAATCAAAAGTCATCCTTCTCTGACGAAAATTTGATGCATCGGTCGTTTGTGGACCTGCTCCAAATTGTAGATTCCTTTTTTTTTACGTACTAAAGGTACGGCACTGAAAATGCCGACTGCAGGATATTCAACTTTTGAAGTATCTTTTTTACCGCAAGTGACAAGAATCGTACCTCTTTTTTTTTAACAGTTTAACACTTGGGCGTTGGGCTAGGCACATTCTTAGGGATCGTTGGAACATCATTAATTAGATTTACAAATTATTCCTCCAGTATCTTTAACTGATGCCATTGTCTTTTGGCTAATTTACTCAAAGAACAAAAGAAATAAATGTTACTCATGTTTTTTATGTCTAACCTGAGACGTTCTCTTGTTTCTTTTTTCTGTTTAAAAATCATAAAAATTGACAAAGAAAAATTAAATCTCAATTATGTGGCATTACCAAGACAATTGCAACAAAACAGTAGCAAAAGCATACATACATTTGTATACATTTATATACATATGACACTTTTAATTTTTCAAAGGATGGTAACAAAAGTTCCGGGTCTGGGAAAATAATTTTTATATATCATATCTTATCCACACGTGTTGATAGACATATCTGAACGCGAAGAAATTTGGAGTAACTTACCAATCGAATGAATAATCATATTCTCGTTGAAGGCGTTGCGTTTTGAATGGTTTCTCTTATACATTATTTTAAAAATTTCTGTATTTGTATTAAAAAGTGCGCTGTGATGTTGTCGCCGAGCGGATAAGGCTGCAGACTAAATCTTCCCACGTAAGTTCGAAACTTGTCAACTACGGCAGCGTTTTCTTTAATTTCAATATATCATTATTTCTATTTTAATATTTATTTTTAAAAAGTATGTAAAAGAAATACTCCAATTTCAAGCAAATTTCTCGGAAATAATTTTCTGTTTTTCATTTATAAATTAAAAGAAACACAAAACAGTGAAAATCTCGCAGACAAAATTTAAACTATAAAAAAATAAAGAAAAACAAATCTTTTGAATGTCCTAGAAAGGGTGACCGGTTTTAATCTTGGATAACAATCCAGTTGGTGGAGTGTTATAGGCTCGAAACCGAACGCAACTTTTTATAATGAAAACTCCATAAGACATTATTCGCATACAATAAAAAAATGACGTATTCACTGTTATGCTCCATTTGTTGATGCTAGATGAGTAATAATTATTAATTAAAAAAATAAAATAAAAATACTCTCTTATTTGATAGATTTATTTTTTAGTCAAAAATATAGAGGTCAAAATAAAAACTGTAAAAGCGTAGATGCAGAAAGAAATACTCTGGCAAAGTAAATTGAAACTTTATTCACATTCATAATATATTTAAATTTTTAATGAATGTTCAGAATTTTTTTTATTATAATGTTCATTGTGGTTTAATTTCCTTATTATATTGTTTTCAGCGTCTTACACTTTTACGGTTGTTTTTATTTTATTTGTTTAATTTTTTAATTTTAATTTTAATTTTTTATTTTAGTTTGAGATTTTTGATAAAAAACTATTTTCCACTTTTCAGTACTCTAATAAAAACGTGTTTTTTATTTTATTTATTTATTTATTTATTCCAGTGTTCTTTGAAAACTAAGATTTTATGACTGCAGTTAAAGTGTTTCGTAAATATTTGAAATAAAGAAAATAAATTATCACCCCCCCCCCCAAAAAAAAAAAAAAAAAAAGAATACGTTAAAGCAAGTTGTCTTATTTTCATCAATATTATTTTGAATTTTTTTTTTGTCTGGCATAGAAAAATATCGGATAAATGAAAAAATACACACATGTGTTAATGTAATTAATTTCTAAGACTTAAGTTAATCCCACAAGAAGAAAAACATGAGATATTTTTATATAAAAGAAATAAACCTTTCTGGAGTCACTGTAAACTTTTTCCACGTACGTTTTGTATATACGTTACTTAATTTTATCTTTTCCATGTGAATTGAATGCATTTTATTTCGACAGTCTTCATTAATAATTAACATTTTATAATAAATTCCATAATACGTATTTCTATATGATCATTTACTTCGATTCTGAAATTAGTTTTTTTTCCTCTAATGTTTTAAAATTTTTTCTGTGACATAGAGCATCCGATTTCAATTGCTACAATTAAAACCAGTTTGGAGACTGCAGCTGAAATATAGACGTGATTTAGTTTATGCGATATAAAGGTTAAATTTTGCAAAATATTTTATATGGGACATTTTCTACAGTTATCCACAATAAAATGTGGGCTTGCTTTAAAAAGTGGGGGGGACAAACTGTGTACAGTTTTCACAGACAGTTTACAGATGGAAACATTCATTTGTCATGTTGGTCGGTTTTTGGCGCCAATGTCATCTTTTGCGTGTACTGACACCTCCGCTTTAAGTTGTTTCAGTTACATTACGAACTTACACGTCTGAATTGGGATTCGAATCTTCTATCTGAACCTATTGATTAGTAGCCAATCGTGGACCTATCGATTAGATAAGATTGTTGATCCCATTCTTTAGCAGATTTTGTTCCTGCCATTTACAAAATCATTTTAACAACACTTTTAAAGTTTATGCGAGGTTTTTTATTTCGTTCAGATTAATGAAAGGCTCTGTAATGAGTCATAAAGCTGCTGTGAAGTTTAATTGCAAAGGTAAAATGTTTCTTTAAAAATATATTAATTTTCAACAAAATACTACGCATATCGAATAAATACATTTCTTACTTTTACTCTGAATGTAGTTTTTTTTTCAGCAATCAGTCCCTTGTGATAACTTTAATAGTAGGAAAGAGGGGGCAGGAGTGGGACAACACAAATTTTGCTTAAACTAACTACTACGTTTTTGATTTCCACACAATATAGAGTACCTATAAAGTAATTTATATACGCTAAAAATTTTACAGTTGCAAGATTATAAATATTTGTTGAAATAAAGTTGAAAAGTCATTTTTACAGGTAAAAAATAATGTTTGAATTCTACTTTGAAATTCATTTTGACCCTTATTAAATTTGTAAAACGAAAATAAGGAATTGCTATTCTAATTCTATATTCATGTGTAAACATGTCACATTAATTAAGTTAAGCTTAAAAAAACAGCATGGTTATTGTAATATGCCACATAGTAAATACCTGAAAGGAGGAATAAGACGTGTTCCATTTATTTATTTTTGTCACCAAACGCTTACAAAAATTTAAATTCATAATTTTAAACTTTTTTGTGATATTGAGCAATTTTTGTAATATTTATTTTATAATAAATATCAAAATCAATTTCAAAATAGAATTCACAACTTACTTTTGATCTATAAAAAAATATTTTGCAGCTACAAACGAAGCTATTTTGCAGCTGTAAATTTAGCAGAACACGTAATAATAAATAAAGCCAAATCATGGTTTTCATCAATTTAGATCTGTGAAAATAATTAGATCCGTTAAAATGTAAACTCGCCATAATTTACTTCTATTTTACATATATGTCCCACAGCTCTCGCACACGAGGGACGAGTTCAATAAAATTTTCACAATTGTTTTACAGTCTGGAAAGTAAAATGTTCAAATATTTTGACCTAGCTTATTCTTTTTTATTTTCCAATAGCACTAAACATTATTATATCACAATTGTATCCAAAACTGAGAAGAATATATTGAATGAAAAATGTTTTCATGAAAATTGTCCCATTCTTGCCTGTTCTCCTCTATACTGCCAGAAAAAAAGAATAGTCTTAAACCCTAGTAGTTGGCGTGCTGGCGATACATGCTCGAATCATTTAGCCAAAAATCGCGAGTTCGATACTTCGCGGACTGAACTCGATGACTCCGTAATATTTTCAAATTTTCTTTGAACGATAATGAGATTTCAATTAACTTTTCCTTCTAAATGCTCACCCGTGAAGACATTCTTTCCAAGTCAACGTGGCCAATACCTTATTCTCTATAACATCCTCTATAACAACTTCTGTCGTATTTCGTCCTTTCACAATTGTGTTTGTGAAATTATTCTAGATATAGCTAGTGAGTCAGTGCCTATTTTTCAAGGTTTATTACTATTATTATTATTATTATTATTATATTATTATTATTAATTATTAATTATTATTTTAAATTATGAAACCAATATCAGATTTTTCTTGAAATGCTAAATGCTTAGGATATTTAGTCGAGATAAATATTTCGAAATTAATTTCTGCCTGCCATAAATATTCTAGTAATATTATATAAGTTAGAGTATAGTTTATTGCCATTTAGAAATAGAAAGTCTAGTAAAAGATGTTTCATGGAATATTTGTAAAACATTTAAAAACGAAGAAATAATGCAAAGAACACAGGTAAATTGATGAGGTTTAGAGTAGCCTTAAAATGAATAAAAAAAAATGTTCTTGTAGCATTAGTTGTTATTACTTACTTTTTTCACTTGAAAATATTTAGATTTTATAAACATTTTTACAAAAAGAATTGTAAATGAAAAAAAAAACGCAAACTGATTGGTTAAAGCAAAGAACACCATCAAATAATATTTTACTAAATAAATAAATTTGGCAGATGAAATTATCATAGTCACAGTATAAAAATAAAGAAAATACAATAAAATGAAAAATCATGACGTAAAATTAGATAGAAGCTATAAATAAAGTTTTGCGTTTGTAAAATTTACGAATTATTAATTTAAAAATTTCAGATTTATAGATGTCAAAATATGATGTTATGTCTCTCCAATTTTTTTTAAATATTCTATTTTTTAAACCGTTTTGTACACGTAAACGTACTCTAGAAACTGTAATACTGTAATAAAAATGTAGAATTCTAGTGGGATTATTTTTTATTGCTGTGAAATATACGTACATGCATATTTATATACTTGTATTTGTACAAAGATACATACACACATGCATATCTGAAAGTGTTTTTAATTATTATGTAGTTTAATTTGATATTAATAATTTTCTATTTTATTTCAGTCTTTCATCCTGAATTTTGAGGCTGGAATGTGAAGAATGGTGGTAGAAATGCGTTCGTCTTTATGCAATGATTATAAGTTTCCTAAACCAGAAGATTCCCCTATGTACAATAATTTCATGTTACTTCCTTTAACACCCCCTGGAGAGCAGAGTTCACCTACAATTAGTATTTCTACAGAAAAAATGAATGACGAGGATAATCGTAGAGAATACCTGACACCTAGTTCAATATCCTCAAATGAAGAGTTTTCTTCTCATTCTCCTAAAGTAGCTTGTCCGCTGAGTAATAGCAGTCCCGACATAGTTCCAAACCAGTACAGGCCTATAATGCAGTCATCGTATTCACCAGAATTTTATCCTGCAATACCAAGTCAAGAGTTTTCCCCAAAAACATCTTACTTTAACTCAGGGAATTCTGGATACGATAAGATTTATCGAGAAGATGATTCATTCCCACTTACTTTACAAAATTCATATTGTGAATTAACAAATAACAGTATCCAAGATCGCCGTGATATTCATTCCTCATTTCTAAATGAAAAAACTCATATTTTACCTGACCACAATACTTCTAAAGTCCATATAATGTCCTCATATTCTAACAATATGTATCTACCTCTGCATTCCTTGAGTTCACAGGCACAACCGTATTTTACTAAAGGCGATCACGATGGATATTTCCAAGTAACTGGAAACTCAAATGAAAAAAATTATCCTAACAACAATCATCTATCTTTATCGCCAAAAACATGTGATAAAATCCACAGTCCAGAAAATAGAACTCTTGTTTCAAAGAAAAGTGACAGAATTGTTAGCCTTTCACCCAAATTTTCAACTTCACTTCATCACTTGAATAAAAGTGTCGTCACATCAAATATCATTTATGAAAATATCAGTGATTTTAAGAGACCTGAGAGTTTAGTACCCCAACAAACGGATTCAAATGGGGATCACTTTCTAAACGCCAAATCTTATAAAGTTATTGAATATAGTAGCAAAATTTCGAATAATTATTATAGCAAGCAAAGTAAGGAACTGAAAAGTAAATCTAGGCCTGTTTACAGCGAAACTGTTACGAAAAATGATGAAAAAAGGTGCTCTTTCAAGAAATTTCCGACAGATGATCTTCAAAACACTCCATCAAAGAAATTTGATGCTGCATCTTTCGAAAAAACGGAAACTAAGAACGGTGATGATTTTAAAACAAAAAAAGAACACAAGAATATTGTTAATGATGAATACAGTAGTACTAAAATAAAAGATATCGCTCCATCTGGTGATATTACTGTTAAAAAAACAGATAGTGATGTAAAATCTTGTCAAAATATATGGGACTCTAAGCGAAAAACACCTCAATCTGATTCAAAGAAAGGGAAGAGGGTAGCTGTCAAAAGAAAGAAAGCTGAAAATAAAGAACTTGTGAAGAATCCAAATATTACAATTTTTAAACCTTACTGCACAGATTCCAAAGAATGTGCGCTAAAGGTAAATAACGAATCTTATCACAACACTCAAATATCGACCGACGAAGGCATCGGTGCATCCGACGGCGAAGATGTATGTTCTTCGTCGGAGTCTGCCGGAAACATATCCTTACCTACCACGACGGCAGCTTCGGGTGAGGAATCGTTCTCCGGGATCAATCCTCGGCGGGATACCAAGGAACAGCACGTTTCTCACGTGTTTGCTCCCGGACAGCATGCTCACCAGCGTAGGTGTCTGATTTGGGCTTGTAAAATCTGTAAAAGAAAATCAGTGCCAATGGACAAAAGAAAGGCTGCCACAATGAGAGAACGGAGAAGACTCAGCAAATTAAACGAAGCTTTCGAATCATTAAAAAGACGTGCCAGTCATAATCCCAATCAAAGACTGGCAAAAGTTGAAATTTTAAGAAATGCGATTGAATACATTGAAGGACTTGAAGAACTGCTGCATGGATCCTCAAATAGTAGAGAAGGTGATTGCGACAGTAATAGCAGTGATTATGGGGTAAGTTGCAAGTTTGGATTTTTCTTATTGTTTTACAAATTTACTCATTGACTTATACCAATGCCCCAGAAAAACAGTTAGAAAAATGAAAAATTGTAGTTCTAAAAATGTGAATTAAATATTCTTAATAATTCAAGAGTAGATTACATTTTTGTTGGTACAAAATATTTTGACAAAACTGGTCTATAATTTGTCTTTCAGTATTTTCCCAGAAGATAATTATACCAAATTATACAAAACATTATATTAGCCAGTAGAAATTCTATTTGTCTTACTGTTTCTGTTAGAATTTTTTTTAAATTGTGGCGTATGAATGCAAGTAAAATTTATGCTTTATGCTTCAACAACATTCGACAACTGACTTTTGAGCTATTCTAACACTGAGACATAACATTCCAGCTGTCTTATATTATAAAAAGACAATAAATAATTATAAAATATCATATTACACACACTCCTGATAGCAAAAATGTGCATACCTCAAAAAAACTTTCTTTGATTTTTCCTACGATTTCTCAGGAGCAACGATGTTCATTATTTATAACGTATTAAGAATTCTTTTAGAAAATTTGGTATTCTGTTCTTTTCTACCTTTTGAGAAATTACAAGTTTTTGAAAATTACTGCTTTACATGGCATGATTTAGAAAATTACTTACATTTTGAATTATAATTAAATATTTTAAAAAATATTTTCTTTCATTTAAGAGCAAATTAAACTTCAGATTTTTTATTATAGTAACTATAGCTGTCGCTTCAACGTAATTAATATTTAAAATGTAATACTTAGAATAAAATTTTGGATAATGAGCCCTCTTCATGTCGAATGTGAAAAAAAATTGCTTAACAGTTTTTTCTTTGCATAATCTTTATAATTATAATCTTTATCTTATTAGAATAATATTTTTTTCTGAGTAATATTAGAATATATTCATCTCATTTACGTCCAATTAATATTCAACAGCAAGATATACAGAACAAATGGATTTCACTTGAATAGTTACTATTATATTGCTAAAAATTAGCTTCAAGCTTATCTGGTAGAATAAAATAACTAACTTTTCACTGCATCAAAGCACCATAATATTTAGTGGATTTCGTTTAACATTTTACTGGATTTTTAAAAATAACTATTCATTTTTAGTGAAGTTCAAGCAACACCTCAACATTGTTTTTCTGTTTTGTGATTTTACAGTGTATTGCAATATGATGATTTCTATTTTGAAGTAGTCACCATTATATAAAACTAAATTTACAAAGGAAATGATTGAAATGTTTTGCTATATAAAGATCATTGCGCTTAGAATATTCCATTTTTAAAGAGTATTTTTTTTAAAATTTGATTTACCTAATCTTTGCACTCGCAAACATTCGGTAACAAACATTTACTTCTTTTTTTTACATATATTATTTCTGAATATTTATTAATTAGTAGAAAGTTAATCCGCCTTAAAAAGTTTTAATTTTCTAATTAATAAATTTTTCAACTTAGAACATTCTCAACCTATTGTACTGTAAGCGGGTGCATGCTGTCACTTAAAAATATTTTCGTTTTTAATTACTTTGTTGAGTTTTTGGTCTAATGATTCGATATCAGACAAATATTCAACTTTTACTGAGCTTGAATTAATTTTCAATATTAATTTAATTGGCTTAATTTTCATACTACCGTTTCCGCATTCAATAGTTAAGTAATATATAACCATTTGTTGCAAACCCATTAGGGTTTGAAGTTTAAAATAAACAAATCTAATCATATGTCAAATAAAGAAAACACAGGAATAATTACAATAAGACATATGCGTATTTCATGAAACTTAAAATGGACAAAAATTACTTATGACATTTCATGTGTTAAAAATAAAAATTCCCAAAAGATTAAAAAAAAAAAAAATTGTTTCTCTGTTTATTTGATTCATCTCGAATTTTTTTATCTGCTAATACCAAAATGAACAGCAAAAGGCGATGATTTATTTCCATCAATCTGCCCTATAACTTCAATTATATAGTTTTAAAACTGATTATAAATTTTCTTATACATTTAAAAAACATTGAAATTTCTCCATTAGCACTGTCTTTGTCTCAACTGGAAAAATTCTAACCAGTATTATTATTTCATTGACTTAGATTAAATAAAATTAGAATTGAATATATTTTTTTAAATATTGAATAACGATTTTTCTAACAGGTTTTCCCATGAATATTTTAAAACTAATTTTATATCACGATTCATTTATTTTTAATTTTTTCCACTTATAATAGTCAGTGATTTTTTTATACTGTTTTCATTATACTGTTTTACAGCAAAAAATTACTTTTAAAGCAGTGTTTTTCAACGCATTTTTTTAAAAAAAATCTCATGGCATAATTATAATTTCCACGGCATCCTTAAAATCTGTGAATAAAAAAGGCATAATATATATATATATATATATATATACTATACATACAATTAAAATGAAATCACGTATGTGAAAATCAAAGGAAAATATTATATAAAAATTAAAGAAAGAGATATTGCAATATATATATATATATATATTAATGTATATACAAACACTAGTAAAATGGTCTGTCACAGCCTGAAATACATAATAATTTATTATAATGTGAAGTTAAAATATTAAATTCATCAAGACTATTTTTTTCTCTCTTTATTTTATATTATCGTATAATGAATTGCCCAAACTTAACGTTTTTAGACTAGCTGCTTTGAAGGACCGATTTTATAGAAAAGTGTACTCACAAAGATTATATCAAGAATCAAACCGATATTTATTTTCGTTTTCATTATTATTCATTGCAGAAATTCTCAGAAATATGATGTTGCGAAAGATTTATTGTAATCCTCTTAAATTCAGAATTGAAAAAAAAAATTAAAAAAAAATCCGTTGTCAGGGTGCGTAGAAGTGCTTAATTTTGCGTGTCACTATTTCCAAATAATAATATTTTACTAATTTATTTAATCGCAGAATTTAATAAGTCGAAGTATTTTCAGAGCCATAATTTTCCTCGGGAAGCATTAGTTTTATCTGAAGGTGCAAGGACATTTTAGTGATATCTCTGCATACTCTTATTAAAAACATTCAAATATTGAAATAAAATTGCAAGAAATGCTATTTTATTACATTAAATCTCGTCGGAAAATACATGGCATAGTTTAAATACACTGTGTTAATAAAAGTGATGCTTATGTTACTTGATAAATTCTTAGAACTTGGCTGAAAATTGTCGTGATCTTGAAATTTTATTTTTGTTAACATAAATTATTTTTTAAATAAGCAGTTACGTAAGTTTCATCTAATGAATCATCATCAAACCACCCCGTTTCTGCATTTCGAAATGCTTCTGCATAATCCACATTTAGCTTTTTTCTTTTAGTTGAACTATGTCGCCTGTAGCCAATAATCCAGATATCGCAACATAGAGGCGACATGTACGCAACATCCCACAACTCTTACGCTGACTCGTTTGCTTTTTTTTTTTTCTTTTAATGAAGAATTAGTGTACTTTTATTTGTCAGAGTTGCAGCATACGCACAAGAAAGATGTTCATGTTGCAGTTTTTTTCCTTCAAAATATGGGAAACCCGCAATGCAGAACTTGGACACGTTTTACATCAGTAAACAAAAATTAGCTTGCCGATAATGGCATGATCTCCAAGTCTGATGTTTCCCAATAAAATTTTACAGGCCGTATATCACTTCTCTGAAAAAAAAAAAAAAAATGGAACTCTATCAGGAGGTAAACAGATATGAGCACGAATGAAATCCCTGCAAGGTTTTTGTTTTATTTCGCATTGAAGGACTCGATGAACCAAAATAAACTTACTATTATTCAAAATCTTAAACTATTTGGTATAAAACAAGGTATACGGTATACGCTATTTTGGTTCATAGAATCCTAATTGACACACGTAAAAAAAAAAGAATCAAAATATACAAAAAAGATGTAAACACGTGCACTTGAAAAGGATAGTCTTGCAACTTATTCTTGTTTTTCAGACTTAAAACTTGTACAGACCTGAAGATTATAGGTTCAACTATAAGAAAATAACGTTTATTAATTTTAAGGAGAACAATTAGTTTTTATCAAATGACTCGGCGAAAATATGCAGCTTATCTAACCTTGTCTTTTAAACGTCTTCTTGATATTAAAGACATTTCTTTCATTAGAGATGGCATTTAATTATAGTGTTTTATTAATTTAAATCCTGTAAACTTACAAATGAATTTGTTTTGCTGTCTGAAACACATTTTATAATTCCATATTGAAGCATTAATGCTTTTCGCATAACAGTTGTTGTACAATCTTGTTAAATTTTTTGTAATCAGTCACTTGAAATCCATCAGTTCAGTACTAGATATCAATTTAGGGGTCATCTTCAAAATATGAACTTTTAAAAATAAACATAACTTGAAATAAATATCACAAATTTCATGACAATATTTATTTAATCTAAATATAAACAATGTAAAGTTTTTCCATATTGTCATATTTTGATGTAGCTAAATACATAATAATATACTGTTCCTTCAAAATTTTCGTCCTTTTAATGAAGTTATCCTTTGAGTTTATTATACATTCCAAGAGTGGCGAATGATCGTACAAACGGGCCAGTTGATGCCACTATTTCAAATTATTTAATCCTTATTTAATCGCAGAATTTCTGTCACTGAAAATGAGGACGATTACTATTCTGAAACATTGGTGACAACTGGCCCACTGACATGCGGGTTCGCAACCCTTGATATATATCTCGATTAATGGAAAGGCATTGTACAATATTTGCAAATATTTTCAAAAATAATATTTGCAGCATTAAGTACAGTAGGTATTTTATTTTTTCCTGCATTTTTTCTTGAATTTTTCTTACTTAATGTGTTACTGCTATTTGCGTTACTGCATTTTTAACTAAAAAATCCGATACCGTAAGTCTACCTATGATTATTTAATGCTTATTGAAATAAAAAAATCGTGTTATTTCACTTACTGTTTTAAGCCAGTTAAATCCATAAAAGAAATTTCGTATCAAATTTTAAAATAATTTTATGAAATGACTTTAAAAGGTTGTTATGAAGATTGGAAAATGCACTGAGGTTTAAGAGAGAGTGTTGCACTTGTCGATGAATGTCCTATTCCAACTGAAAAAATATACTTGGAATTCATCCGGGAATTCACAGTGCAACATGATCCAAATGCGCATAAATTAAACGTTTCATTGACACGAAGTCCACATTAAAATTTTTAAATTAAAATTAAAAGCATTTAAAATTTTATCTATCGTAAATTACAGTAAATTAAGAGTATTTTTTAGTATATTATTAGTTAATAATATACTAAAGTATTATCTGTGTTAGTATCGCTTTAATATCAAAAATCTAAATCAGTCCTAATTATTTTGAATTTCGAATCCCTTATAAATAAAAATATTTTTTAACAATAATTAAAATAGTAGCTACTTTCGCTGACAATTAAAATTTAATTATTAAATGTGCACTTCAGATTCTTTTTAAGCATGTTAGCCATACAAGTAATTTTTTTGTTTTGTTTTGTTCACAATCAATCTGCTCTTAAATTGCTTCACGTTTCCTATTTTTCTAAAATCTTCTTGACTGTTTGTATTTATATGTTCTTCAAATGCAGAGTAGTAATATGAAGAAATGTGAATTTAAAACTATATTGTTAGCTAATATAAATTTTTCGCAAATATATTATTATATGTAGGTCATTGTCAATGCAAATAGAAGAATAGTGCAGTAATTCTTATTAACAATGAATATCAATTACGCTTAGGATTTAAAGGGTCTTAGGAAGAAAATAATAATAAAACCACTTCATTATAAAAATTAATTCATTTTATTATATTTAATAATATGATTCATTTATTTCATTGGAATATAAAAATAAGTAATTTGAAAAATATTTGCATAATCCATGTATTAGGGCAGTGATGCATAAAAGAAACCCCCGCAACGGAATCACAACGACTGTATACCTAATACTTCATTAGCGCAGCTAAAGTCTTCACCTGTGAGTGGTTTTAAATCATCATTACTCAATAAATGAAAAGATTCTTTGTTTTACACGTTTATAAATTAGTTTTAGTAAATACTCGACGTGTGAAAACAGACAATGGAAAGTACAAGCAGCCAAAATAAATTTAGCATTCAGATGTTCTAAGGTTTCATAAAAAGAGATCTTTTGCCAATTCACATCAAAATAAAACACACATACTTTGCTACTATTCATTCTGACTCTCTTTCATTCATTTCGCACCGAAGAAAGGGCTTCCATTAAAAAGTCTTCAAACAGTTGTTTGCTAAAGTCTGTTTATGTTTTTCCTTTCGTTGTTCTTAGAAATCATTTATTCAACTTAACACTATAGGTTTTGTATGTCTCATTAATTTTTTAGTGTTCTGGGTGCGGTTTTAAATCTTAAATTCTCCCTTTCACTGCTCCAGTAAATAATTAACAAAATGTAATGCACGTATATGTGTTTTCTTCTTCAAGTGACAAAAAATATGAAATAAGATGAATAGATTGCTATCGGTGGTTTAAAAGAAGAATATATTTCAATCATTCCACTAATAAAATCTTTTTTATTATAGCAAAGTTTGAAATTGTGAAAATATTTTCTTATATATCCCAGAATCTGTAAGCTCATTCATAATTCAAATATTCATTCATTTGCCTTTAAAACAGAACAAGTAATTTTTATGCAAATCATTTTGAGGACCCGCAACTCAAATCACCGCATTCTAAATTCAACTCAAAACGCGTGAAGTAGTAGAAAACAATACAGCAAACCTTATGCACGTATCGGTTGAATGTGTGTAAAACTCAGTAAGGCCAGACTATTAGTAATTACAATCATGTAATCGTAATCGATTTCAATCGATTGAAAAAAACTCTATTATCTCATTGTAGTCGTAATATTGAAGGTTGTTCTTCTAATAACGGCAAAGTAAATCGTAATAAAGAAATTTTACTCAGATTACAATCAGAATCTAATCGCAATCACATCGGAAAGTAATCGCATTGCAATCTGTATTGAAAATCCATGTAATTGAAACTTCTACACAAAATGACAGCGTATTTCCTCCTCTTTACCATTTTCCATTCAAAAACACTCCATTCCTACAGTTTGTTTGAAAGTTGAAAATATCATTGTATCATCTTCAATATCGTGAAAATTATGAACAAAAATCTAGGCTCAGCTTAGAGTGCAATGCATTATACTTTTAACTGAATAAGTGGATTGCGCCCCTGGTTTCCATTAGAAAAATTGTTTGTCTTGACGTGTGCTATCATCTTTTAAATTATGATCATTATTCATGTTACGACCTGTATATATATATAAGTTCTAGTGGAGATTTTCATTATAACATTTCTAAAATTTGAATATTACATTGAGACAGCTACACAAAGAATTTAATTAGAGTTTGAGGGATTCGTAAAATGTTGATTATGAAATCCGTGTAATCGAAATGTAGAGATAATTAACTTGTTCAGCAATCGTAAATCATCAAAGAAAGTTCAATTGTAACTAAACAAAATCGTATTTTAAAATCTAAAAGAAATAGGTAATCAGAAATTGAATGGTAATCTATCTTTCATCAGCAGAGACATAATCATAATCTGTTCTTGAAAATTTAAATTAAAAGTAATCACAGTCATAATCGATTATAGTCTTCTGTAATCGACTTTAAGTATGAATAAGACGCAATTCAGGACCTAGTGGAAGGAAATTATTTTATGAAGGATGAAATGAATGTTGATGAATAATTTTAAATCTTTTATTTTATTGAACATAAATTTATATGATTTAATAAAAACATTTTAAAATCGAGAAAATTCAAGAAACGCTTCGAAAACAATGAACTTATATCTTTCTTCATAAGACGGAAACAAATTTATGCCCATTAGGAAGACTAGCCTTCCCGTTTGTTGTTGTTGTCGTGTCCAAGAAAATGCCATGGCAATTTCCGAAGAAGAGGATTGCCAGAGCTTCGAGAGAGGTTGAACTTCTAAAGCGAATTTGTAATTTAGATCCTATGTTTATTGGCAATTCAAACCTCGAAAACTTTGAATCCACAACTTATTTAACGTGAACCAGATGCCGTAAGCATACACAATGATATGTGGCTGTCATCAAGCTTCGAACCCATAATCTTCCGATCATGAGGCGGATGCGCTATAACGGCCCAGCATTCCTAATGAAACGACCTATAAATTTAATTGCTAGCGAAGCTACAATTGTGTTTCCTCTTATTTCCGATAATTTCAAGAAGGTTTTCTTAAACCATGTGACATCCAGTATTTATACTCCTCAGTAGCTTATAGTCTTTTTCCACGTGAAGGTGCAAATTTGTTATTGCCGTCCTTGGATATATCATGCTAGCATTCGGTTTTTAAATTAATTACATACATGTAATTTTTTCTTCTTAATTAACATGTCTTGTTTCATTTTAATATACTATCAGTTTGAAAATAACTCCAATGGTTTTTAATGGTACTGCATACTCGTCTCTATTATAAACTCTATATAACGAATGTATTTAACGGATTCAACGTCAGATCATAGCCATCATTCTTAAAGGTGCTTTTCAGTAATTGAGTCTGGCTGTGTTTGTTTTGCTACCGCAGCAGAAATAAATTCCCATTAGCTGCTAGCATTGCCCCCTCTTGCTGTGTCGTTCATGTTCGTTATTTTTGGCCGCCGTTACTAATTCACTACACTTTTTCTGTGTCTTTAGCTCCCACGGTTACAAACCGAGAGACGCGATATATTTTTGGGTATGATAAATCGCAAACCCGCGGGAATTCACTAAGTGCAGCGATCATAGCCACTTTGTTACTCCTTCTCCTTCTATATATTTTTAAAAACTTCATTTTTATTCCGACGTATCTTTCTTAGTGTCATAGAGAATTTCTTAATTAAGGTGTCATACCAGGTACTTTTTCAGGCTCACTATGTGACATTTTCTCCATTAAGTACAGTATATAGTTAAAATTCTTGGTTTTTTAGTGGGTTGAGAAATAAGGAATATTTTCAACGTAAAATATTACTATTTACTCTTTTTTTTTTTAATGAAGTGTGTATTTTCAACGATATTTCTGAACCAACTTAAGACAAGTTATTTTTTATTTTTTTTTGAAAAAGCATTATAAATATTATCACTTGATTTTCTTTTTTCTTTTAATGCATGATAGCAAGTAGGTACAATATATGCCAAATAAATTTAGTTAATTTTTCAAAATAGCTTTTAAGTTTTTAAATGTAAGTCACGGGATTAAAAAAAAAAGTAGAGTATAAAATAGTATATTTCAATCTATTACGTGGGAAAATCCCAAGCTACAATATTATTATTTAATCACTTTTAACTTGTGAAATTTATAATCGAAACTTATTGTTTTATGTTGTGTGAATGTTAAGATTACAAAAATATTTCTCGTAGCTTCATTTAATAAAGATGAAAAAAAAGACAGTAAACAGATTTGAAGCCTCCCCCAAAAAGTTTAAAGAATTTTCTGTCTTTTAAAAGGTGAATTTAAGGAAATCCCACGTGCTCAATTCAAATATCGAATTATTTTTTTTTAATTCAAGCATAATTTTTACAGTATGATATACCATAACTGCTAACTTTTACGCTTTTGTTATTACCACTTTTCCGAATAGTAATTTTAACTTTATTTAATTGTTGAAATTATGTGATTAACTAAAGCGAAGACTACTATTCAAGAATAGTTGTAACAAAAAACATAAAATTAGCCAGATGTGATCGACTACGAATGAGAATTAATGAGGCAAATCTTTTAATGCATGATAGCAAGTAGGTACAATATATGCCAAATAAATTTAGTTAATTTTTCAAAATAGCTTTTAAGTTTTTAAATGTAAGTCACGGGATTAAAAAAAAAAGTAGAGTATAAAATAGTATATTTCAATCTATTACGTGGGAAACGTAACGATATCAGTTTCAAATAATATTTTATTACTCATTCATTCTCATTCGTCAGTCATTACTGAAATAGATATCGTATAATTTGTAAATTTTTAATTTTATAAAATTGCACGAGTAAAGATTACATTTACCCAAAAAAGTCTAATTACCGTGAACAAAAATGAACTTTTAATTACATATTTTATATTGTTATAAATCTTCGTTTTTGTAAACAGTGAATATAAACTTTAGGTTCAATTGAAACTACCGGATGTAGGCAACACAGTTGTAACAAAAAACAGTTGTAACAAATAACATGTATAGTTGTAAAAAAATACATAAAATTTGCCAGATGTGATAGACTAACGAATGAGAATTAATTAGTAATGCAATTTCGTTTCATATCAGTTTCAAATAATATTTCATTACTCATTCATTCTCATTCGTCAGTCATTACTGAAATAGATATCGTATAATTTGTAAATTTTTAATTTTATAAAATTGCACTAGTAAAGATTACATTTACCCGAAAAAGTCTAATTACCGTGAACAAAAATGAACTTTTAGTTACATATTTTATATTGTTATAAATCTTCGTTTTTGTAAACAGCGAATATAAACTTTAGGTTCAATTGAAACTATCGGATGTAGGCAACACAGTTGTAACAAAAAACAGTTGTAACAAATAACATGTATAGTTGTAAAAAAAAAAAAAAAAAAAAAAACATAAAATTTGCCAGATGTGATAGACTAATGAATGAGAATTAATGAGTAATGCAATATCGTTTGATATCAGTTTCAAATAATATTTCATTACTCATTCATTCTCATTCGTCAGTCATTACTGAAATAGATATCGTATAATTTGTAAATTTTTAATTTTATAAAATTGCACGAGTAAAGATTACATTTACCCGAAAAAGTCTAATTACCGTGAACAAAAATGAACTTTTAGTTACATATTTTATATTGTTATAAATCTTCGTTTTTGTAAACAGCGGATATAAAGTTTAGGTTCAATTGAAAGTATCGGATGTAAGCAACACAGTATGTCATTTTATGTTTTATGAAAGTTGATTTTAGAAATAGATAAAATATTATTTACTAAGCTGCATGTAATAATGTTGTGTTATTGTATACAAACTTTTTAATCTCTAACTTCTCACATTCTTTTTTCCAGAAAAAATAGCTAATAATATTGCTAAGTACGGAAATTGCCGTGACGTTTTTCAACATGATTAATATACTCTTGACTAGCTAATTCTTAACCCCTTTACTACATGTTTTTTTTCTTGTATCTGTAAGAAAAACAATTTTTTGATAATGCGTAGAGTAAAACGTGTAAAACTGGTTATAAAAGAGTTACTTTTAATCGTTCGATTCTTTTATAGATTTTTTTTAAATAAAAAAAAATATATATTCACCTTATAACATTTTACTTTCTCTTTATAATATATATATATATATATATATATATATATATATATATAATAAGCTTGATTCACGTTCCTATGTTTCTCTAAAACGAAATATACAATATTTTTCAAATTAATGCATACCAGTGATTTTTAAATGTTATGTCGTGGCATACTGTTGTGCCGTAAGAGGACTTTAGGTGCGCCAATAAATTTTTCAGCCAAGTTCTACCAATCTTTTAAAAAATAACAGAGTTATCGTTACTTTAACAATACAACATTCTATGTTATACATTTTACTTTGGAGTGAGGTTTAGTGCTATAAAGTTGCACTTATTCGAAGTATTTTTTTGTGTTTGTATACGCTTTGTAAGAGAGAAAATCATAAAAATGGTGTGAAATGTCTTTGTTTTAAGTGCATATGCAGGTACGTCTGAAAACGTAAATATTCCAAAAGAGGAAAAGTTGACAAGAAATAACAAATAGCAGACAGTTGCAATAAAAAAGAAATCAACAGCTGATATTACAATCAGTTTCTTTTCTCTCAATTCAGAATTTTTACTAATTTTTTACTTCCCCCCCACCCCCCCCACACACACACGAAAAAAAAAAAAAAAAAAAAAAAAAAAAAAAAAAAAAATCTTGCGATTTCAACATTATATTTCTCATAAATGAATTTCTCTGTGACTGTTAAAGATAAAAATAAATTTCGACTAGAGCATTGGAAGAAGATGTAAGAGTATACCTCTCCGGAAATTCTATCTTAAAAAGAAATTGCTCTAATTAAAAAAATAAATAAATCGAGCTCAGATATCTTATGAAATGTTATTGTATATTTCTGTGAAAAATTAAAAAAAAATAAATTTTAAGATTTTTAATAGCGCTGCTATTATAAATTACAGTATTTTTTTTTTTTTTTTTTTTTTTTTTTTTTTTTTTTTGGGCTTTGATGGAGTATTTTTTTAATAATATTTATTTTTTCTCATGGAGTGTGTTTATGAATGAATTCGAAAAGATATGTTCTTATCATTTACTTTTTCATCATCACAATTTTAGCATGCCGCAGGAGTTTAACCAGGAGTTAAGTTGTTAAAGCTTTGACTTTAATAGTTAATATGCTATATTTTAAATTTTATGTTAAATATTCCATATACTCGTAATACCATACATATTAATAGCAAAGCGTCAAATGGAAATTTTACTGTATTATGCATGCGTCATGTTACCATGTCACATATTTGTCATTAAAATGTGAAGTCTTCGTCAGAGTTGCGAATTGATTAAATCAGTGGTACTCAATACACACGTCCCGCGAGCTACATCGATAACACTTTTTCAGAATAGAAATTTTCACAAGGTCCTTCTTGAATTTGTGGGAACGAGATGGCAGATCAGATGGCTAAATAAGCAGTAAATGATGATAAGTTTTCATAAAACTTCTTGCCATATCCTGCATGCTCTCTCAAATCTGTCTTAAAATATTCATTTTGTCAGCGTCACCGGGTCATTCAGGAATTTGCAAGGCTGGAATTTTTCAATGGCTGGAAGATCTTATTCCCCAAGTTTGGACTACACTTTTCATTAACAATAGATATTTGTATTTATTTTTTACAAATCGTGGTCCATTTAGGCAGTATCTCTATCACATAAATAAGCGAGATTCCCCGTACTGCATATGTAATAAACTTTCAACTTGTATTATATTATATTCACATTATATTCTATTAACATGAATAAAGAGTACATTATATTCTAGAATGTCCTTTAACTTCTCATTTTCACCTCAAAAAACTACCATTAATGTTCTGAAAAGATTGGTTTAAATTTTTCCTGGATTAACCAATTCTCCTGGATCGAATCTCAAAATGTATGAATTTCATTCAGATTAATGAACGTATTTGTCAAAACCATTTTCCTGCTCCTTTTTTAACTTTCTATACCTTTCTTTTGTTTTCTCACAGTGTGGTGCTCTTTACTTCGATTTGTTATGTGTATATGTTGATGTTTTTCTTAAGGTTATATTAATACAATCTCTTTTTAAGTTGATAAATTGTTGTTTTCTATTTATCTTGGTTTTATGTAATTGAATAGTAATACGTGTCCTCCCCCCGTAGTTGCACTAAAGCTATAAAGTTGTAAAACTTCACTCCCCGGAGTGGTTATCAATTTATCTATTTATTTTATCTCGCAATTTCTGTCATTAAATAGGACGAATATTACTTGTTGCAAATAGCAGTGTGAAAATACGTTTCGCAAAAAGAGGATTAAGTGATACTAAAATTTATATCTGACACGAAGCATATTTAGTCAAATGACTCGCATGAAGACGTTCTATTTTTTGAAAAAATTTATTTTCTCCCCTGGACGGAAAATATTTCATAACCTACATTTTTTTTTCTTTTCTAAGCAAGATAATAAAAGATATACCAATAGTACATTATCAGAAATTCTAATTTCATGAACTAATACTATTTGAATTTATTATAAAATGGATAAAGTGATACACTTTAAATTTATTACAAATGTTCGCTTTTACTTAATAACAAAAAGTAATTTAAAGTAAAACCTCGTTCCCATATTATGTTTAAAAATTTAAATTGAACGAAGACGATGAAAGAGTTAATTAATTCGGATCCATCTGACTAATATTCAAAATATAACAGATGTCTCAGCATCAAATGCTCTAATACCGCATTTAGTGAAATTCAATGCGATGGAAATTGGATTCTAGTGACTGGACATGCATATGAACAGATGACTTCAAAGTGCAAATAAAATACAGCAACAGTTTTAACTTTAAACTTTTTATTAGTTTCATGGCTAAATAGCTCTTTTTAAAAAAGAGTTAGTTAAACTCTGTTCTTTGTTTTGAAAGTTGAACTTTTCGTTTATTTTTATTGAATATGGTGTTATATGGCTCTTTACTTGCACAATCAGAGCTGTTTACTTACCAGTGTCAAATTAACTGATATTTGATATACTACGCCATCTAAATATGTTATGATGCATTCTATCATAACATGTTTAGGTATTTTGGCTTCTGAGTCAATTAGTAGTTCTTCAGTTAGCTCTTTATAAAACAGTATCTCAAAAGTAAAAGTGCGTGTTACAAAAGACTGCATTCTCAATGTTTACATGAAAAGTCTAAAAATAAGGGTTTTATGAAATTCACTCAAAAATTTAATGTTGATTGGTTGTTTTCTGTTCATTATAGTCAATTATTTGCGCAAGGAATATAGGCCGAGGGGGTATAGTAGATCAGTTTCAACCACGTGATCACCAGCCCACCAAAAGTTATCAACCAATCATAATCGTGGATTTGTAGCCTGTATTACGAGCCAACCAATCACAATCCACGTTCTTTGGCGGGCAAACAAAAAACAAAGCTAGTTGCTAAGGTGGTTGCTAGGGTGTGACGTCAGTTGAAACTGATCTATAAGGGTCTTCATGAGGGAACCTAAATCCGTATTTACGCAGCATTACGTAGGTTCGAAGAAAACCATGGAAAACTACAAAAGGGTTAGGCCGACAAGCGCAACATGGGTTCGAAATCAACACATCTCGTCTACTTGCTTTGAGAGCAGAAGTTTTCTGCCACCGCACAGTGGAGTATTTGATGCAAAATCCTGGGCAAAAAGACAGAAATTAAAATTTGCTCAACAATTGCAAAAGGCATATTTTATAACAGCTGACTAACTGGTGCATCGATCTATGTGTATTACAGGAGTATGAGTTATATCCGTCGGCTCTTAGCCTCAGTTGAAGTGAAAGTTTCTTTGTGAGAAGACGTGCTTTTTTGTTAGGTTTCAGCTTTGTTATTGTGTTTAAATATATACTTTGACATGTGCATTAAATAATTTTATTTTTCATATAATAAAGAATTATTTAAATTGAAAATTGGTTAATATTAAGCCATTTTAGATCAAATTTATTGAAATATATTTATTGAAATATATTTATTGAAATATATTTATTGAAATATATTATCTAATATATTTAAAGCTTTTTAAAGCTATGTCGGGGTTTGTCGGACCATTTTTGAATTATAATCGTATTGGTTATTAGTTTTAATACATTTTTTTTAAATTTCCGCATGTTGTTGCCATTTTTAGATATCAATTTTCTTTAGAAGGACTGCAAACATATTAAAAACAGCATCTCTATACTATAGAGAATCAACTTTGACAAATACTAAACGCAAGTAATTTATATATTATATGCATTGATTTTTATAAATAATTAAACATTCATGTGTAGTAAAATTAACCATTATTAATTAAACATTACTTGTAAATAAAACAAACCTATCAACAATTAATTTCCTCTTATAAACAATAAACAATTAAGTAAACATTGTATTATATATTTATTTAAATAAATAAATACATACATAACATTAATTAAGTGTATTTACTTACAGTAAGTCAACAACAATGGTTTTACTCGTAACTTTAAAACACATGAAAATTAATTTTGGCAAGGATTTTGCGTCAAATACTCCACTGTACGCCGGTTGTGGCGAAACTGTAAAGATATATAGTTAAAAAAAACTTTACTCGTTCAAATATATGTATTTGAATAATAATATTAAAATTGTGTGTTATAATGTCTGAAAATACATTCATAACTGAAAATTTTAACTAGACAACTTTGTTTAACTAGACAGTCATACACATTTTTTTTTTTTTTTTTGATTTTTAAATAGAAAACATAGAAAATTATTCTGACACACTTCATGCTATTAAAAATATGAAACTTTCTCATTTAAAGAAGCTATTATTTTAGTACGTTATTTCAGATGATTCTTGAACGCATTATAATTTTCATAATTTTTGTATATTTTTCTTATGCTATTTTTTTAGTACTTTATTTCAGATGATTCTTCTATTATATTGCCATTATTTTTGTAAATTTTTGTTTAACCATGGAAAATAGATTAATTGATGTTTTTCATGTCTGTAGGAGTGCATTACTTATACAAGGGGATTCATAATAACGGCTCTATAATTTACAGAAAATCCAAGAACGCAAAACCTCGCAATAATAAAACGGAGTAGAAACCTACTTATTCAATGAAAAACACAGGGTGCTCCACTCTAAATGAAATCAGGTTTCTGTTAATAACTTTGATTAATAAAGTAATCAAAGTTATTAAATCAAATAAATAAATTTTTCTGTTAATAAAGTGAAGATGTTGTAATGGAAATTTGAAGAGATTCAGCTTGCTTTGTGCAAAATATAACATCAAAACAAGCACTGAAATTACCTGCGTCCATAATACGCGTAACACGACGCTCTACATTTTGAAATATGGTTTTCAGTGAATACGGCACCACTGATTAAAGTACTTTTCTTTTTCAGCACTTTTGATGATATTATTACATATAAAACATAGCAAGGTCTCCAAATTTTGCAATATATTCATTGCTCACGAAATTATTAACTAAAACTCGACTTAGGTTAGAGTGGAACACCCTGTGTCTTTGTCTGATTAAGCAGAGTATTGACCACATGTACCTATGTTATTATTGCTTAGTAGTTTGTTTCTGACACACCTGCAAATTATTGAACAGCTATTTTTAATTAACCTGTATATTAGTAACTAAGTTTTGCTCACCAATTATTTTTCCTTATCCGAAGAAAATATTATTAGACTTATCCGAAATTTACAGTGGCACTAAGAGATGACTCTACTTAGTCTAAGTGTTAGAAGTCCAATGCGTCTCGTGCTTGTTATTTTAATCTAAGGAAATAAGATTTCCTCTGATTAAAAAAAAAAGAATTTTTAAACTGGTAAATTTTTATGCACATTTAAGAAAAATTAACCTCTTTCCTACTTACACTCAACATATCAATTACAATAAATTAGTGCATAAAACCGAGGCACTTATTAATAATTTAAAATTCCAACTCAAGGAATTTTACAAAATTGATTTCAACAGAAATTGCTTTGTTTAATGTTTGAAATTGCTTTGTAGAATGAAGGGAAAGAAGAAATAAAGGACTGAAGTGGTACTGACGTGGTTAATCCATCATATGAAGCATCTCTAACTCGTCATTCGGTAACGAAATCAGGGCGGTAATGACATGCATAAATGGTATACTCTGGGCATAATCGTGTGACTTGATGCTTTTTATACAAATTTGAAATACTCAGATTTGTTTACAAAACGGATTTTACGACATCTGAAGAGCGATTAATTTTTAATATAACATTTTTTTAAAAGAAATTTTAGACAAAAATCAGTTGATTATTTAAATTTGGAAATAACAAAAATCGTGCTCATTTTAAGAAAGGACTCCACAGAAATTAGATTCGTAGTAAGGTAATTCTAAAAACCATGGAAATTAATTAATTCAGCTGTTAAATTCAATCAATATGAGCTTTTCGAGTCGCAGTTAAAAGAACACCTGTGGATCTGCTTCGACTTTATTGATTTGCGATACTTGTACAAAAGTCAGGTGAAGTTCCGGTCAGGTGTGCATGTTTTCATTATATTAAAACCCACGGCATCAGTTTAGATTGCATCTATTTTTATTTGTATAATCCACTGAATTTTCCAGTCTTAATTTCATAATAATATTAATAATAATTATTATTATAAAAAAATGTGAAATTAAACTACACACTCGTAAAATCGATGTGGCTTCTATTCTACTTATTAGAAATTAATATAAACAATAAAGACTTTTTTTATGATATAGGTATATAACATTGCATAATTTCGCACAAATCCCCGTAGAAACGTACGGCAACATTTAACTACTATAATGTTATACAAAATCATTTTTTTATATGTCCGAAATTACTGTTAAATTTTATATTTAGTAGTTACTTTGTATGTATTTTATTGAAACAAAGTAACTTGAAGACAAAAAAAAAAAAAAAAAAAAAAAAAAAAAAAAAAAAAAAAAAATCTGATCGCAGAAACATTATTTATATGGATATTTTTCCATAAAATTTCATTTATTAAATTTTTATCAAAAGACAATTTAAATCTTCGTTCTAATATTTATGAATTTTTATCATAATTCGTCGTCTAATATTTTGGCGATTTCATGACCTTAATTAAGGTAGTTACCCTTATGTTATCTGACTAGACACATAAATTATAATAATTATTATTTTTATTCGTTTGATGTATAAGTCACAGACTATACAAACTTTATGTCTGGAAATGTCGACTTTGCTTAAATTAAAAATGGTGTTGCGTCTATAACTTGTTTTTAATAAGTCATCTGTACTTTTTCAAATTAGACTTTTATTAAACTAGTAAAAGTTATTACATTTTCTCTTACTATTAATTATGATTTGAAGATTTACTGCTGGTTCAAGTTGCTTAATTTTGAACGCCACATTTTTCATTTCTGAAAGGATTCTTCTGCACAGTATTTCATTCAATTTAAAATCAAATATTTTTCAGCGATATTACTAAAACTTTTGTTAAGTGCTATTATTAGTTTAAAAAAAATATTCCACAGTGTATATTACATTAAATATGCATTATGGTAACGTTTGCACATAATATACAATTTATATTACATAGTATTACTTTAAGAGTATGACTTTTGTGGTATTTAAATTTGTTTTCTGGAAAATTCTTTATTAAAATTAAAGCAGTATATAAATTCGAAAAGCTTTAAATGGATGACGGACAATAATTTCTGAAAAAAAAACACACCAATTATTTCTTTATTATTATTATTATTATTATTATTATTATTATTGTTATTATCATAATCGTCATTTGAATTAAAAACAAAATATACTGTTCGATACACAAACTTGTGTTCGATGTGTTTGTGTTCGATACACAAACTAACTTATCTATATGAAAAGCTCTATTAAGACTTATAAGATTTTATAAGCTTAGAGCTGTGTTTAATTATAAGTCTCTTTCCTGAATTTTGATTTTTCGTAACTTACAAAGCAAAAAATTAATATAATTTTTTCAAAGGGTAAATAAAAATTTCTTTTGAGATCCTTGAGCGAAATTATATTAAGATATTTACTAATATTTACATTTACATAAAAATCACTCCCTAAAAAGGGATGTTTGTGTTTTTAGTACTATTAAAAATGTAATAAAAAAAGACGCTCTTTTATGCTTTGAGGCTAAAAAATATATACAAATTGAGAAAACTTTGGATGAAAAAATATATAATCTCCATTTAATCGTAGAAATTTTCAGACTAAAATAAAGGGAATATTACTGTTCGAAAAAGTAGTACTACGCGGGCTGTAGTTGCGCTATACTTGGCTAATGAACGATGTAAAATTTTTATATATTTTTTAAGTTTTGGTGCTATTACTAAACATTTTAATGATTGGTAGTGTTTTAAACTACCTTAAATAATCCATAATATTTTTTGTACAATATTTTGCAATAAAATTACAAGAGGTGTCTTCTTCAACAAATGAAGAGGTTAATATGAAAAACAAATAGAAAAGAAGTCATCCATTTCCACAAATACTTTTTCATTATTAAAAAAAAAAAAAAAAAATTATGATAGGGAGATTAAAAATCAAATCTTTTCTCTTAAATATGAAGTTTTGTTAAAAACAAATAATATAATTTTTAGAAAATAAGTGTATCAATTCCTTCATTATGAGTACGAAGAAAAATATTTTAAAGTGTCTTAAAATTTCGTTTTGTTGCATTTCTTGAGAATGAAAGCTTTATACTCTGCATTGCAAGGGTAGCAGTGTTTAATATTTTTTGTATAGTCGCAACCACTATTTCCAGAAAATAATCTTCGTGATAGATTTCTTTAATATGTGCAACAGGAATCTGCTATATTATTGTTTGTAAATTATCTTTGCGAATATATTAAAAATATAGGACGCTGCGACCTCTGGCATTGGGATGTCTCGCGGATATTCCTGATGATGTTAGATTTTAAAACACAACATTGTTTATGGAAATTAGTAATCCCTCAAATATTTTGTTCTGTTTTTTCTTTCTTTCTTTCTTTATTTTTTGCATGAACGGTAAATAGTTTACAATAGTTACAATAGCTTACAATTTTTAATTTATAGCATTGCAGGATATTTGACATCAAAGGAAGTATTTGAACTATTTTTTTTTTTAATAAAATAGTTTATCATATATTATAATACGAGCAAATCTTGTGTGTGTGTGTGTGGTTATATATATATATATATATATATATATATATATATATATATGTGTGTGTAAATTTTATTTTAAAAACAGCTCTAACAATTTTGACTAAATTTTATATCCTACCATTTTCGGGCACGAGAAATCCATTGGGCTAGGTCACATGTTCGAAAAAATTCGATTTGTGGGTCATTTTGGGTCACCACGGGTCAGGGTCAAGCTAATTTTATCTAAAAAAACGGCTCAAACGATTTTGATTAAATTTTATATCCTACCATTTTGGATTAATAGAAAAGAATTAGGCTACGTCCCATGTTCGAGAAAATTCGATTAGTGGGCCATTTTTGGCTCATTACGGGTCAAGCTAATTATATCTAAAAAACGGCTCTAACGATTTAGACTAAATTATGCATCCTGCGATTTTGGGGCACGAGAAGACTGTAGACATAGGGTTAAGAAGGTAGGGGAGAAGACATAGGGCTAGGTCACATGTTCGAAAAAATTTGATTAGTGAGTTATTTTGGTCATGGGTCATTATGGCCCAAGTTATTTTTACCTTAAAAACGGCTCAGACGATTTGATGTAAATTTAGTATCCTACAGTTTTCGGGAACGAGAAAACTATTGGGCTAGGTCACATGTTCGATAAAATTCGATTAGTGAGTCATTTTGGTCATGGGTCATTATGGGTCAAGCTATTTTTATCTTAAAAAGGATCAGACGATTTGAACTAAATTTAGTATCCCACAGTTTTCGGGAGCGAGAAGACTATTGGGCTAGGTCACGTGTTCGAGAAAATTTGATTAGTGGATCATTTTGGCATGACTATGCGTAATGCGTTTCAATAGAAATGAAGAATGCAACAGTTTTTAAGTTGTTGAATAGTTGTCAGTAAACGAAGCCGGAAAGGTGTCACCATTTTGCCAAATTTGGAGAAATATTGGCGACATCATGCTGGAAAACTGACTTTCAATATTACCAGTGACAAACACATACTTGGTGCAAATTCAAATATATTTCGTGATATTTGAACTCAAAGCTAATTTTGACCGAGCATAGCTCGGTCTTCCCTGCTCGTACTATTTAAAAATCGTATTAGATAATAGAAGGTTTCATATATCTCCTATAGAAATAAATATATAAACATATAGTGTTTCACTTTGAAAATATGCCATTCGCAACTAAATGGATATGCTTTTAAGACTCACAATTTTATATTAAAATTGATAGAAAGTGTAATTAACTTTCGCCCTACCTGAACTTAACCTTAACTTTGTAATTAACATTATTTAATCGGCAATATTAATAAAGTAGATTAAAAAAAATGCTTTTAATATCGGATTTAGGCTCACAGATATTTTTGTTACGAATGAGAGACCGATGGAAATTTTATAGCGGGACACACTATTTGATTGTATCTTTACAATAAATAAATAAATAAATAAAAATGATAAAGGTATTGATGCCAGAAGTTTCAAGCTATTTTTATAAATAATGTAACTTTTAATAATGTTTTAAACTTTTCATATGTTATATTGGGGAGTTCACGAGACCAACAGCCTTCTTCACTCACGCGAAAACACCCACTCGCTAATGTTAATCCTATGGAGGAAATATTTTAAGATATTTCTTTTGCATTTCAATAATTTTAAGTGATTTTTTTGCAGTGGATAGCTGAGGTCGATATCTATGCAGGCGCTTTTTTTTTTGATTTTGATTACAAGTTTTTTTAATTAAGATACTTTCACTTTCGGAACCGGTTTCGAAAGTGAAAGTATCCTCAATTAAAAAAACTGCAAACAAAATCGAAAAAATAAAAAAGTGCCTGCATACAGATGGACCTCAGCTATCCAATGCAGAAAAAAAATCATTTAAAAATATTGAAATGCGAACGAGATATCTTAAAATATTTTCCTCATAGGATTAACATTAGCGAGCGGGTGTTTTTGCAAGAGTGAAGAAGCCTCTTAAAGGGTATATTTTACGATTTGAGATAAACAGTTCTGCACATTTATCCAGTTGTTTATTATTTATCAATATCTATACTGTTAGATATAGTCATGTACGATGCATGAGAACTAAGAACTCTTTTATACACTGAAATAGTTTAAAGAATTTTGAGACTTGTCTGTGCATTCCCTTGCCATCATTATGCGGATCGTTTTATCATTATTTTAATCTATTAATTCTGAAACTTAGACTAAATATTTTAATATTAAAATAAAATCACGATTACCGCTCAGTACACCCTGCAAGATACTATGGTATTCAAGATACTATGCTGTAATTTTGATTAAAATAAAAATAACCAATGTTTTCTTTGTTTCCACAAGCTTCTTAAAAACGGGATGATAACACTCTACAATTTTCTTTAAATCTGAGGAAAATTGTAATTGACACTACCACCATATCGTACATCACTACAGACGTAAATGGTTTCATATGACAAAAACGAAACTTGTTTCTGTCTAACATAAGTGGAGTTGCATGAAAGATGTCAGCCTCTTATGGGGATTCTAGCTCATCTTGTTCTGAATCTACGGAACATGAGTGAGGTCGTCCGGTATGGGGTTAGTTAGAACTAATTCCCACGAGTAAATTCAAGATACTTTTTTCTGAGCCCTACTGATAAGCGGCTTCTGTTTTCCATGTGGAAATAATTAGCCTATCATTATGTTTGTGATACATTTTAGGACTTCCCCAGCGTACTTTAACGTTTGTACAGTGAAATATTAAATCAGCAAGAAAAATATTTTTTCATATTAGAAATCTCTTTTGAGAGCTTAAATCAATTTTTCAACCATCACACAACGCTTTAACCACCAAGTGACTCAAATATCACATTTTATAAATTATTATTTAAATGGTATTTTATTATAATTTATAAAAGTGCTATTTAAAGACCCCCGTTAATATAAAAAAGGCTATTATCCTTAAAAAATTTTTTTAAAGATTGATTTATTCTGTTTTAGACTTTCATCGAATAACGCAAATTCCTTTATCTTGGTGGCAACTAGAATTGGTGAAACTTTGTCTCCTGTAAGGAACACCTTGAATTTTATCACCATCAGAAGGGGAATTCTCTAATCCATACCTCTCTCTGTAACTATCAACATCTGTGTACGAAGATACAGATTCAATGTGCACATATATACGGAATACACATTACAATATTTAATGACAAAGGCTAAAAACAACAATCCAAATGTCCGTCATTTATAAATTCTGATTAACAAACTATCGTCCAACGCATCTGTAAAATTAAATGTTAAAATGAGTTTTATAACTTCTCTTATTTACACGGATTTATACTTAATTATTATACAGATTTTACCTTCATTAGTATTAAATTGGTCTTTGTTACTGAAAAAAAAAAAAAACTTTTAAAGAAATTTGAAGTTATTTAATTTGTAAAAGAAAATTTCTATATTATATGTTTTTCGCGAAAGGCTTTTTGTCTATTTATTTTATTTTTTATAATGAAAAATAAGTTTTACTTAACTGGATGAATATTAATTAAACTAATATTTTAAGCCTTTAGCAGGGCCTGATTATAACAAGGACAAACAGGACAGCTGCCCAAGGCTCCCGATCCCACCTATAACCCCCTCCCAAAGCTAAAAATCAGGCATTTATTCTTAAAATGAGTACAAATTGTGGCTATATACTAAAATACTATGGGACTCTAATACTGAAATACTATGGGACTCTAATATTTTAAGGTTTTGTTCTTTAAGTAAGCGTTTACGCACCTGATATGGTAATTTGATATAGGAACAATCTATTTTTACGTGAGAACTTATATGAATGAAATACTTCTCAGTAATAATAAGAATAACTTGTGTGCCAAAAGTCAGCTTAAAAAATCACGACAAATTTATTAACCCCTTAAGTGGTTTGCCCGTACACCGTACGTGCAAAAAGAGTTTGCTTGTTCTGTTATCGAAATCATTTGGCCACCACTAATTTTTAAACGCAAAATTCGATTTATTTTTAGAAAATTTTTTATTAGAAAATTTTCGATTATACAAGGCAAATATTTAGTTTGGGAAAAGTGGTTTTTTGTCCATATTTTTAGTTTATTGTATCAAAAAAAAAAAGAACCTGTTAAGGGGTTAAATTTAAAGTATTTAAATAAAAATATGTTTAAACAACAATTCTATGTGTTTTAAAGATAATTTAAACCAATATAATGGTATTTCTGGATATAATAAACATTCCCGAATAAAATGAGTGGTCTTCAAGCAATATTTATTACTATTCAATTGTGTACTTTCAAATTTAATCAAAAGTTTAAAGTTCTTTTCTTTTCATGCTTAGTGTTTTTATTGCTATAATAAGTTTGGATGTTATAAACAAAAGCAGTTTCTCTTGTTTAATATCTAATTTACTTAGAACCAACGTACACACATTTGAAGTGAGATTTTTTTTTCTAATAGAAAGTTTTAAAATAAAATTTGTCATCTGAGGACTGAATATAAACTGTTCTTATCATACAGTTTTCATTATTATGGTCAGAATTTTAGAACAATAGAAATTTTGCATATTTTTGTACGTCATATAAATGGAAAAAAGTTCTATAATTGTAATCAGGTATATATCAAAGTGTTGTCAAAAATACGTCCTCCCAATAATAATGCTTAATTAATAAGGAAAGATAAAACTAAAAACATACTAATGGGGGACCTTTAATCGAGAGAAGTTCGATTGTGTTCTTTAAAATATCCTTATTATTACATATAAAACTACATTTCTACAATTTGTGTCACTGCAAACCATGATTAAACGAATTCAAATGTCTATTTTTCTTCAGTAAACTCAATAATATACTACATAAATATATTTATGCTTCAGCGTTTTGTAACTCATCTCGCTTAAACTATAAAGCTTTATGAGAGATCATTCCGCGTTTAATGCAACAACTATTCCGCTTATTTTTCATTATTCCGTTTTCGTTTACCTTAATTTACGAGTATTGAAAAGATGATAATTCTTACACTTAAAAAGAGATGGGTAGATAGGCATTGACTTTTGACCTCCCCCCCCCCCTTCTCTCAAAGGGTCATTTTCTTTCTTTTTCTAAGATTTTTTTCTTGTTTTAATATATATTTTAGTATTTATATTTATTGCTTGCTTGATTGATTTTTGTTTGAAGATTATTTAAATGTGTCATACAAAATCAGAAACATAGGTTTTTTTTTTTTCTTTTAGAAAATTTTAATCTGTTTCAATTGTATTAAATTGTTTTTTTTTTTTTTTTTTTTTTTTTTTTTTTTTTTAGTTAGAAGCATTCATAACACCGTTGTATTTTTTTTACATATTTTTATTTTATTTTTCGTATATTAACATATGTTAAGATTACGATATTGTTATGAGCGCTTCATACCGAAAAAAAAAACAAAGATGTAATTTAACAGCATTAAAATTTGCCAAATAAACCATGATTCTATTATTGTGTAATCCCATTTAAACAATCTTGAAACAAAAATCAATCAGAAAGGTAGTAAGCGTTGATTCTAAATTATATTAAAAAATTCAAAACATCTTAGAAAAAAGAAAAATATGATCCTATTGTGGAGCCAAAAATCAATGCTAATCTACCCATTACTTTTATTATGTTGGTTAAGTAAGTTTATTACTTTTCGAGCGATATACAATGTAATGCAATGTTGGATTTTTCCAAAATACTATCAATAAATTAATGCCTTTACGAAGAACAATAATATAGATGTTATTGTTTTCGAAACCTGAGCAATGTCTTTGATTGGTAAAATGAATTTGCACCATTCCCTTTATTAATTCTATATCAGTATTTTAACGCTTGTAGCGCGATATCTTTCATGAACACAGTGTGATATATGAATACTGTATCCTGTTTCTGTAAAATTTATTATTCAAGAACTATTATAGATACTCAGTAATTATAAATAATAAAGCAATAAAAAAAATAAAGTAATGGGAAATGCTATTAAAAGTATACATAAGAATGGAAGTGATTCTAAAATATTGTTCTTTTGCTGCATTGGAGTATTGTGTAAGCCATACGAATATATATATATGATATTCAAAGTGCAAGATTTATTATTTTATAACATAGTTCAGATAGAAACAATAAATATAAAATGAAACGCTTTCTTTATTATTTATAAAAAATATGTTATGTGGCAGTTCATTTGCAATCTTAAATTAACTGCCCAGTCCCCGAGCAACAAGACACACTCTGCAAATAGTAAGTGAAATATTTGTCGATCATTTACAGATTTAATAAATAAACAGCTTCTTAAATGCACAGTAAGAGCCAGAACTTAATCTAACGCCTTAGGACTCTCGGCATACTGACCATATTCAAATGTACCTTGAAACTGAACTGGTTTTAGATTTAATCTCACGCATGCGCAAAAATATCAAATTTGCGCTGAAAATCGTAGCTTGTCGCTTTAATATATAGGATTTTTAAACGGCAACAAAGTGCGGATTTGGTCGTCTGATACCTCTTTATATAGAATCCACTATAGCGCACTCACATTGGTTTAGTTCTATTCTATTATTAATTTTGGGAAGATTTTGTTTTTCGTGTCAAGAGAAAGTTAGGTTACCATAAATTTGAAATAATAAATAACCTTATTCTCTGAATACTAACAACTTTGTTCGCATACACTTCTACTTACTTTAGATCACATAGTGTTGATCACTTGCTTTGAGTGATGGATTAAACAAGAAACGTGATATACGGAATTTATTTTGTTTTTTGTCGACTATTGATGTCTCTTAAAATGATTGAACGCGTTTTTGGTTGGACATTTGTACAGATGATCTTTGTGTTATTAATACAATGTGCTACTGTGTTCAAGAAAAGTTTTGACTGCGTTCAAAACTGGAAGATAAAGAAATCTCCATAAAAACTGTTTATAACCAAAGTAATCCTCTTTACCGAGTGGAAACATTTTTCTTTTCAAATAAACTATTACTAAAACAATTTTTAAGTGTTTCTCATATTGATATTTAAATAAGATGCAAAAAGATTGAAGGACAATTTGTTACCATAGCGTGTTTCTATTACAATTTTTTGCAAAGGTTTTAAATTCCTGTTTAATCGTAGAATACTTCTACGTCGTAGCGTTTGTATGATTGAAGTGCATTTGATTATCATGTTTTGTTTTACAATTGAAACATCATTGTTATAAAATTTATGACCACTACCTTTGCTTAAAAAAAACCACTCTAACGATTCTGTCCTGTCCTATTTTTCTCTTCCAAATTTCCTTAAATCATTTAAAGAGAATTTAGACGTGATGTTAGAAATGAAAAGCAATGATCTATGGAAGGTTTTATTTTTAAATGTTAGTTAAATTGGAGAATTTAAAATTGTAATCAATTATATGTACAGTCACGAAAAAGTAAAAAAAAAGAAAAAGATACACCACCCCCTACTAACTATGCCGCAAATCAGTGCATAAAAATGTGATTGGTACCAACCGATTAATAGTAATACATACTAATTATTGCTTTACTTAAATTATGAAATTATGAAATTATTGAAACATTCTTTGCAACTATTATCAAGAACAAAAAATCATGCGTCAAGCATATATATTATGAAATACTTTCCAACTTATCCAGAAAACTGTAACGAAACTTTAAGGTTAAATAAGGTAAAAGAAGATATGTAAGTAAGCAGTTTAACAACATATACGACACTGAAAAGTACAGTTTTCGAAATTACCTTCCATTGTAAAAAAAATAGTAGAATTATTTTGTGCAACTGTGTATATTATCTGCAGATTTGGATATATAATACATAGCATGATAAAATTTAGTTCAGTTAGAAAATTCACATTTAGCAATACTCGGAATCTTTTGTGCAGCCCTGTATATTATCCAAACACTTTTAGCTAAAATTTAATTCAGGTAAAAAAAAAAACATAAAGCAACTTAAAACTCACTTCCAGCAGTTACCAACCATAAACGACAATGTATTTTGTTTTTTGCGTAGCCCTGTATATGAATTTATTTATATTCCACAAACTTATATTAGTTTACTAAATATAGTTGTGCAGGAAAGTGCGTAACACAATTAAAAACTACCCTTAAGCAATTCACTCCCCTAGTCTCTAAAACTTACGAATTCCCTTGTGTAGCCCTGTATATGATCAACCAAATTTATACACACCACGTAATATGAAAAATATGATATGATAGTTAGACTTAATTACGCAAACCGAACTTGAAAACGCACTTATCACACATAGACTGTAATTATCGCACGTATAATTGTAAACGATTTTCCCCGTAGATCAATGTGTAACATAATTCTTTTATTTGACCCTATTAAATGAATAATAAATGTTTTGCATCCCATATTCTATAAAAAGCATGTTTTAAATGTGCTTCATAATTATATATCAATTTTATCATGTTTCAAATGGCGTAGTTTCATCAAAATGCACTTGAAACGATTATTTCCCATTGACTGTAATGTAACGGAATACTTTTGACTGTCCCTGTAAAAAAAACTATAAGTGCTACACACTTCATTTGCAATAGGGAACATGCTGTAGTAAACGACAATAACATACAAAAATTTCAGGGCAATCCGAGTATATTTTTTTGAGTTAGAGCACGGACAGACGGTAGACAAACCGAAGTCATAAACGCTTTTCAACTAGATTGGAAAGTGTTAAATGTGAATTAAAATTATGCCAAATATTACATCTGCATAATTCCTAAACGACTTGAACAAATGACTTCTCGTTTGGTATCCGAAGGTAAAATTGACAAAATAATCTACACATGATGTCAAAGTTAGGTGTTAGTATTGAAAATTTTGAAGTTTATTATAATTTCAATCACTTCTCTGTTAGTCGGGCGAAAATCTCGCCAATTGCAACTTTTATATTTGCGTATGTAAATTAGAAACACTGCTTTGATTTTGAAATAAAATATTTTTAGTTTATGATATTATTTCTTTTTAAAACATCTTTTTTTTTTTTTTTTTTTTTTGTATTTTAAATGAAAATGCGTTAAAGGTACGTATTTTAGATGTGTTTAATGCATGTATTTTAAATTAAAATGAGTGAAATGTGAGTATTTGAGATGCATTAATGTACGTATTTTAAATGAAAATTGTCTATTTTAAATTAAATAAGTACAATGCGAATGACTGCAATTAAAACAATATTTGATGATTTATCATCTGATTTTGTTAAATACTGACTTAAAATATATTTATACTTGTGTCTCTTGTTAATTAAAACGTCACACCATGGATGATGAAATAATTAATTAAATTTTAATACTAATCGCGTTAGTTATTACATTAAATATGTATGGGATGCAAAAAGAATTCAAAATTTCTGCTATGCAGTTTTCAATGTTTTCAATGTACTTCCCGTTCCCCTTAAGTGAATTTCTTCAACATATTGTATGTATTTAAAGTGCAGAAACAAGACAAATACAATATTACAAAGGAATCTATTACCAAGAACATAAAAAAAAGAATTATTTGCTATTCATAAATAATGCTTTGTTAAGCTTTTCATTTAAATTGATATACCATACGGTTAAACATTTTTTTTCTTTTACAGATTTAAAATACGCTCTATTTCCAATATTTAAGATTAAACTTTATAAGAAATTTATGTGACCAGGACATTCTTAAGAGTTTGTGCAGATAGATAAGATGCAAATTATCTGGGACCATTTTGTATATGTTAGAATAGTTTGCTTCTAGCTGAACTCATCTCTAATTTTGCATCTTAACTAAATTTCACAACTTAATGGTTAAACTTTTTTTTTTGCTTTAAAGCTGTAAAATACGCTTTATTTCCAATATTTAAAATTAAACTTTATAAGAAATTTATGTGACCTGGACATTCTTAAGAGTTTGTGCAGATAGATAAGATGCAAATTCTCTGGGACCATTTTGTACATGTTAGAATAGTTTGCTTCTAGCTGAACTCATCTCTAATTTTGCATCTTACTTAAATTTCACAACTTAATGGTTAAACATTTTTTTTTGTTTTAAAGCTTTAAAATATGCTTTATTTCCAATATTTAAGATGAAACTTTATAAGAAATTTATGTGACTAGGACATTCTCAAGAGCTTGTGCAGATAGATAAGATGCAAATACTCTGGGACCATTTTGTACATGTTAAGAATAGTTTGCTTCTAGCTGAACTCCTCTCTAATTTTGCATCTTAACTTAATTTCACAACTTACGGTTAAACATTTTTTTTGTTTTATAGATTTAAAATACGCTTTATTTCCAATATTTAAGATGAAACTTTATAAGAAATTTATGTGACCAGGACATTCTCAAGAGCTTGGGCAGACAGATAAGATGCAAATACTCTGGGACCATTTTGTACATGTTAAGAATAGTTTGCTTCTAGCTGAACTCATCTCTAATTTTGCATCTTAACTTAATTTCACAACTTCTTAAAAAATATTATTTGTAAGTGGATTACTTATAGTGATACAATAAGACGTCTAAAATTATTTTTCTGAATTCAGGCTTTTGGATAGTAATACATGCAAGTGATTTTCTTTTAATAGTACTAAATTGAAAATATTGAAAGATTTGAAATATAAAAAATGATTTTAAAGAAACAAAAGTTTAATAAAAGATAAATATTCAATTTATTTAAATAATAATTTTTATTTTTGTTTAAAAATGTGTATGACTATCCCATAATAAACGTTAAAGTTGCCTTTTGTTCATCTGATTATGTTCTACGATTTGCCACTAAATCTCTTATAATTCCTATTAAATACAGAGTTCCATAGTGAAACAAACTGGTTGTTGTATTGTATATCTCCTTGCTTTTGTAGTGACTTCTTTTTGTAAACTTTTCTCTGATTGCCTTTAAATTACATACAGAATTTGTTTCTATTCAAATACAATTTGTTTCTATATGTTAACTAGTTTGGGATATGTATTTTGGGGTACATCTTCTGTAGAATTATGTTCCAAGATATTCCAAATTTCATTTATCCTTTTTCTCTGTATTAAAAGATTTGAGATTAATATTTAAAAAATTACATTTGGCTTCATTCAACATAACTGAATTTATATTGTGAACAGAATTATCCTGTTTTAGTACCTTTCAAAGATATCACGATGCATGTAGAATCATACTGTTAACAGTACGGCGATATATAGTCGATCAATTAGCTTTCATCCATTGACGCAAAATTTAGAGTTCTGGAGGATTAGTTACTAAAAGCAAAACAAGTAATTTTGTAACCTAGCATTATTTTATATCCATAATCACATCATAAAATTTTGTACCAGATGCTCCATGGAATTTAGGGGTATAGAAGTTTTGTATATGAGAAATCACCGTTATTTGATAACCATAGTCACACCATTGACTTTTGTTTCTAATTGTCCACGGAATTTAGGAGTTTTGAATTTTGTACATGGAAGAAAACTGCTGGATTATATGTAAAGACCTTTTTAATTAGTCATGGAATCATTTACTCTGATAAATTATATTGACTGAATTCGTTTTCGGTGGACAGGAAGGGATTTACATTTGTTAACACCCCAGAGTTGTTTTCACATTCCATGCTTTAGAGTTTTCTTGTTCGCATATATAATTTTTCATATTTTAAAAATCAATGTTACTTTAGACTTAAGAATAATAATAGGACTTGTGTTTTTCTTACGTCTAATGAAAAATATGACATCAGAGTGACCATGGTTAGATAAAGTGACCAAACGTCCACGAATTTCGCTGAAAATTTGGGGACAGAAGTCAAATAGTTCATACCGTTACACAGTTTTTGACAAAATAAACATTAAATTTTATAAAGTTGGTAAATTCGTGACGCTTGAAGAAACATAAAGTCTAAAGAGTCATACATTTTATGGTTTTGAATGCTTTAATTTTTAGTTCCGTTTAAAATTTGTTCACCTTATGCTTACATGAATCAAAGAAGTCTGAAGTAACGCTTGATTCTTCAGACATATAATGTGTACACGCGGACTCATATTTTTATGTAAATTTACACATCCACGTGTGAGTCCGTATGCACACGTGTATGTATAAAATAATCTCAGAGTGTTTGTTTTACCATAGACATCGTAATATTTCAAGGGATCTTTCATGCCAGAGTTATTTAAGTTTCAGTGATTTCAGAAATATGCACGTGATAGAGTTTTATGTTAATACTGCCAAAGAAAAAAGAAGCATTCAGTAGTTTTTTACACTTTACTAATGTATTTTGGAGTTAAGCATTTGATGATTATCATTTGTTTGCAATAAACAGGATGCTCTAAACTTATCAAATGAGTTTTTAAACCGTTAAAGATATTGCATTACAATCTACCCTGTGAATCTCACTTTGGCATTTGTCAACTTCTTGTTTCGAGCAATGGAATAAAAATAAACTAACTCCTCAGCAGATAGATAAATGCCGACCCTCAAGGATTGGCAAACATTTTGGAAGATGGCCGTGCAGATAACGACAGCGTTAAAGCCATCCTTTACAAAAGCTAATCCAGTAGTTCATTGCAAGCTAGCTGATGAGATAAACATCGAGATTTTGTGAAGGTTTTTCTAAAAACCAATACTAAAATCCTCAGAAAAAGTTCTTTGTTTTTACCTTTTCCTTATAATTGCTACATATATTTATTAGGAGAAACAATTTTAAGGATGTATCTCTCTTTTGGAAACTAAGAATATCCTTAAGCATATTGTAAAGGAAGAAAATAATTCTCAAACTGGCCGTATACTATAAGCATAGATAAGATGTTGCCGTATGATAGGGATAATCAGATATGTGAAATTGTTTTGTAGACCGTGATAAATAAAATATTTTGGTCTAGGGATCTACTGAATAATAATTTTCAGTCGTAATATTCTTACTGTAAAAAAAATATACTTTCTTTATGAATTAATTACTTATTTTCGAAATATTAGATGTTGACAAAAGTTTTCCAGATATTAAGGCGACCAGAAAGGTATAAAATGACAAAAAAATATAATTTTTAATTTTATAAGGTTTGAATCTTTAAGAACACGTCGTACACGGCCAGGGAAATTCCTAAAATTACGGTCGTTATAAATGTTGACCGGCGATACCTGCGAAGGCGAAATTTTAAACTCAATTATCTCGAAACACCATTTTTCAGTAGTTTTGCCAAGATAACTTTTGAACATGTTAAATGATTTACATGTTCCTTTTTTTTTTTAATAAAGGAAATTAAAATCTGTTTCTGTACATACTATACCAGAAAAACAAACACATTTTGAAAAAAAAAAATGTGTTTGTTATATAACAAAATATATGATTAATTTTTATGGATTTTGAATTTTTTATTATAATTTTTTACACATTTTTGTTTGTTTATAATGTAAATGCGAGAGACAGCGTAATAAGCTGTATAAAAAAATTGTCTCAAAAATATAAAACTTGAACTTCAAAATCATGGCAAAACTAGTGTTATAAGTATAATGTTGTCACACAATATTAATTTTTTTATTATTATTTTTTACAATTTAACATACATTTTTTCTATAAAACATATATAAATAAATGCAAAAAGAAGTAATGTTCTAATTACAGGCTCCTTAATTCGGGATCAAACTTCAGTCGATTTTCGTTATTCTCTGATCCCCTTACGAAATTCAATGAAATCTATCCCCAGTCATTCTCGTTATCCTAATTTACCGTTAATATTCCAACAGATGATTAATACACATCTACTTTCCAATAGAAAAAAATGGTAAAATTACCAAAGTTATTTATTAATCTGCCTGGGCTATTTATTCTGTCAAACTTATCATAATACAGACGTAATGTATCTTTTAATCTTTAGCCGTGCAATGTATATATTCAAACACACTTTTCTAATTATACACATTTTTTTTAAAGATATTAATTATAGTTTGAAAAAAAAATGTTTAAATTTAGACTAGAGAAAATTTTAAGCAGTAAAATCTTTCAATCCTCTGCCGTATCATGTGGTATATTTAATAAACTTTAATCAAACATTCTCCGATTATAATATATGTACTGAACTGCCACATGTCAGATATAAGTTTATACAGTTAAAAAAAAAAAATATCTTGGAACAGCTAGAAGTTATTCCGTTATTGCTAATATGGATTTGGAAAATAGAGGAAATGTTTCTTATGTTTTCTATCATATCTTAATACTATTACACTCTCCCATGGTTTAGTATTTAAATATTTAACTTAGCACATGCATCTAAATAACCAATGGAAATTCAATTAAGGAAAGAAGATGATTTTTTTAAACTTTTTTAAATTCTACAGAAATTTCTTGTAATACATGTTTTAAGAGATAAGTGTGTTAATCCTTTCTTACTATACATGGCGCTTAACATAAATAAAATTTAATTCTGAGTGCCTGTTTGTTTGTTTTTTAACATTATTGCTAAAAAATATTTACGAATGCGGTATATTGTAATTATTTTGGTGATCTGTGTAAATTTTCTCAAAGTTTATTCATAAATTTGAGATTTGAATGATTATGGGAAAATCATATTAAAATCGCCTTAACCCTTTCCGGCGCGGAGTAAGTCTGTTTTTAAAATGATGAAATTATGGACTGACACCAGAATTTATAAAAGAATTCATTAGAAAATAAAAACTTGTTTAATAGCCCGCACTTTATAAAAGGGAAAATTTAATTAAATATTCTTGGTGCTGATTGTCAGTTTTGGAATTAAAATTAGGTGTCCTTTTTTGTGGACACCGCCCGCTAAAGGGTTAAGTCTGTATTGCAGACCGAATTCGACCTGAACAAAATCATTGTAAGTACAGTATATAAAATAATTTCATTCTTCTTTCTCAAGAAGATATTAGTGACCTTTTGATAGTTAAACAAATGTAGTGTCTGGAATCTAGAGCACTATATATTCTAAATTCAACGAAATATAATGTTCATTTAAATTAAATTTATAAGAAAAAAAAGATAACTTTTGAATAAGTTCACAGATTTTCATGTTAAAAAAATGTTTAAAGCTAAATTTGTAAATAAGGTGTCAATTAAAAAATTCCAGAAAAAAAGCAGCCATAAATCCGATGGTAGCTTTTAAGAATTATGCAGCGAAATGGAATAATTAATTTTCTTCACATAGAGCATTTATTGTTCTGCATTGAAATTTTATATGGGAATGGACAAAATGTGCTTACCAAAAAAAAAAAAAATAATAATAAATAAATAAATTAATAACACAATGTCATTAACTTATATTTATTTTGTTGTGTATAATTATGCATAATAAAATTTCATAAAAAGTCAGGGTAAAAAAAAAAAATCTAGCTACAGAAATGTTTTATCAAAATATATTCCATCAGATAACATGCCATAATTTCATAGTTCATTTATCTGCCCAAGAATAATTTTGCAGTATCTTCTTCACTGAAACCTACACAGCTGAAACAACTTGAGAGTCTGCATTCAATCTCCTTCCACAGAGTGATCGTTTCAGAAAAATATTTCTAGAATAATTTATTTAAAGGAAACAAATTTACCAACTACAATAGTTACTGGTTATTAGATGGCGATTTTTAGATAACGTCGTAAAGGAAAATCTCCATCGAAAAAAATTTAATACAGACGCTCGCACAGATACTATTTAATTTGCTTAAGGGCTCAGCGAAGTAACTTTCACAAAATGCTTAGCTGATTGGTTTTGAAATGCGAATTGAATTTCAAATGAATTGACAATAGGACAATTGGATTTTATCCGAGGGAAGATATTTTGGAGAGAAATGAAAATTACTGCACCTATATTTCTCCAATTTTAATGCTATTAATAAAAGTTTTTACGGAAAGTCGCTTGTATTTTATTAGTTTTTACTATAGGAAATAAAGATTCTGGTTATTTCTTACAGATATTACATAGGTGTTAACTGTATTTATAATCACCGTAATTTCCACACCTAATAATTAGTGGATGTGACGTAACATCAACTGGCTGTGATATTAGGGTTTGAGCCTTCTTGTATTCGCGAATAATGAACACGTCAGTCAATCAATAATGTTGGTAAACATTGTGATAGAAAATTTCACCCACACTTTTAAAATCAATGGGCCATGTCGACATATATCGAGAGTCAAAATTTGGCTTTACCTGCAATACATTGAACTTCAAATTCAATTTCGGCTAAAAACTATGCCAAATAGACGTTTATGTACCAAGGAGTGTTATATATATATATAGAGGTTCATTTCTGTTCTACAGGGACAGGGGGAAATAATGAAGATTTCAAGTTTAGACTTTTTTAAGGCTTAGAAAAATGCATGTGAATCATACTGAAATTCTTCAGAAGTTGAATGAAATGGCACTAATAAATGAGCTCATCAGTTTACACCAAACAAAACGACTCACTACGGGGATCCTGGAGTATCTATAATAGAAGAAGAATATATTGTACATAGTTTTTGAGACAGTTCTCTATTAATTACTGAAAATTTAAATAATAATAATACAGTCAATGCGTTAAATACGCAAAATCAAAATAATAATACAAATCTACAACCAGGTAGAAAAGAAGAAGATCCTGATATTTAGGATGACTAATTAAAATGGAATGCTCTCATTTCATCGGAAAATGTTATTACATTCTCGATTATTATAATATATCACTCAACCCTTTTCACTAGTTTAAAAATCTCCCAACTCCTTTCCTGCTCATTATTTCTCTTTTACAGGAACAACATGGACTGCTTAAAATTACAGAAATAGCTACTGAAGTATGCAACAATATTCTAAAAAGTACAACGAAGTACGCATGAATACTGACAAAGTAGAAGACACAGACTCAAATACCAATAAAGAGGATATTTGGAAAATGCTAAAAGATGCTTTACGAGATCTAGTGATTTAATTATATTTAACGAATTATGAAATGATACTTACGAAGCTCGAAGAAAAATGTGCTGAGAAAGCGAGAATCCAGTAAAATATAAAAGGATTTAGACGATGAATATTTAAGCCTGATATATAGTAGAAAAGTCTTCTAAATCTTCAATATCTAGCATAAAACTTGGTCTATTAAAAAACGTCTATATTTGCATTAATTTACATCATCGCAAAATATCCAATTATTAGTGGACTGGCTGCATTTCCAGTACAAAATGACAAAGAAAAATGCTACTTGGATTCGACTATCCGAGAGAATAGTGTATCTAAACGGTTCCCTATTTCGATATTTTTTTTTTCTTTGTCGCGAGATTCTTGAACGAGAGGAATTCATTAAAAATTTTGAAACTGGTATAGATTCTGATCCTTATGTTGTATATGAAAAGAAAAAAAAGAATGAAAGATCCAAAACTGAACGTTGTAATATAATATCCACGATATTGTGTGTTTGCTTTAATATGCTCTATTTATTTACGGTTTATGGATTCATTATATTTTTATTTTTATTTTATGTTTTGCTTATATAAATAAATATGTGCATTAGCACTTTGGAAATTATCTTAGAGTTATTTATTTATCTTAAATTTAACAGATTTTTTTATTGATAAGTTATAAATAATAAAAATTAATTAAATTATTAAATGCATTTTACATTAAAATTTAATTATACCCCAAAAATGTAATTACCTAGGGAATATTTTCTTAGAAGAGCAATCCAATGCACAGCCGGAATGGCGCTGTGCACAAGGCCGCCTATCAGATTATTGCCTTTATTTACAAATATTTATAAAACATTCATTCAGCTCATTCATCTTCCTCAGAAAGCAGGTGTTTTAAAAGTATTTTTTGAGTTTATTGCAGAAGGGTGCAATTGAATATGCATATTATGCAGGTTTAGGTGACGAAGTAGTTCTTTCGTAAGATTTTTCTTATGTGGTAACTCTTCTTTGGGAAAGTAGCTTTCTCCTACACAAAAGATGTTTTTAAGTACGTTGCAGATGGTTACTCCATGACTTTATGGGTATTATTAATATTTTGTTATGTTGTATGACCCTAGTTTTTTTTGTTTCCGTTGTATATCTATTATTATTGAACTATAAGAAAAAATAAACAAAATAAGCAAAGTACAACATTTAAAAAAGTCAAAACAGTCAAACATACACTTTCTATTTAAGGGTCTGCTGGCACCCATAGTCTGGATCCTTCACATCCATTGTGTTGGTTATTAAATTCTCTATGGAGCTTCCGTGCAGACTCTATAAAATAAACCGGTGTCCCTTCTTGAAATTTGACATTTAAAATTGTGATGACTAATAATAATAATAAAAAAAATACATACGTTATTGGTTTCGGTTACGAACCTCAAAACTGTGAACCTTTCTTTATAAAATAAATAACTAAATAAATAATAATAATAATACTTGCCGACAATGAAGACTATTTTTATCAAATCTAATATCACTCATGATGTCTTTGTGGAAGTTTACAACACTTCTTATTCAGAAAAATCTAAAAGAAAAAAAAATATTCACATTTCTAATTATTCTGGGAAATGCCAATTATTTGTTGCGATAATTGCTGCTTGGATTTGGAAAATCTTTTCGATGATGTCTTTAATTTTCCCCCTGAGAATTACCGTGTGGTGACCATCAAGATAATATGTTAAGGACTTATCTAAACGTTTAATGCCCAATTTCTCGAAGATGGTCAAAGACTACTTAGAAATAGCCAGTCGCCACTCCTGGTTGAACATCATTTAAATTATTTATTGTAACTTCACCGAATAAATCTTTTAGGTTAATCAAAATGTTAATTATATATTTTTTAAATCTGAAAAATTTTGTGGCATTTTAAAAGTTTTGAAAATAATGAAATAGTAGATTTAAGTAGATGTTATTATTTAGGCTAAATAGCACAAGTCTTTGGACCTTTATATAACTATTGCGTTAGATGGGGATATGATAGATGGTGAAGTTCTAAATGGTGAGAGTGGGTAATATTCTAGCTTCCCACAGAGCTTGTCCACGGGGGGTACAAGGAATATTTCTGCGTGTCATCTGGTTATGTTTCATGAGGTTTCAATTAAGAACACATATTCGTGGCCCGAAATCACGCATCAACGAACCGCGACCCTCTTTGACCTCAGCAGCCATTTGTCACAGGATTCCCTTACGAGACGCTCAACTGACGTCATGAAACTGATGTCAAGCGTACTCATTAACAAAGACTAGCGTTCTCTTCGTAAAGATTTACATTTTTTTCTTAAAGCAAATTAATATCGCGAAGCTACTGTACACAGTTAAGTGCTCCAAAATCCTTCTTTATATTTACCAAAGAGTTTTTTAGCTTGATAATCTGTCATTTAATGAATCTAATGAAGTCCATAAAGATATAGTCAGGGTATATGCGAATTTTCTATTAGTAGTATTCGGTCGAACTACCCTATAAAAGCATAAGCTAAATAATAATAATATTTTACTTATAAACTATTATCGGGATTTTTCATAATGTCGACAGTGATCTTGATTTTTTTTTTTTTTTTTTATGAAATGAGATTTTTGTTGGTAGTCAACATTCTTAAAAAACACTTGTAAATGTAAAAGAAAGAGCGTGCTTTAAAATCATATGTTGTTTTATTTCCTTTTATTTTTATTGCAATTTAGTGTAAGTATAACAAACATGATGTAATAGATTTTTTAACTTCTTGTAATTTTGTTTGAATGTTACGGTTGCATAATTAATTTTTGCAGACGATCACTTTGCTTTTATAAGTATGGCGAATGTGAAATTATAAATTATAAAATTTATTTTTTAAATCTATAGAATTTTAATATTTTTTTCCATTTTATTGTGTAGGTTTGCATCACACGTTTGCAAGTAATTCATAAATATATTGCATGCCCTATTCTATATTTCATAAAGATAGCAAGAACGTTATGGTCTTTTCTTTCATGGTGAATATAATTAATTGGCTTATGAGCATTTCTTGAAATGATTAAAAAGTGTGCCTTTTCGTTTTTCCACAAATTTCTTAGAGTTAAACTTTAGGTAGTTTGAGGTTCTTTAATAAAGAAATTTTGAAAGTATTTACAGTTTTCAGATACAAGAATTACAATAATTTTTGAGTAAATATTCGTATCAATATTAATTTTATTATTATTATTTTAAATGAATAGATTCTTTTTATTAGAGTGCTTATACAGAACTCTTTTTAATTTTTTTTTCACTATATGATAAATTTGCCAGTCTAAGTAATACTCACATTAATAGAAAAAATAACATTATTTTTAAACGTAAATTAAATTATTTTAGATGATACACAAAATTGAAAGTTTATTGCGCCAGAATAAATAAACGAGCAACGATAACTTATCAGTTTACTTTAGGTCGTAATATTTCTAATAAAATTTCTTTTTTTGCGCGGTTCATCTAAACTTTACATGTGAAGTTACATGCACTTGAAGTCCTGTGAGGAAAAGTCTTTGAAGAAAAATTATACTAGCTTATTGCTGGGACATTCCCTTCTGAAAAATGTAATGGAAAATAAATTAAAAGTACGAGAAATTAAGCTGGGGAGAGAAAAAAAGATTTTTTTAAACTTAGAAATCGTCAAATATATATTTTTTTATTCACTTCTTATCCAAAATTCACGCTCTAAATATCACGCCTTTATGGCAAAATCTTTCTTTTTTCAGTTACACTTTAATTATATAATGAGAATAATCATTATGTTATTTTATTGCATTGGTTACAACATGAAATACTATATGAATTATTCAAACAATAATTGCCGTGAAATGGTAATATATTTTCTTTTCTTGATTTCCTGTATTTTTCTGAAGTTGGCATATTTTGCTTAGAATCCAAATAATTAAACGCTAAATAAAACAAATCTGTGTTTTAAACGGCAATATGTACTTTTTACATCAGACTAAATGTTTAGAAACTTAAAGAATAATATATCTTTATGAATTGCATTTTAATTTCGAAATTTGTTAAATCGTTTTTTTCTTACTTTTGCGGTAATATACTTAATATTTTTGAACAATGCATTCGTTTTTTAGTAATTTTTTGCTTCAAATTTACTGGTATTGAATACTTATTTCTCTTTCAAAGCAGAATTCATTTTATTTCAATGTTTAGCTTATCTCGGACTTTCGTCTAAAAGACGACAAAGGAGCTAATTAGTTCCTGTCATCCTGTAAATAAATTGTGTTGACAGAATAATATTTTTTTCTTCTCTAGTAAAACAGCACATTAAAATTTCTTATACTATTAAAATCTTTTTACTACGTTGAATCAGATTTTGGTGTTTAAGTATCTCTAACTATAAGATAAGATAGTGAAACATTTACAAGGTTCTCACACTCCTTGGAATTTCCAAGGAGTCTGGCACCATTATTAATAATAAGAAAATTTCTATTTAATTTTTAAAAAACTGAATTCGTAACCGCCACGTTTATTCACAGAATTTGCATTTCTTTTCTGCAGTTAAATAAGGCAAAAAAAAAAAAAAAAGAAAAGTTAAAAATGTGTAGTTGAACTGTGCGAACCCTGCATTTAACCATGATTTTGTAAACCATGAAATATTACTAAATTGAAATTTTTTTTTTAGATTGAACCATGGTTTGAATATTTTACGGATCACATAAAGTAACAAATCATGGTAACCATTTCACCATCTTACGGTTGCAACTACTGCGACCAGTGGCGCAGCCAAGGGGGGGGTTTGGGGGTTAAAACCCCCCCCCAGAGCTAAAAAAAATTACTATAATTGCCGTTTATATGAATCAAAACTAAAGTTAAAATTAAATTTTTTGGCCTTTCCGCCTTGGCGGAATCCGCCGCTTTGTTAAATCAAATTCTATTCAAAAATGTGATTCAATTAAACGGCGAAAATTCTACTTAAAACTGTGAAAGAGCATATTACAAGCATCATCGGTTAAGTTAAAGTCAAAACTGGTTATTTGGACTGCGTCACTTTGTCAAGAAGAGCTGGGCAGTATCGAAAATACATGTATTTGAAATACATTTTCAAAATACATTTGTATTTTGTATTTTAAACATATAAAACTAAAGTATTTTGATAATGTATTTTGAACTGATTTTTCCATGTGTTTTGTATTTTGAAAATACTCAAAATACATTTCTCGATTATTCAAAGTTCGTACTAAACTTGAAGCTGGTATAAAGTTTAAACCACAACTTGTGTTTTAACCGCAAATTACTTATTCACAACAGGAAATACATGCTTGTCTGTTTTGTATAGTCTTTGAATTCGTTTCTAGAAGTTAATATGAACATTTTTTTTTTTTTTTTTTTTTTTTTTGGCATAATAAGGATTTTTATCTTTGGCTGAAACATTTTTGCTGAATGGTTTTGCTAATGCTTTTTAATTCTTAATGTTGCTATGCGAAAAAATAAATAAATTGTTCAGACTTTTCCTGAGTATTGCATTTTTAAACTATGTTAGCAATGTAATGCAGTTAGTTGTTGCATAGACGCGTGAAAAGATTGATAATACATACTCAAGAACTCCTAATGAAAGGAAATTAATTATTTGTGATATATCAGTGATCATGCTGCATAAATATGTTAGTTTTATTAAATTTCTTTTGTAGATTTACTATTGTTCAGTTTACTGTCTATACTGATCACTGTATTTTTTTGGTAAACAACTTTCAAAGTGTACACTTTGCACAATGTCACACCCGTCACTTCTTTGTCACGCCCATCACAGCAGGAAAAAAATTCTTATACATTAAAATAATTAAAATTTATTATGAAAATTACAAAGTTTTATTTGAATCTCTTTCATTAGAAAAAAATTGTTTTAATAATAAAACAGTTAAATATTCACAGGAATTTTAACAAATGTGTATGCAAGTAAAAACTCTTGTCCCGAGAGAGTCACACCCGTCACAAGTTTTAAATTTTTGTTTTCTAAATATTGAGAGCTATGGAAGTTATATATTTACTCAATTATCCAAGCATATGCAATGAAAAAACATAATTAAAATACTTTTCAGGGATTTATTAACTAATTTATTTCCCAAAATATAGTTATAAACTCTTAAAATTTTGTCTGGATGTCACACCCGTCACAATGGAATGGCCCAATTTTAGAACGTTTTTTTTTTTTTTTTTTTTTTTTTTTCTGCTACTGCAAACTGTTCTTGGTCTATATAAGTCTCTAAAGTAACAACAATGCCAAATTTCATGTTTCTAGCCCTAATTGTACAAATAAATTGTAATTTAGAACGTTCCCTGCTCCTTTTCCCTTTTTAAATTTCGAACTTTATAGAAACCATTTTTAGTGAGCATTTACATCTCTTTAAAGTAACCGCTAGTCCAATTTTCAAATTTCTAGAATCAACAATATCATAGAAAGTGCAATTTTAGAATTTTTTTTTGTTCTTGCACCCATTTGGAACGTGATGTACCGAAAAAAAGTGTTTGGAAATTGTTGTATAAAAATATAGCCTATGTTAGAGAGGAGATGGTTAACAGAATTTTGACACCATTATTAAGGTTCCATACTTAAAAAGTAAAAACGGAACTATTAAAAGATCACTCATGTGTCTTATTCTTCTGGCGCTCAGCGGGGAGTTAAGGGTTATCGACGCAGAATCATCTAAGGATTGTTGGTAATGATTTTCGAAAATATATGTTTGTTTGCTGAGATATTAATTAAAACCCATCTAGAAAACAACGGCACGGATCAAAACTGTGTTGCTACTTTGCGACCTACTTTTGAAGCGCGCTTGACACAAAGCTAAGCTTAAACTTTGTAACAAGATCTTTGCTTTAGGTTAGACGAATCATGATAGTCAACATTTTTCATACCAAATGAATTCAGTTATTGAGGGAAAATATTGAAAAATAATTCATAGAATAATTCTAAGACATTAAGAGTAAGTAATTTTGAGACAACAATCGCTTATAATTCAATATATAATTCATTTATAATGAAAAATCTTCTCGTTAACAAATCACTTGAATTATCATAACTCGATAGGTTTTCATTTTTGAAAATGAATAGGAAAGTTTTGCGTTGTTCAGCATACTTTTTTTTTAATGCTTTAAAATTGTCTACTATTACGACAAATATGATTGACAAGTAACTTTTCGTGTGAAACTCAGGGACTTCTTCCGAAGCGTGATTTGTTCTCTGCCAAATTTAAACTTTGTACAAGGTCTTTGTTTTAGAGGGAGATATATTCATTGTTTTTCATTCCAATACCAATAAAATTAAATTCTGGCATGTAATATTGTTTTAGGTATGTGACTATGTCATGTGAGAATATTGCCTTTGAACAGTTCTGATATTTTGTGTGGAACCCTTTGTACGCGAATAAAACTCACATATGACCAATTGACCAATTTCTTTTTAAATCTGTTCTGTAGTTCCAGAATTAACCCCTGCAAAAAGAACAAATGTTGCTGTTTTATAATATTAGTATAGATACGACTACAATTCAAACTCGGATATTTTTAGAGAACTTTAACAATAATAAATATATTTTAACAAAATTTTCATCAGATTTACATTAGATAATACGAAATTCGATGTCATGTAAAGTACTGTAAGGGCACAGTAATTTAGTCTACAATACCGTGTTTAATATCAACTACATTCCAAAACATCGATTACCTTAATTGAGTTGTCACATTTGGAAAAAAGCAAGGTAAGTAAGTCTATTGAAAATTTTGTTAAAATTGCTTCTTTATTATTAAATTTAGGAATAAGAATTCGTGATTCTCATGAAACCTTGTGGATTTTTGATTGAACAAATGGATTGCAAATCTGTTATTTTCTATGTAAAAAATTATTTGCTGTACTGTGCTCTTCCATCTTAAAGTTTTCTCCTCATAATTTTTAAACACTTTATAAATCTAATCAATTTTTGTGTTATTTCATTGGTGCATTTTATAGTTTGTCACTCTAATATTGTAAACGCTGTTTAAACGAACCGTAACCAACGTAATTGCAGAGATAAGCATTATGATTTCATTCATTTAAAAGACTGATTCCATTAACCGGTGATTCATTTAAAAGACTGATTCCATTAACCGGTGATTCATTTAAAAGACTGATTCCATTAACCGGTGAATCATATAACCGGCGACCACCTTTATCAGAAACTCAAAACCCCCCCTAGAACCGAATTCTGGCTGCGCCACTGACTGCGACACCAAAATTTGGCTGAACCTAGTATCAAAATTTTAATAGTGTATAACAAGCCAGATATCTGGATATTTTCCAGTATTTTTAAATAATCATTCATAACTTAGAAATGACTATTTATTAGTATATTTACCGTCCACTGAACTCTTGGGCTGAAAGCTATAGCATTATTTTTCTTCTAAAAGAAAATGTAACTGGCATATAAATAATATGAATGCAACAATGTTTTTCTAGCTTATAATCCTGAATTTTAGATTTCATAGAGTGGATTTTTAGCCACAGTTACTCAGCTAAACAAATTAAGAATTGTTTTACGAGTGTGAATAACAAACGTTCAGCCAGTTTCAAGAAGAGATACTGAGAGCAGATAAACATCTCTTCTTCCCTATGAACTAAATAGCTTTGTTTGGTGATTGTGTCACTATTCATTTTTCATATACGAAAACGAAAACAAATGACAAATTCAAACCTTGTGAATATATGTGATAAAACTAAACATACAGCGAGGAAATTTTATGATGTTGACACAAGGAATGTTTATTTTCATTCAATTTGTGTCTGTAAGTAGTCTTTCTTTTTTTATTCGTTGTACTCTATATAAACTGAAGAACATTAAACTTAAATTTAAAGACAGATTTAAAGGCTTTTTTTGTTTCTTTTTACTGCTCACTGTTGAATGAATTGTGACTTCTATGTCTTTGGTTTCCTGATGTTTTGGAAGCCTGTCTTTTGCCTGTTGAGTTAGAGTTTAGATAATTGACTGCTGAATGTGTCGGGGTGATCGATAGTTTGAAGATGAAGGCTTCGTAAGTACAGGGAAAAAGGCCAAGAGAGCGCTTTTTACTCCCGAAAGATATTCTTAGTTTTGAGATTTGACAGAAGAAACTGTCTATCGGTGAAGGAAGTTGACATTATGTCAAGTCGCCAGGCCAGACCTACGACGTTACTCCACCTCTGACCCTACTGTGTCAGTTTGACGGCAAAGTGATACAGTTAGTGATACCTTTAGTTAGTTATCTTCTTAAAAAAATACTGTTAGAACTTCAATTTATTCAACTTATATAAGTTTCAGAGAGGTTGTTCACAGAAAGAAAAATCAGTTAGTGTTTTTTTTTAAGTATCAAAAAGTTAATAATGTTAGTTTAGTAATTCGAAGAAATGATATTAATTTCAATTACATTTATTAATTAGCAAATCTGGAACAAATATTTTCCATTTTATTTTGGTTATTATTTTTCATTTTTCTTTCTCACAACAAATTTATTACTTTCTTTTACACAAGTAATAAAGAACTATCTTTCTACATTTTTAGTCAGATGCTGAGAACTTTATAATAATTTTTAAAAAACAATATTATTTTGTTCCGTTAATATTTTTTAATTAATTGTTTTTCATAATAATTTTAAGTAATAATATATGAAACCATTTGATAAATTAAATATGTAGTATGGCATCTATGAAATTAAGCATACAGCATCTTTAGAATTTTAATAAATGGTATATATTTTTCGCATCTAATTCAACTTAATATACTGAAATATCGTTTTTTAAAATTTTACGTCATTCAATAAATAAAATGTATGTTTTAATATTTAAAAAATTGAAAGATCATATAAATAAGTTCATTTCAATCTTTTATTATATGTTTTCATGTAAAGTAGTTTTAAATAAATTATTAAGCATTTTTAAAACTCTTCTAGATCTGTACTTTTATAATAACGATTGTCACGCGTTAAAGTAAATATTAGAAGAATTTTCAAAACCATATGGCATAAAAATTTACAATAAAGAAAAAAAAATGACAAAACAATTCTTAAAAATATTTGTACAATGTCTAAATAAACAAAATAAATAAACATGTAATCAGATATCAGACAGTTGAATTGACAAACTAAACTTCAACTAGTTGAATTAGATAGGCAATATTTTGCACCCGTCATCAAAGCATAATGGATATCACGTTTAGTGTTCTGAGGTCTTCTTTCAGAGAACGTAGAAATACGTTTCAAAAATAAAGTAAAACATTTTTATAATTCGATATTTTAAAAATTTATATATCTTTTAATTTTAAAGTTGAGTTTTCAGAAAACATCGCACAATGGGGCATTTGACTGATTTAGCCGGCCAAAAATATTTCTTCCTGAAAAAATGATGGACCGTTTATATTTTATTAGTTTATCATATTTTTATACTTTTATAGCAATTTGTTTTTGAAAAAAATGTTTTTTGTATATACAGGGTATGTGAAAGTCACTGTAACATGTAACACTAACTTTAATTATAGTAAAATATCAGTGATTAATTCTCTTATTGCAATTGTATTTTGCCCATCAATATAAAACTAATTTTTTATACAGAATATCTCAAAATTGAAAAATTTTAAGTCATATTCTAATTTGTTTAAAAAATTTGGAGATATATATTTTTATGCATAGATATAGATTATTTTACGTTTTTCTTCAAGCGTGTTTCAAAGTTTTGAAATCAATTTTAAATTACATTACAGTTGATTAAAAAAATTGTATCAACTTTAGAAAGCTATCTTTTTAAGTATTTTTAACCCTTAATCTTTCCTAAAATGGAAATTTCCCATTTACGCTTTTACAGAGTAAATCAATAGTATATTGAAATCAAGTATTTATTAATCACATATATTTTTTACTTAATTTAAACAAAATATTACAAATATCATATTAGATAAATGAATGTACATATTTGATAACGAAATCTATGGTTATTCATCAGATGATGCAAAATTGTCATCGTAATAGTTTTCATCACTATCCGATTCTGTTTGACTCTGATGAGCTCTTGCATACAAATGTTCAACAGGAATATAAGTAGTGCCAAAGCCTTTAAAAATGATTTAGATTTTTTTTTTCACTTTGTATACGTTTTATACAAGATAAGAGTGAATCTTAACTGAGCAGTTACAAATTTAAAATATCCACGTTGCACGATTTTTCTTAAACTTCGACTCTCTAGATATCCTTTACAATAGTAATTCTTATGGGTCGACAGAAACTAAGGCGTGGAAGATATTAGATTTTGCCAAACAATTTTTTCTTTCTTTGACTGAGCAACAATTTGGAAAAGTACAAATGAATTCCAAAAAAGGTTTCCATCAAAATTGATATTATTTTTTAGCTTTTTTTATATTATTTTTGTTCAAAGCCGTCACTTACTCACTTTCAATTTTACACAGCGTTGTATCATCATTCATTGTCTCGACAACTTCTTTCGGATAATACAAGAAGCGTCTAATGGCGTGGTCTAATAAATGTTTCAACTGAACTTCTCCAGAAGTCTCTGTAACTTTGTAGGAGTCCTTATTTGTGCAATAGTTATTTCCATTTGTAGCGAATTATACGACTGATATGTTTTCTTATGTGAATGTCAGACTGTTTTATAATGCATTTTCGTGATTTTGCTTCAAAAAACATTGATAAAACCTAAACAGTTGAGAACTTCCAATAAATTGTTTCATGATAATTATATAACACCTGTTTATTTTTAGCTGCAAGATATAGAACCCATGTCATTTCGTTGACTATTGTAAAAGCATTCCTATGTCCAGTAACATACTATTGTGATTCGGTAGCATGAGGAAGGATTTCAAGATTTGCTTTGCTATGTACTTCTTCGGTTTTGTTTCTTTTGCTTCTTTGACTACAAATCACAGAAAAACTTCTGAGGCCAACCTGGACGTACGTACTGCAATTGGAATATTTCCTGAAATCTAGATTAACCTTTTCCTCAGAAAAAACACTTAAATCATGATTTATCTGATGCTTTTGCTTTTCTTAATAATTATCTTTGTTGACAAGGTAATCCTCGAGAAATTAAAATTTCTTATCTAAATTTTCCAAATTCTGGTTATTCATATGATCAAATCGGATTTATTTTGATATAATTTTCATTTCAGATATAAATTTATTGATCAGACATGCACATTTGAACTCTTTTATGTCTGCAGATGACATTTTGTGGCAACATTTGCAATTTAGCTATCTTAGAAGACATTTTTAAAAAGGGGGTAAATGAAAACATCATCATTTACAGAAACATGCACATTTCCGTTTGAAAGAAATTCTTCTAAATTAGCGGTTATTAGCGGCTATTGTTTTGAAAGTTATTAACTACATATCTTGAACTCTCAATTCATGTAAAAAATATCATCGGATCTCACCCGTAAGGTTAACTAATCCCTTATGGAATATTTAAAATAACAATAAAAATTTCCAAATTATATGGTACATTTCATGTCGCTTTATCATATATTTTAATTAAGCAAATATAAACATATTCATGTGAGATATAAACATATATTCCTGGTCTTTCATAATCCATAACTATTTCATGTAAGTAAAAATTTTGAACAAAAGAAATCACACTGAAATGAGCATTCACAAAATTGTAGTTGACAGCAGAGATAACCAACCTACTGCTACAAGCAAGTTTTAACTTGCATGGCACCAATTTGATTGCACTTGGACAAATTTTATTACTCTACGGAGATCCCCCAACTATTTACCTCCAAAGTTAGCTACATATTTTTCTCATCAATTGTGTTTTGGAAAATTGACTTTTGGCCGGCTAAATCAGCAAAATGCCCCACTGTGCATCGTATTTACAGCCGTATTTTTGACAATATTTTAACAAATCCAAATTATTCGTAGAATTTGCAAAAGATGATGCTATTGTTTTGTTTTTTGAAAGCAGAATTTCATTTGTGTTTTCAATACCTTAATTTATTAATTGTTAAAATCCCAACTCTGTGTTTAGGGGATAAAAAAAAATTGTTGTTCTCTAAAAATAGCTATATCACATAGCTAAGTGCAAATTCTATATATAAACAAATTTTTGGCAAGAAAGCATTTAATACTTCTAGAAAAGGTTTAGATTCGGTAAATAATTTCGAGGTTTTACAATTCCGGTTAATAAATAATTTCTTTCGTTTTAAATTCTTTTAAATTCATATTATTTGCTTAACCACTTAACGAGCAAGAAGAGTTGCTCCGTTCCTAAAATATTTTGGGTACCACTAATTTTAAACTGTAATCTTCGCTTTATTAATTGGCAGACATTTTTTGATTATATAAAGAAAATATTTTAGAACGGAAAAAGTGATGGTTTGTCCTATTTTTAGTTTATTGTGCCCCCCCCCCCCAAAAAAAAAAGAAACGGTTAAGGGGTTAAAGAGATGTTTCTATAGTAAATTGTTTGTCAAATTTTGACGTAGATATGACAAGAATAAGAAAAGGGCGTCACTTTTAACCAAACATGTATATTATTTTAAACAGAACAATATGTGTTCAAACAAATCTTTTTCCAGATACACTAGTGAAGTAGATATATACTACTAATAGGAGAACCACTTTTGGTGAAGCTAGCATTGAGACCTGGTGCATTTTATAACCCATAGCCCTATAGGCCAAAGTTAGAGAACCGATAAAATTTGTCTGCAAAAATTGTATTTGTTGATTTTACAGCCGCATGACTTTCTGAAAATGCATTTTTTGAGACCACTTATCGGACTATTAACATGAAAGATTTTTTTTAATTGCATTACTTTAAAATACAAATTAATTAATAATAAGACTAAAATATTGGAAAAAGTTTAAAAATTCCTTAAAGAACCTACGAATTCCATTTTAAAAAAAATACAACGTTACAATTGCATTTTTAGCGTCGTGAAATTGGCTTTATTCGTTACCGTAGAGTTTTCCCGGTAACCCTGGCTGAATGTCAAAGTCGTCTGCTGAGTGTGTGAGTGATGGTTTGGATTCGTAACACCATATTTGGCGACTTAACTCGCTTTTGGCGTAAAATTAACAATTAAAAATTCATTATTTTGAAAATAAATGTATGTTTTTTGAAAAATTTTATGTTTTTTGTCCTGAAATTTTTAAAATCATGAAAATTTTATATGGGATCAAGAGTTATAAAATAAAAGCTGAAAATTACCATGCAATAATAATCTAACTCTCGCTTATTCTGTTATTTATTTATTTACTTGTATGGTAACTTACAGCTTTTATTTCACAACTCCTTACTCCATAGAGCCCACTCTAAAAATTTCTGGATTTTAAACTTATAATATTACAATAAACTTATAATTTTTTCAAACTTAAAAAAAAAAAAAAAAAAAAAAAAAAAAACTATAATAAATTATTTTTTTAAATAGCATAGTCAACTTCATATCAAATTAAACCTTATAAAATTATCTTTAAAATGACAGATCAAACAATTCGCTACACTTGATAAAACTTAAGAAATTCAAAATTTGAAACACTTATGCAAGCCAAAAACTGATGATTTTTCGAAAAAAAAAAAAAAAAAAATTAATAAAAATCTGATTAGATAAAAAAATACAAAAATATTTTCTCATTTAAAATGTAAAGTAAAACATATGAAATAACATTAAAATATTTAGTATTTAGGAAATCGCACTCGGCCAGCAAGTATTTATTTATTTATTTATTTTTTAACGCTTTCCAACATAGTTGAAAAGGGAAAAATTTAAAGAAATGTTTTCTAATATAATTATTCGAGCACAGCGATAAAAGACGAAAAAAACTGAAGTTAGCTTTACGATAGGACTGTGAATTGTATACAGTCAGCATCAGTCATACGAATGACCTTTATCTCTACAAAGTGGAGAGTAATAGTCATAATAAAAATTAGATCATGAGTTTTCTGCAGATAGAATTATAGGAAGTATAAGTTCGGTTTTGATTTTTGGAGAAAAAAAAAATATTATATTAGAATATTTTACTAATGCGCTTAAGTAGTTTTAAGTTAAAAGCTGCATATTAAAAAAATCCCTGACGGCTCGGCCTACAGGAACAGATAGATTTCGAAGACGCAGACCGTTGGGCAACTGTTTATTGGGAATTTCAGAAGAAGTGATCTTTTTTGCCATGATGCGGCAGTTGGGACCGCCCACTTCGAAATCTACCTGTGTATGTAGGCGGAGCACTCAGGGTTTTTTTTTGTTTCTATTTATTTATTTTTTTTACTGTAAGGGTTGGTCCTATAAAAAACGTGTCAATATAAAAGTCGTAGATAATATTTAGAAGATTTATAATAAATTTAAGCGGATTTGATATCTTGTGAATTGACGAAGTTGTGATTTTTTTTCCTTTTTAAACCCCTATTCCCCACCCCCCCTGAGGCCATTTTTAATGATATCAAAAATATGTCATACATGAATTTTCGGCCCTCTTCCTAGAAGTAATAATAACTTTAAACGGATTTGATATCTATCATAATTAAGAAGTTATGAGGTTTATTCTGTTTTCACAAAAAGTCCCCCCCCCCTTCCCTTGGTTCGATTTTGCCCATTAACGAACTTGACCGAGATTTTATGCCCCTTGATTTTATATGTATCAGTTTGAATGTATCTTGTTTTCCCCTGAAGAAATGAATTTTTTATCTAAAAAATTATACAAGAATACGATGTTCATAAGAATTTCAGAATATCATTGCATAAACCGTGTTTAATTTAACGCTTCGAATTTCTGAAACCTACAAAGTATTTTATATGCCTATAAATTTGTATGCAATATAAAAAAAAATCCCTGACTTCTCGGCCTACAGGCACAGGTAGATTTCGATGACGCAAACCGTGGGGCGTCTGTTTATTGGGAAGTGCAGAAGAAAGACTATTTGCCATGATGCGGCAGTTGGGACCGCCCACTTCGAAATATACCTGTGCCTGTAGTCGGAGCCAGCAGGGACATTTTGTTTTTAATTTTTTATTTATTTATTTATTTATTTATTTTTTTTTGCTTTAAGAGTTGGTCCTATAAAAAACTTGTCAATATAAAAGTTGTGGATAATATTAAAAATATTTATAATAAATTTAAGCGGATTTGATATCTTGTGAATTAACGAAGTTATGATTTTTTTTTCTTCTGAAACCCCTATCCCCCCTCCCCCCCCCTGGGGCCATTTTTATTTATATCAAAAATATATCATACATAAATTTTTGGCCCTCTTCCTAGAAGGTATAATAACTTTAAACGGATTCTATATGCATCATTTAAGAAGTTATGTTTTTTTTTCTGTTTTCATAAAAAGCCCCTCCCCCCTCCCTTGGTTCAATTTTGACCATTAACGAACTTGATCGTGATTTTATGCCCCTTGATTTTATATCTATCAGTTTGGAAGATATTTGCGCACAATTATGGAAGTTTTCGTGTCCATAAAAAAGTGATATAGATAGATAGATAGATAAATAGATAGATAGATATACATATATATAAAGCTTTGAACTGGGGGTGGTTTTTGGGTTCTAGGAGTGTAGATCTGCAAAAAATTTTGAGTTTTCCAACTTTGGGGAGAATGTAATAGGATGTAATGTGATTTCTTACGAAAGCTACCTAAAAATGCAGAAGTTCATGCGGCAGGAAAACAACGGATAGCTCTCACCAGCAGTTGGTTTAGCAGCAAGTTCTGCAAGAAGAAAAATTTAAAGATTGCCGTCATTATCGTTTATATGTTAAAGATAAAACAAGAGGTTTACACTTTCTTGTGCACAGTGAAACTGATTTATTAATTATTCCTGCTTCAGACAAGCATAAAAGAAGTAATTATTTTAAGCTATATGTTGTAAATGGCACAATTAATTATACCTACACTTCGTTTCAAAATTTTAACACTGGATTTAGGTGTAAAATACTGCTCCATTGTTCTCAATCGTAATTATTCTGGCTAACGCATCTCGCGTTTCTTTGCGCATATGCGAGAAAAGGCTAATTTTATTGGTTGTAGAAGCTTAACGAAATATTTCGTGAAATTATCATTCCACGACAGGAATTATCCGTGATTTGAGGAAAAATGGACAAATCGCTGTGGAAACGGAAAATGTTCATGAAAAATCATTGGAAAAATGTGCGTCAATTCACAGAATTTTTTAAGAGTTATACAGTTCACTGCCATGCAATGTCTGGAAAGCCCTACACTGCGGATGGACTTCTTTTTCAGGACATTTCACTTCACATGTGCCTTTATGCCACGGTAAAATAGTTCCTCTCTCCTCCAAACCGAGATGGAGATATCAGCAGTCTTCTAACTTTTGGGTCCTAGTAGTGTTTATTTTTAAATCAGAACATTTTTAATTGAGTGGTGATTAAGAAAACTTATTCGTTTCATACTTTTATATGAAATATACGCATTTCCTAATTCATATGGGGAAAAAAACGCAGGAAACAAAATTTTTCTGTTAAACCTCTGACTATCCAGCAAAAGGGAAAAAATTTAATGTTGCTTTCTATTTTTTTTTAAATGCTAAACAAAAATGATTATTCATACATGATATACGGAACTTAATACTATATATAATTAATAATAAATATTAACCATAACTCATTGTTTTAAAAATGTAAAATTATGTGAATTTAATTAATGCGTGTATTGATGTGAAAACTGCAACTCAGTGAATAAAGTTATCTCGGGTTTGACAGGGTGAAAGTTAATTGTTTTTCTCCGGGTCCACTCAGTCCCGTTGATCACTGTACTTTCCATGAACATGAGGAGCTACAAACATAAAGTTCTCGGATGTGATTCGGCCTGGCCTGAACAGAGTGTCCATGTTAGATCTTAAGGATTTCAGATAAGACAATACAGAAATTCAGGCAACTTTCTTTCAGAATCTCTTTATGATGGCATTTTCCCTAAGACAATATGTCCAAAAAATTTCAAATGTATAGCAACTTTTATCTTCTCTTTAATTATTTTCCCGTATTTTCCGTTTTATACAGGCAACAATGCAATAAACCTTTAAATTAAGATTCCATTTTAATAGTGAAAATTTATGTAACTTAAGCAGAACTGAAAGTAATTTAAAAAATCGAAAACTAAATTTAAATGAATCACAATTAGATATTCTAGTATCTATCTATCTTTCTTTCTTCTTTTATCTTATGTATTAATAAAACAAAGAGTTTGTGGCTCTATCTGTCTGCGTACACGCTGAGTTGGATGAGGCCAGCGATACGACATTGGACACAGAGGTACTCCAAAGTGTACGTGAGAACCCCTTAAAGATTTTTTTTTTTAATTTACTGAATTTTTACACTAAGTATTTTCCTTCACCATCCGGATCTTTGTTCCTATAAATATCGCATAATTTCAGTCATTACAGCACAGAATAGAACAAAAAATGCGCTTTGAGATAACGTTTATCTCAAAACTGTAACATAAATTACGAATTTTTAATGATTAACTAAATTGACTTTTAATAAAAAAAATTAAACATGTAATTTTTACTTATTATATCACTATATGTCAAACTGAAAATGATTATTCTGTTTCTCCATTTTGTTTCTTTGCACAACGCTGAAACACGAACAATGACGTTTTTTTTTTTTTTTTCAAAATCTTGGGGATGATAAATAATGTCTATCCATATACGCGCTATTTTGGTTCTTTTTTTAATCATTATAGGATAAAATGGTTACTGAAAATTTAAATAAGTTACTCGATTAAAAAAACAACCAAAATTAAGCATTATTATAGTAACTCAAAGGAAAAATTTGAAAATATACTTAATCATTCCTCATATGAGGTGTTTAATCAGATGCGGCATAAGTAATGTCCTTTAGAAGTGAACATTTATAAACGAGCCTTGATTACCATAGTGGAGAAAGAGACATTGCTTCAGTTATGCGAATGAATTTTCCGTGTATGTTCGTGTACAGTACAAAACTATCGGCGCTCACTTTATTTAATGACAGAAATTTTCCGATTAAATAAGGCAAATATTTTAGCTCGGTAAAAGTGGTGTTTCGCTTATATTTTTAGTTTATTGCGTCAAAAAAAAAAAAAAAAAAAAGAAGACAGAAACTGTTACGGGAGTAAAATGCTTCAATTTCATGTATGAAAATGTATGTCTTATTTTTAAAATGGCTATTAGTGACGGATTTTTGCCATTTTATCCATTAATTGCTTCAAAGCTTGGTTTATCCATGGAAATTAAATAAATTTATGTTTGTGATGTGGTGCTTTGATTTTCGTTTAGGCTGAAAATAAAAGCGAAAAGTACATCCTTTAAACAATATTTGAAACAGGTTTCATTTTTACGGATGAAATTACCGACATACGTTTACACACGTCATTTTTATCGATGAAAGTTTTACGTCTTTCTATGTTTTGGGTTGATGTTGATAAGTATATTTTTTATCATTATCATTGTCCTCGTGTGAAGAACGGGAATGTAGTATAATAAAACATAAGATTTATTTATAAAGAATTCAGGACTAAAAGTAATTGGAATGTGTAACTAAATTTAAATTAACTAAAACTAAAGAAAGGAAAATAAAAGGAACAGTCTTTGTCATACGAGCACGTCAAAATAAAATATTAGCAATTTATAAACCCTTTTACTCTTAAAAGGAAGAGCAGAATTAAAAATGACTCATGAAAGTAATTAACAAATATTTAAAAAATGCAATGTTGATATAAAAAAAAAACGTTTTTATAGTATGAACAAATACGTAGGCATAACAATATTCACTTTAGCAATAATGTAATAATAACGATATGATAGCAATAATACTGACAGCAATAGTATATCTTGAAATAATATTATCTGAAGTAAATTAAAATTACATTATTTTCATGGATGATTTTTAATTTTGTAAAAGAAGGTGGCCCTTGTGTCATATGTTGAAGACCCTTAGATTAGAGTGAACTAACTTCAACTAAGAAAAAGTAAAAGAACAAAATTATGTACATTAAAGTTTACTTTAGAGTAGGGGTTTCAAATTTTTTGTCTGAATGTGGTTTCACACCACAAATTCAGAAAGGTAATTTTCAATTTAGTTAAATTTCTGTCATTTAAATAAGGAAAATTTTCCTTTTATAAAATAATGGTAGGTTGATGGCCCTTGTGTCACATGTTGAAGACCCTTAGATTAGAGTGAACTACAACTAAGAATAAAAAGCGTTACTGTAAAATAAAAATTATCAAATTATTTTATTAAATTTTAAGGAACAAACTAAAGAATGATTTCAATTAACGAGAAAAATAGCCTATATTTCGCTTCAAAATCTGAAATAAAATGTTTGGCGGCAAAGACCATACATAAGATAGTATTGCTATTCTGTTCTTTAATTTGGATCTTGTACGAAATTAAATACGCCTGATTATACTTATTTAGTATATTTTTTAACATTTTGTTATTGTTTTACTTACTTAATTCTTTCATACCTAGATTCATTTTAATAGGTATAGAAGATAATACAATAAGAATGATAATGATGAAGATTACAATAACGAAAATAATTATGATAGGCCTACACTGCTTTTACAATGCTTAATAATAATATGGTTAAAAAAAATTCTTAAAAAGATTTTGAAGTTTGTTGCTAAGAAAAGGTATGAGAATACATACCTACTTTAAAATTAATAATAAAACTCATGGTTGTATCTAGAACTTTTCAGTAAAAGATGAAACGGCAAAAATACAGCGCGATTTGCTTATACCCAGTTTGACAGGTTTTTCTGCTGTAAATTAACAGCAAAATACGTCTTAAAATTCTTTTTCTTTTAAAATTTATAGCAAAAACAACTTACGCTAAATTTTACCGAATTAAAAAATGCCAGCAATTTGGAAGCAAGTTACAGAAAAGTTTGCTGTATTTTTTGCCAGTTTTTCTCGCCGTGTGGTAACACAGTAAATTTTATATAATTTCATTATTTTAATCATGTTTGTTTTTTTAATAAATTATTTATATATTTTTTTAATTCAAGAATAAATTTAAAAAAAAATTATCTACGCATTTTTCTGTGCTATATATTTTAGCTTAGAAATTTGTAGAGCCTCAAAATGTCATTTTCTTAAGATATGAATTAGGTAAACTACCAGTGATATTATTTTTGCCGTGTGAAATATAAAGTAAATATTTATGAGCAAAATAAATTTATTCTTTGCTTACACAACAAATTTTGCGCTGTAAAATTTACTCCATTACTCACATCAACAGCTCTTTAAGAAAGCAAACAATATTTAGGTTCAAGAAGACATATTTTTAACCAAATAGTCGTAAAATATAAGCTAAAATGAGGCTTCCAGCAACAAATCTTCAGACGCACTGGATCCTCAGGTTTTCAGAATACATTTACTGTTCTTAAAACAAATAGCCGGATTTCTCATTAAAGTGACTTTATATTGCCTTTATCTTTGTGAATACTCTTTTTTATGCATTCTCACAGATCCATACGCAATTTAACCGTTATACGAATAAATCTATTTTGAGTGCTGATGTAAAATGTTATGGAGGTAATCTTAACAACGCTATAATTTGTAATTGGTGTCAGAAAAATTGCTTTTTCAAAGTGTTTATCTTTGGTGTTCAGGAAGTGTCAACAACGCTAATGCTGTCATCAAAGCTTCCTGTTGTGCACGTTTCAGAATGGTAATATGACTAGCTGAGGGGAAAAAACCACACATGAACTTTGAATTTAGTTTCCATTTAAGAAGGAAACATGACAGATATTTCTTCACTGAAGTATCAGTCACTCATCCGTGTGGTGAAAGGATGGTTTCCGAAGAGATAAAAACATCCGTTCACTAACCTGGAAATTTAGAATTCTCCAGGAACAATTCCTTACAATATTAAAAGACGTTCGTTTAGTATTGTGCACCTTGAGGTTACATATTTTAATGCTCAGTATTTTTATATAAATACAATGGCATTAAATAAGTAACTTCAACTTATTTAATGTTTTTGGCTTACTTTTTCCAAAGTAAATAAAATTGAGACAGAAACTCTTAGACACACATTACTAACATATTTAATTTTATTCTAAATTAAGAGTTTAGCTAACTCTTTGTTTGTTAAATTAAGAACAAATTCTCTATATTATTTATATTATAAAATTTATCCCGATAATAATTCTAATGTCCTCTGGGAAGCATTTGCTAGTGTTTTACGAAAGTTTCATTAAAGAATGTTTTATTCCTTTGCAATTCATTCAGAAAATATTAAATTTTAATTATTGTTATTATTATTTATATTTTAATAATGTTAAATGTTAAAAAATTAAAATTTGTAAAAAGCTTATATTTTGGTCTCAAATAAGTAGTCTAAAACAAAAATTTAAGAAATATCTTTAAATAAAATGTCTGAGTTATCTAGGTTAAGATATGCATTAAAAAATGCACGACAGTTGCATCAATTACAAAATATCTCAAATTAAAACGTTTCAAGTCAAAAATTTCATACCTGTCCGATAATTCTTTACCGTTAATTCTTTTTCGTTACCTTTACTCTAAATATTTTCAACTAAAATCTGCACAAATTTTGGAGCACACTGGGAAAATTCAATACATTGAAACTAAACTTGAGTTTTTTTTTTTTTTTTAATATATATAAATAATTGATATAATAAGTATTATTGACGCCTTTCAAACAATCCACAATTTTGTTATCACTGATGCGCAAGATTTTTTTTTTTTCATTTTTTATTTCTTAGCGCACTGTATCTTTTTCTCCAAATCTTTTTTCCCATGTGCTTCTTTGAAGTTGATAAGCATTTATTGCCTTCTATTCATTCTTTTAGGCTTTTCACTCAATGTTCCAAAAAAAAAAAAAAAAAAAAAAAAAAAAAAATCCTTCATTAGCTGACACTAAAGCAAATTTTCTAGCTTTAGAAAGTGTATCTTTTGTGACTTTAAATACTCTTGAGTCTTTTTGCATAATGAATATGAGCTTTATCAAGCCAAGAAATATAATTTTGGTTAGAATGATATATCTATATTATAAAGCAAAAACATGTTCGCGAGTAACACTGATGTCATACTGACGGTGGCAACACCTAATCAATAAATTTTGCTTTTACTAAAATTTTTTAAACTTCTAAACATCAGACAATTTTAATTTTTACCCAACCGAATATGAAAAAAAAAAGTTATTTGAAATACAATTTGTTTGAAATCTGTATCTCAATTTACTGATTTTTTATGATTCAAGCATGATATTTAAAAAAAATCTATCTCTATCGCTTGCAAACCGATTACAAAAGATTAACCCGTTTGCACTTAAAATAATATAAAAAGTTGAGTGTTTCTTTCCGGCTAATATTCCACAACGAAATTAAAACTTCATCAATGAATAAATAAAATAATAAAATAATTTAAAGCAAACACAAATTCAACAGACATGTAATCGAACTACGCGCTTAAACAACTGAAATTATCAGAATAAAACAGGCTGCTAACTCTATGTATGCGGCTAATGCAAAATTATCGCTTTTACTCAATTTTAAAACTTTATTTGAATGCATAATCGATATGTTTCACATAAAATTCTTGTCGGTGTTGTTACTAGGCAAACTAAAAATAAAATAATAATATTAATGTAAAAAATCTATTAGAGTTTTCAATAAAAAAAAAAATGGTTTGCACCTATATTCTGTAATTCGGGAGGCCCGGATTGGATATCCTAGTTATTTTAAAGGAAGTAAACTATTTTCAAGGCATTGCTTCTGGTTGACATTTTTGATTAATTGTCAATCCATGAGGTTTGAAATAAGGTTTGGAAATCTATCTGTCAGTGACAATTACATAAGGCATCACTTTGCTTTTAATTCTTCCTCAAACATAAATTTTATGTTAGGGGTACATTTTGTTTATCTGTTGAATAACCCATATCGTTTCCAGATATTCGACATTTAGAAAGGGTAAAATAACTTTCAGCTTCTAACAAAAATTACTTTTTTTCAACTTTCTAATTACCCATTGGCAATTCGATGATGATTCAATGACAGGATGTTTTTATGTAGACTGAGAAATATTTCTGAAATCGATAATATAAGAGACAAAATACCTGAGTGTAAATGAATAAAGCGTAAAATAATCTTAAAATAAAAGGTGCACCGATGGTTAACTTAGCTAATACTTCATTTATTAATATAGTAAACACACATAATGAAATTCTGAATTAATTATTTACATATTATTAAAATAAAGTTACCTACATCGTCTTTGATGTAAAGAATAGTTGATTGACATCATATATTGTTGTGAACAATTAAACTTAATTTCAGCTTCATTTTGTATTTTTTAAACATCTTTGTAGAGGATAAATTTTTCTTCGCACTTTTGCTCATATATTTGTTATAGTTAAAAGTTTCATTAACATATTTCATTCGAATGTATTTTGCGAATTTGCAATACTATTTAAAAAAAAAAAAAACCTTGAGTCATGATCTATATGCTTTAAGAAGACGGAGAAGATGCGAAAGTTGTAACATGTCAGTTGAAAGAGATTGAGTGGTATGATGAAATGTTCGTGATTCTGTGTCGGGAAATAAAGGCATTGTGTTTACAAGTATCATTCTTTCAAGAAGTGATGTATTTAATTTTTCTTTCTGTTTAAACAACTTCGTCTTTCTGTAGCTTGTTTATTTTGAATGCGATAAAAATACAATAAAAGTGTTACAGTCTTTGATTTATTTCTTGTACTGATTGTAATTTGTTTATACTATTTCTTAAACATCATGCTTAGTTATATTCAAAACTTTGAAGATGATGTTAAATTCAATTTGAATATGATGTAGGGAAATTTCATTAAATTTGTTTTCTCGGATTGTCTCTTCAAAGAGAACTTCATTTTTTTTTTTATTGGGAAATTATATTGGGTTGTTCGGAAAGTTCCTGAGAAAACCGATTCGAACCGGAAAATTCTGCCCAACAATTATTACACGTTAGATATCGGAATTAATGTCTAATAATTAAATGATAGAACTTTCCGGTACGAACCAACTTTCCCAAACGGAAAGAACTTTCCGAACAACCCAATACCTTTAATGAAAAAGACTTTATATAAAAATTATTCATTACAAAAATAATGCTTTAAAACATTTAAATTAAGATTGATTTCATCACGTCACCCTCATAAGATTTGAGCAAAATATCACAGGCTGTAAGCTAAAGCACACGTGATAAAATACAAATCTAGAAATAGATCTCAAACAGGAAATATTCGAACGTACGAAAGTTAATTTAGATGAAATAAAGTAAAAGCTATCCGTGTCAAGCAAGAAAATATATACACTCCCCTTTATTCGCAAATAGTTTACAATAAAATCATGACAAAAGTGCCATTAGACTCGTATAATGGCTTCTTTCATAATATAAATGCAATTTTTAGAATAGAGGTCGTCTACACATTACAAATTGCACCAACTTTATTTTTAGGTAGATTTCGTAAGAAATACTACTTATTACATTCTCCCCAAAGCTGGAATTTTTGGAAAAAATTTGCAGATCTACGCCGATCCTGACTCCCAGAGCAGAAAACCACCCCCAGTTCAAAACTTTATCTATCTATCTATCTATGTCACTTTTTTATGGACACGATAACTGCAATAATTCTGTACAAATCTTTTCCAAACTGATACATAAAATCAAGGGGCATAAAATCTCGGTCAAGTTCGTTAATGGGCAAAATCGAACCAAGGGTGGGGGGTGGGGTGGGGAGGCTTTTTGTGAAAACAGAAAACTCCCCATAATTTCTTAATTATGATACGTATCGAATCCGTTTAAAGTTATTATTACTTCTAGGAAAAGGGCCGAAAATTTATATATGACAGATTTTTGATATCCTTAAAAAATGGCCCCAAGGGGGGGGGGGGGGGAAAGGGGGTTTTAGAAAAAAAAATTCATAACTTCGCCAATTCAAAAGATATCAAATCCGCTTAGATTTATTATAAATCCTCTTAATATTATCTAAAACTTTTATATTGACAAGTTTTTTATAGGACCAACTCTTATAGCAAAAAAAAAAAAAAAAAAATAATAAAAACAAAAACAAAAAAAAATCCCTGCCTGCTCCGCCCGCAAACAAGTTAGGTTTCGAAGTGGGCGCTTCCAGCTGTCGCATCATGGTAGAAAGGTCATTTCTTCCGCAATTCCCAACAAACAGGCGCCCCACGAACTGCGTCTTCGAAATCTACCTGTGCCTGTAGGCCGAGCCGTCAGAGATTTTTTTTTCAAATAGTAACAACCACTTTTGAAACTTTATTTGAATTTCTTGAACCATGGAAGCACAAAAAGTACATAGTTTATGCATTTTTTTTACAAGTCTTCATACAGTTATAAATTAAAATATGTTAGTAGTGGTTTATCCATAAATTATAAAAATAATTTTAGATATTTTAGGGAAAAGTATCGGAAATATTAGTCAATTACTCACAGGAAAAAAAAAAAAAAATAGAAATTCTAACTATAAAGCAGGGTTCCTGCGGGGTCTTTGAATTTTGAAGTTAAATACCAGTATTTCATTATAGAAAAACTCTCCTTATATAGTCGCGCGATTAAATAAGGCGAGTTTTTCTATAAGAAAATACCGGTAACTTTCCTGAAAATTCCCGGACCCCGTACGAACCCTGGAAAGTAAACTAACTTAATGTAAAAGAAAATTTTTACTGTTACTTTTTAAGATTTTCTTTTTTATAGATACAGATAACAGGAGACGGTCCCGTTAGACTGTCGAAAACTATAATTTCCCTATACCTCGAAAACAAATAATTAGAATGAGCTATAAAAGTACATAACCATATTTTCGACGACGCTGATTCTTTTATGCCAGAATTAATATATAGGTATTTATTCATAAATTTTTGGGACTATGGATTTATTAATAATTTTATAAATAAAAATATGTTTTTGAAATACAAAATGCCTAGATTATATTTGGATGCATACGATATATCTCCTTAAAAAAAAGAAACATTTCAATCGGAAATTTTTTTAGGAACTATATTAAAGTTTGTAATGTGGATTTAACATTAGCATCACCAAACTCTGTATCCTTCTAACTCTATGAAGACTTAAGAAAAAGTTCCTACTCTATATAATTTTCCAGACTGCCTTCATCCAAAGAACTGAAATAAAGTATAAAAAAAAAGGTGCTCCCAGTTGAAAAATGAAAATTGCTTCACTTTATTATATGTAGATGTCCCCCTTATTTCGAAAATGGCATTCATATTCTCAAATAAGACATTATTCCGAGTCTAATGGCAACTTTATTGTGAACAATCTGTGAATAAAGGCGTTCTTTTACACGGACTTTATATGCAATAATAAAATGATAATATAAATATAAGCTGCTTAATCGTAAAAATGGCCTCATAAAGTTATCAAAAATCTCAAAACACCCCATCTAAACATTTAAATAATTTATCTTACTGTAAATCTTGATAAGATAACTGAATGTTTGCCAGTTGTTGCTGTCTTGTTCAGGATAGTGTCATCGCACTTATCCTTTACAAGTATCAAATCATATGGCATATATATCATATCATCTGCAACATTTTTCTTTTCAGTGCGAAGTAAAAATAAGTCCTTCCACCTCAGTTGAAAGAGTAGGTTAATTTCTGAGTTTTTTTTAATTTTTATTTTAAGGTTCATACATCAGATTTAAGATACCCAAATACGTTAAAATGTGGTATTTTCGCAGAAAATGAAATTTTTGGTTTTTCAATATATTTAATGCAGCATGTATTTAGCATTACAAATCAGTTTTGATTTTGTATCTACGTCAATTAGAAGATATTGAAGAATTTGTAAAGCTCCACAAACTAGAAGTGATGGTTAAAATAACCGGAAGTATGACTGGAAAGCTGTTAAACGAAAATGAAATACCATATTTTTTATCAAATAAATTTTTTAGAGACTTTTTCTATATATTAACCCTTTAACGGATAAAGCATTTCAATTGCTAAGATGTTGAAATAAATGATTGACACCGGAAATTATGAACAAATTTATATTTATATAATAAAAAAGCGATATTTCACATATATAATAAATGAAAAACATTTCTATTAAAATTCTGCTGTCAATGTTGAGTTTCGTAATTAAAGTTTTGTGGTTTCGTGGGGAAACCAATGGACGTTAAAGGGTTAAAAGTAATTAATATCTTATGAAAGCGAACAATTTAATTAAATTTGGTAATACTTGTTTTGTCATGTTAATTGAAAATTAATTTACTCAAAATCACTTTTCATATATCTCGATTTTTTTTTCTATCAAAAATGATAACTAAAAATGTTATTCAATTTTTTTCAAACTTGACATGTATTTTTTTATATAATGTTTCTTAGGGCATGAACTAAAAGCATGTTCACAATAAGAATATTTTTCAAGTTATGGTATGATATTTGAATAACTATGATACAAAATATGCCAAATATATAGTATTGATTCTTAGACTAGCTCTAAAATGATTATTTATAGAAGTATCCTAAAAGTTTTAGTTCGTTGAGTAAATAAGTACGTGACGGTTATTTTGATGCTAATTTTCTAAAAATTGGATCATTAGATTTCCATGTGGAATTTTTAAGGTTTTTCTAATTTTTTTTCAAAATTCTCTCTTTATATATCCGTTTTTTAAACTAATTTAATGCAAGTATAAACTTAGCATAGTTAATCCATACATAAACTAAAATTAAAAAAGTGTTCCATGTTATGTTTTTTTTAGTGCTCCGAACGTATTCGGATATTTTAATACAGATTAAACAATTTGGCCTCATTCCTGCTAAGTTTTAACGAGAAAGGGAATTTTGGGAGACATTTTTAATTTGGCTTAGCAAATATAATTGAATAGATACAAGATGATTATTTAAAAAAAATTTAAATTTGTTGCAGTCATAGCTTACAATTTGCCCATAGATAATAATATATTTTCGATGTCCAAACGAGGTTCGAACTAAAATCTTGCATCTGGTCGGGTAACCCGATTTTACCTGAACGCGACCGGACCTGCGGTTCGGGTCGGGTCGGGTTCACGCAAAGTTTTTTCGTTACGGGTAGGGTTGACTTTAATTGTTTTGGGTTGCCTTGCGTTTTAGATAGGGGGCGTTCTTCCTGCACCCCCGTGCGTACATCCGTGAGTGCAAGTAATTTTTGTATATTTTGTGAAAAGAATTCTTTAATTAATACACAAAGTAAAATTTTGACAAACATCTTATTGTCTAATCAAGTTACCTCTCCTATGAAGTAATACTAGTTAGTAAATGGAAAGTAATTTCAACTCCTTTTATCAATTAGAAAACATTATTTGATGGTAATGTTGCTGGCATATATATAGTGATACAATGGCATCACGGTCATCAATGTAGAACACAATTGGGTCAAATTCAGTCAAATTCACACTTAAGCGTCTGAATTTCTAAATGTCTTATTTTCAGACATATCATCAGTATTCAGACATTTTTCTCAGCTCTTTTACACCATTTTCATAGTAAGACACTTGTGTGTCTTAAATTCAGACATCTGTGATGTCTGAATTACTTTTTCCGACACATATGTGTCGGAATTTAAGACGCCTCTATTTGCAGCATTTTTTTCAGATGAAAAAAATTCATCATTCATTTACGTTCATTTTTAAACATAAAGTATATAATTTATATTAAAGATACAATTATGGACTATTTTTCCGTAATTGTTTTAAATATGGAGTAAATTTCTTCAATTTCGGGTTCGGGTCGTGTTTCAGGTTGACTTTAAATAATATAATTTTCGGGTTTCCAACCTTTTCATTCAATGAATGCCCGAACTCAAACCATTCAATTAATGCCGTCGAAAACTTTTGTGTTCCTGTAAAAGAACTATAACAGCTACGTACTTGATTAATAAACTCATCCAAGATATTTGCAAGGTCAATACACTGTCCTTGTTAGGTTCGAATTGGCTATATATTTCAGACGTGATCGTTTATAAATTTTGTATATTTTGCTATTGCATGTCCATGTAAACGAAATATGGGTTACATACTTGATTAATGAACTCATTCAAGGTACTGGCAAGGTCAATACAATCCCAATTAGGCTCGAATTGGTCAGTATTTGGGACGTTATCCTGATGACAAGATTTGAAATTTAGATAGATAGATACATAGATAGGTAGAAAGATAGATACACTTTAAAATGACAGATGTCCTTTAATCTAGGAAAATATAATATAACCACGAACGAAAATATACAATAACCTCTTCTGAGTTACTAACGATTCCTAAAAGCATTCTTTATTTTTAGAAATCTCAGAAACCAATATATTTTCGTGATTTAAAGAAGCATTTATAAAAAGTAAGTTTTTTTTGTTGCCACTGATTTTAGGAAATGTTTCTGAGTAGATTTTGTAGTGTATTAATCAGTTTTCTCAACCCGTAATACAGGTTCTTTGGATGGTATCAATTCTCACGTAAACAATCATTTTCACGGTCAACAAGCATGTTTTACAGATAAATATGATAAATTAACAGCATTAACATTAATTATATTATTTTGTTACTCTTTCATGTATAAATTCAATTACACAGCTGAAAATATTTAATTGAGAATAAATAGCATGCAAGAAACCTATATTCCGGTTTGATAACACTTATTTATATACTATAGAAACTACTGAAAAATGTTTCAGAAAATTGGTGGCAGCAAAAAAAAAAATTGTTTTTATAAATGATTTTTTAAATCTCGAAAATATATTGTTTTATGAGGTTTCTAAAGACGAAAAATTCCGAATCATGAATAACTCGGAAGAGATTACTATATATTTTCGTTCGTGGTTATATTATATTTTCATTGATTAAGAAACATTTGTCTTTTTTTTACAGTGCATTTGGTTTTACGAACAGCCTTAAAAAAATTTACTTATAAAGCTCGTCCTTTACAAAAGTACATAAAAAAATTGCTCATAGACACTTTACAATACCTTGACAACATGTTTATGACTACAGCTTCCCCCGTTCAGAAAGTAATGGGCGTGAACAGGATCCATAGCGGGCACCATAAACGAAGTGATTGCAATAGGTCCATTTCTAAAGAAATTAACCTATAATACAGACATATTTACTAGCAAATTTCAAATCAAATTAAACCAGCAGAGGTAAATCATATAAAATCAGTGTTTCATAAGTAGCATTGTTTGCTTTACATTGAGAATGATATCGTGAATCGTTCTGAAACCTTTGAAAATTCGAAGATATAGGTAATATCTGTAAAAAGAATGACGGCCCATATGCTTATTACCTTTTCCAATTAAATAGTATAAAAATAGAGAACATAGAGTCAGTTTTAGATGTTTAAAAATCCATTTTTTTCCAATATATACTTAATTTCGTCTCGCCAGTAAAAGGTGTTTCGAGATTATATATCATCATCTTAGTACAAAATGGGTGTTTGTGTTAAACAAAATGGAGATTAAGTAATGTAGCTATCGAGCTGCTGGCTTTGCAGAGGCCTTAATAGAAGTAGGACACATAGTTTCTTTACATGATTAATATGGATTGTATTCATAGTAAGTATAAGAGGAAGCATACTATAACGTCGTGTTAGTAATCACGAACATTTCTGTTTTGAGAGCATCTGTCGCTGTGATTCCACCTTTACACCACAGGGATTAGTTGCTCCAGTTATGCATAACCAGATGCATAAAGAAATTTCAAAATTTCTTTGTGTTATACTCAGCCTGGTGGCACCGTGGTGACATGACATTTCATTATACATCATCATATGAATCCTTCATGTGTATTTATGACACATAATGCAATTTTTTCTTTTTTCTGCACTTGACTAATACATTTAAAGCACGCTCAGCAGACAACACCACATTTCTGAGGTTTTTGAGCTTGTTGGTTTCTGCTATTTTCAGTTTCTTTGCGATCAATTTTCAGCCGGACACATCGGGGCCACACGTAGTGGAGAAAAAATTCCCCAAAGTTTCCCCAGTTTTGCCTCTTACTAAACAGTTCTTCAAATTTGTCTCTGATCAGTCACGTAATAAATCCAGTGACTAACATAACACCACAAACCACAGTTTCCCTGTTTCACAAGATAAGCTTTTGATAATTTGTGAAAACAGCTCGAAATGGCATAGCATGAATTTAATATTTAGTTTTTCTGAGAAATGTAGTAGCGATTAACAAGAGTCATGATATTAAGCATTACATATTGTGTTTATGTAATATGCTCGCTAAATATTAATAATTTCAAATGGAATTTGATTAAATTTGATGCTTAAGTATATGATAAGTAATCGTACTTTTAAAAAGGCGTTTGGTAGATTTTAAAAGAGGAAAAATCTTGATTTAAGCACATTTGGCAAGCTAGTTTGCATTACTCAACAGCTCATCTGTTACGTATACTGTTTATACTTGGATTGAACTGGTACATATTCTCTGTACATATTTACATATTTTCCAGTTGTTTTCGTAGAATGTCTTTGCGGTAGATTGACTTTTTGATGGTAAAGGTGGCTGTGTCTGTTGGGATCAGTGTGTAACTATACTATTAAGCTTATTGCAAGGGTTCAATTATCATGTCATAACGCAAGGCTTTTGTTCTTCGTTCTTTAATAAGAATGGAGTAATTGAAATCCCCTCCCCTCTTGTGTCTTACATTATTTTGTGTACCATGGTTCTGATACTTCTTGTGAATTAGAGCATTCTATTTTCAATGGCCTGCTCACAGTGAATATATTACAAATATTAGCGGGTTTGTCCAATGTCGATCTGTCAGGCTATATGTTTTACATCTTAAAAGTGTACACTTACTATGAAAAAGATGAAAATGTTAAATTTCCTATATTAAAAATTAATGTTACTAGAACAGCATTTCTCAAACTTTATTGTTACCTTAAAGTTTGAAGTTGACCACCTTAAAGTTTGAAAAATGTTCACGACCTATCTAATTGCCATGTATATAGAGCCTTTTATATAATCTATCCTATGGAAAAGTTTCAACTTTTGTGTAAAGTATGCACACGTAATATGTAATACATACATAAATAGATAATTCTAATGTAAAAATGAAATAATCATAAAACAAAACCTGTTTTTACTATGTAAAAACATAACATTAATGATAATATTAGTAGTTTAAAAGTGAATACGATTTATGGCATCATTTTTCATCATAAATATGTTATATATGAGGACTGAAGTTATTAAGTTTAGCTCCAAGGCGTTATCTTCAGAAAATTTAATAAAACATTGTCTTTTCACGAAGTGATGTCGCTTAATGTGATCACCTTTGGACACTGAATTTTTGATAACAATATTCGATGGATAACAATAAGCGATTTAGAAACACACTTATACTTAATAATAACATAGAATATATGTAAGAAAATGATAACTTAGAGAGGAAATGGTGACTTTTAAAAAAAGGTGGAAACTTTTCTGGAAAGAATCCGGTAATTTTTGTCTGCTTACAATTCTCCATTATTAGATCATTAACGAATTGCTCATACTCATATTGTGTTAGAAAATTGTCCACCCGCTGTTGTGTACCTCGTTAAAAAATTCCATGCTTTTCTCCTTACCGCATTTGTAGGTGGTTTTCAGTAAATTTCCCCTTGTTTTCCTGGATCATCATCATCATTAGTTTGTATTTCTTCGTAAACGTTTTGGCAATGTTCAGTTTCTGTGAGCATCACAGTTAGAGAAATATTGTTGTCAATCGCCATCATAATTCATCCAAGCCTCATCCAGTTTCAGATTGCTATATTCTTACTTTCTTGGAAGTCATGCTTTAAAGGGAATTTTAACAGAACTTCGTTTCTAATTGCTCGTTTTTCAGGAACTGATCTAGTGATAAAAATATAGCCTTAAACGAAAAATCGATCACACAAAGCGATTGATTTTTGTGTAGAATTTAGTATAGGCGGTTAATCTGAGTTGATTTCGATGACTTTAAGCAACTGATAACAATAAATATGATCACATTACTCGGCGTCTACTGTATTATTTCCTTTAAATTTTTAACATGTTATGCTCGTTCTATTTTAATAGAGGATAATTTTGATAGTATATCTTTAAAGACCGTACATTTCCTTCCGCGATCCACTAAAATATAACTAACGACCCACCAGTAAGGTCGTGACCCATTGTTTGGGAACAGCTGTACTACCTATAGATAGATTAGATTACTATTATCTATAGGTGCTATTAGCTATAGATAGACTTTCTTTGCCTTCTTTATTATTATTTTATATATTTCATTTGCATATTTTTAGTAAGGATCTCTACAAAGCCATTAAGAATAAAATAATTTTTCATTCGCATCCACTACAGAAATTTTAGATTATGTATCTTTGATATTCCGTGATGGTTGAAACTCTTTTTAATGACATAACATTTCTGTTTTCTCATCCATAAAATTTTGTTTACTTCAAAAAGCTGTTCAGCAGAAAACATATAACGTTTTAGCCTAATATGTTTTTTGAACGCGTGTGGTTTTAAAATCCAAGTGATTGAATAGTTTTAAGTATAAATACTTTATTTACAGATATATTTGAAAAAACATTTCATTTTAACTGCGATACACTGATTTTTGCTTACTGGCTACAGATTTTTACTTTTATTCTGTTATGTTTATTTTCAATAACTATAGTTCTGAATGATGATTGACAAATACATAAAAATAAACTCTACTATTTCTGCATCAAATCACCGAAAAAAATTGGCCAGTCCATGAGCAATATTGTTTATTACATAATATGGAAAAACTGTATTTTAAAAAGCCATATTCATTATAAAATTTATTTTAAATTTAAAATTTTCAAGAGCAGTGATTATTTTCTACAAAGTATTTTCAATCTATGTGTAAATTTATAACGAAATGTCAAATTTATATCATATGAATGAGAAATTTCTGAAGTAAAAATATTCAAAAATACGAATTTTCAAAGTTAAATTGAACGCAATTATCGCATTCATATTTCTTGAATTTCTAATTTTGTAATGAAGCTCTTTTCCAAGAGTGTTTTTCTTAAAAACAAATACTTCGATTTGTTGTTTTTTTAATTCTACTGTATAAAATATAAATTATGAAATTAATCTTTAAAAACAAAAATACATTATAACATACTAAAATTTTTATTTCATTAATATTTAATGCATTTTACATGTTTATACAATGTTTTAACTTTTTTCTCCCAAGAGTTTTTAATTTTGATTTAACTGTTTGAGTCCCATGCAGTGTGATCGCGCTGTTCTGATTTCATGCCGAATAGAGCCTCTACATTTGATGTTGATGTTGATATATCGATGCATTTGGATTCTGCCGAAGTCAACAAACTCAACTTTCTTAATTTTTATTCATCATTTCTTTTATGCAAACTGTATAAATTGTTGAATTCAGATTTTTTACTCCGGGAGAGAATTTTGCAGCTCCGGTCGTGTGTGAGGGAATTTGCACTTTTAGACCATTGCCAAACACAAAGTCTCAAACTTTTCGGGAAGAAGAATTTTGATGCTTCGGGAGAGAAGGCTCCCCCCCTCCCCTGGGCCACCCTCTAAATTCCTCTCTGTATATAAGTATGGCTAATTGGTATTACTTCGACCCAAATATTTTTTTTTAATCCAGTCCTGAGTGTGCCATTAGTGCGGTTACCTGTAGAGTATTATTTAATCACTTCAATACTCTCCACAAAGTAGATCCCGGACTGATTTAAAAACCTTTTTTTCGGGCTTTTTTCGGGTTTGCATGGTTTATGTTTCTTTTTATACGAGCTATCGCATTGCTTAGCGTTTTTTCAGAGAAAATAAACGCTATCGCACAGCTTGCATTTGTACACACAGAATGAGACGAGCACTATCACACCACTTGCTACTTTCCAACAAGATTTTCAAATACCTCTTGGGACTAAAACCGTTAAAATATTATAGCACGGCTTAAAGAATGATGTAGCGCATTGTTAAAATTTGAAGAAACGCTTCCTGATAAGTGTAAACACAGTTATCTACAATTCTAAAAACTATTTTCTTAAAAAATAATATCCTGAAAAAGGACCAATTAAAAATTTCTAAAACAAAGAGCTTTGGAGGATTTACGAAGATGAAAGCAAAAAAAAAAAAAAAAAAAATCATGCACACAATTTTTGGAAACGTTACGACGCAGATTTTACAGGGTAATTAAAAAAGTGGTGGATATGATTTAATCATAATTTAATAGTTTTCAAACATATCTAGTATTCTCTTTCATGCACAGAAAAATGTGTCAATTTTTTACTGTACATTTAAAATAAATTTTTATGCATTACATAATTGAAGATATTTTTGAATAATTCTTGAATAATTGAAGTTCTAGTATTAAAATTAATGATTTTCCTTTATTGCTTCGAACTGCAAGTTAAAACTGTCTTAGAGATACAATAAAATAACAGTTATTATAACTGAAGTAGGAAACATTTCCATTTCACATGATAACTAAAAGTTAAATGTATCTATTCGTTTACTAAATATAACGTTTATCTATAATTTTATATTATTTAAATACTGTAATTTGATTTTTTGTAAAGAAATAAAAAATGGCTTTGTGATACGTAACATACAGTAGGATTAATTATATAATTGATTATTTTTCGTTTAACATCTATTGCTTCTGGTCTATTAAATTTTTTACTAAATGAATAGAATCTCAAATTCTAATTTTCAGGTTAACCCTTGAAGTCATGTCATATTTAATAACTCTGAGACTAACCAAGAAAAACTGTATTTATCCTCACTTAAAGTTTTATAATTTGGTTCTTGCTTTTTGAAATTTTAAGGTTTCGATTAAATTTAATGTGTAGAAATACTAAAAAGCATATATTTAAAATGTCAGTTAACATATGGTGTTATTCTCAATCGACTGATATTGGGTATCTTTTGTTTATGATTATTTCTAGCTGAGTAGGGAGTTTTCAAGCTTTTTCCTGGAAGTCGCCTACCACCACAAATTTCCAAATTAATCTTCATCTTATTTAATCGCAAAGTTTATGTTATTTAACAAGGAAATTTTTTGTATTCTAAAATAGTGGTAGTTGGTGATTCGTGGGCCACAGGTTGAAAAGCTCTATAATAGAGGATTGTTGACTTAATAGAGGATTGTTGACTTCTTTTGCAGGGTTGTAGCTATGATTGATTTTTGTATACACAAATTTTACTTGATTTATCGAAATTGATATTTTTATTCTATTTTATATTTTTATTGATACAAAAATGTGTGTATTTTATGTTTTAAATGTAATCTGCATGGCTTGTGTTTATTTCTTCTTTCATAAAGCCAATTTCTATGTACGGGATAATAGAGTTTTAACACTTTAATTCTCTTAATTAATGCATGCTAGTTGAGAGAAAATGTATTTAACGTATTTAAATATATTGTTTTTCTTGTGATAAAAGAAAATTAGGAAACACAATTTAATATTGTGTATTTGTGTTATAGGCAGTGAACAGTCCTCCTTACTTAAGTGATCACTACCAGCATTATTCCGAACGGTCAGATTTCTCTATAGTTAGTGGTAAGTTTTTTTAATATTGCATGTAACAAGATTCTGTCATATTATTCTTTTTTTATGTTATTTGTATTATGCAGATTCAACTTGCATAATACCATCACGCCAAATACATGGGGGCATTTCTGACACTTTTACGCATGCATTAGTTTTGTACGTCAAGGTTATGTAGCCTAAAGATTTAAATTAAACGTTTTTAAGTTTACTGAACATTATTGTAATAGAGAAGCATTGATTTTCTGAAACTTCAGCTTCATTTCAAAAACAGAAAATTTACATATGTTGTGAGCAACAGAAAATAAAAACATTTTAAGTATGAAAATGATGATTTAGAAAATTGATGCTGCTGTATTACAATAGATAAGCTTAAGCATTTAAGAACAAAACTAATTTACGTGTAAAAATATCAGACATGTCCGCACCCGTACGTATGGATTGAACAATTAATAGAAAACATTTTTTTTAAAGAAAGTATCCCATTTAATTTTTATTCAAAAAGTTCAAAGTGCATTGTTGTTTAGAGATAAGGATGTAGAAATACGTAACATAGTTTTTGCATTTAGAATTTTTAAAGAAAGAAGCTATCCTTAAGCAAAAGTTTGTCCTGTGCACAGTGACCCTGATTGCTTTCGTAGTGTGAAAAAATAATAAAAAACTAAATTATTAGGAAACATTTATTGGATTTACTAATTTTTTTTTTATAGTTTATTTTATGGTATTTAATGATTTCTTATACATAAATTCGAAAACTACATTTAAAAAATATTTATTTAAATTTGATTGTTTTACATTTATTATTATTTTCTCAAGATATATAAATGAACGTAATCTTCGTCTGATGATTCATTAATGATTTGATCCGTGAAATTCATTGAGGGTTTATTAAATAAATCAAAAACTCTAACACTAAGTTCTTTTTTGTTAATTAATTTAGTCTTTATAGGTACTAATGCCATGCATTAATCTTTAAAAAATAATATATATTAACATCAAGATGTGGAAAAACCTGCAATTTTTTACATCAGTGTAAATGTAAAAATTTACAATGGTAAACAAAAAACACAATAAAAAATTACTTACCAGTAATATAAAAATATATATATATTTAACTTATTTTAATAAACAATTAACCAAAAGAAATTAACATTGATTGCGAAAAAAGCGGCACGAGGAACAACAATAAATTACTAACTAAATGACATGTCTGAAACTTTTAGGGAAAGTTCGTTTACTACTTTATTACTTCGATAAAATGTATGCATATTATGATTACATTAAAACATAAAATGTAATACATTACATTAAAGATAAAATGTATCCATATTATGATTTCATTAAAGCAGCAACAATTGCTTTAATGAAAAAACTCAAATTCTAAGTAGCAAAAAAATAATTAAAATATAATTTTTTTCGCGCTATATATTGAAACTCTTTACGGTGTTTTGTTATGTCTGTACATTTAGTACTGATTTCTGTATGAATTCAATCTAGCTGCACCAAAAGTTTTCTTTATTTGAAAAAAAGTTGCATCAATACGCTCACGATCACTTCAAATTTCTTTCAACCAAGATCACTTCAAGAGGTTTTCAACTAAGCAAAATGTCCCCGCCAACTATAGAGAAGCTTTTATTATGTTTCAGGACATGAAAGTCAGATTCTTTTAGCGTTGAAATAAAAAATAATCCAGTCTCTACTACTCAAATAACAAAATGTTAGAATTTTCATTAATGCAATTTTATTAAGCATTCGAATGTAAAAAGGTTCCCAACTAGCAAAGTATCCAGACTAGATGTTTACGGATGGCACCCGAGAAAGGTGTTTTACATAGAACAATAAAAAAGCAATCCAGAACAATTAAAAGGCCGAAGTGAAAAAAATAACTGAAAACTGAAAATTTTGCACACCGCCGTTTAATCTGACAGGCTCAGTTAGCGAATAATGCAAAACACCATGTGCGTTATGCGGAAAATCAGCTAGACTTTGATATCTATAGATTTTTAAAGTTCAAACAGTAGCACGGAAACCAAGATTCCAATCACTACGTTAATAAGGAATATTACTGGAATGCGTAAACTAAACTAGAAAAGCTAAAGAGCATGTAAATGTATCTTACAGTGTGTAGTGGTTTTTAGCAGAAGGAAAATAACTGGCAATGAACATAACGAATCGTACAATGACTGAAAACGCTAATTCCAGACCGAACACAAATTTAACCCTTTTTTTATTTATTTTATGCATCAAGGCGAATAGATGAGAAACCGAGTAGAGGTAAAATAAATCGAGTAAAACCGCATTATAGATAATAAAAGAAGGAATAAATTTCATATTTCTATCCATTTTTTAAAGGAAATCTATTACAATTAAGGGTTAAATTTAGCAAAAATTATATATGTTTTTATTAACTAGGGAAAAGTTATTTTTTTTTAAATTATATGTGATTCAGCATCTAACATTGTTGAAATATCGGTCTAGTTTGGTGATTTTCAACCGGTGAGCTGTGAGAGGACATCGAGTATGCCGTGAATGTTTTCAGAGTCAAGTTCTATCAATATCTTACGAATTAACAAAAGTATCGTTACTTTAATACATAAAATTTCATATTATACACTGCAAGAAAAAATCGCTAAAATTACAGAAAAAATGCTATAAATATAGCCATCTAAACTGCCAGATAAAGGAACGCTTTTTGGAATAGCGTGTAACTCGGAAAAGGTTATATTATATTTTCATAAACCTTAAGAAAGATAAGAGCTAGATTAAGAAACACTCGTCTTTTTTACAGTGTGCTAAATTTTACAATGTTTCATGGTTTTGCCGCAGAAATTTTGCCGCTTTTAATTACAGCGTACGATTTATTATTATCATTATTATTTTATCCCGGTTTAGTGTCATAAAGTTGCATTTCTCAGAAATTTCTATCAGTGTTTCTATTAGTAGATGCGAGGAAACCATGAAAATGCTCTCACAATCTTGGGATAAATTTAATATTTTTGGAGGAAAATTATTCCTCGTAAAGTAAAAGGGTTACAATATAAAAGGCAGCAGAAATGTTTAAAATAGTGAAATGATTCAATCTAGGCAAAAGGCTCATTGAACAAATTTTACAAACCTTATATTTATGATACACAAATTTAATAAGAATATACATCTGTCCACCAAGGCTTGTCGCAACTCTCCCCAATTTTGAGGCGCATTCGTGGTTTGCATTTGTTTTAAGTGCGTGTGCATGTGCGTTAGAAAATTTAAATAATACAGAAGAGAAAGAGTTAACAAAAATAAGAAACGGCAGAGAATTGTAGTAAAAAAAATCAACAGCGAATATTACACTTTGTTGGTTTTCTTTCGGTTTTGAATTTTACAAGTATGTAAATAATAAAACTTTTTGACACACTATATATATATATATATATGTCGTCTGCTCTCAAAATTATAACTTTTTTTTTATTCGTTTGTGTCAGCAAAAAGTTTTAAATGACACATATGACACATTGTCATATATTTTTATTATCATAATTTTAGTGTACCGCGGAAGATTTACCATGGCTTCAAGTATGCTGTGAAGAAGAAAAAATGCTAGTCCTATTCTAGTCAAGAAGACCTCTCATGTGCAGGGGTGTAAAAACAAGGCGCCAATGACGATTGCCACCACTACTTTTTTTTAGTATTATTCGCCTAATAAGAATACTAATAAAATTTTGCCGAAGTATACTAATAAAATTTAGGTGAAGAATACTAATAAAATTTAGTGGTGACAATTGGCCCATTGATGCCCAGTTTTTACACCCCTGCTCATGTGCATTTTCATATTTAGTCTTTTCGTCTGTCTTTGGACTTTTCATGTACATTTTTTAAGCTTATAAATTTTAAAAAAACAACCTGAAATCTGCTACCTCAAAACAACGGTCGCTGGAGACGAGCATCCCACGCTAATCACATTTTGCCAACGATTTCTCTCTGTGTTCTAACGCACTCGGTGAAGAAATGATGTATGCGAAAACTTTCTTTTTGCAATTCAATTCTTTAAGACGCACGCATGGTAAGGAGATTTAGTTTCTGAAACTGAAAATTACAGCAGAAGCATAGTAATTCAAACATCTTGGGAGAGGCTCAGGCAATCTTTTTCAAATATATTGAACATTCAGAATTATCATTAATTAATAAATATTTATAAGAATAAATATTTATTTAAACTGATTATTAACTCCATTATCACAAAATCTGTCTTTTAATTATTTTATATAGAAGATTTAAATACTGAATTCCAGAAACTACGATTATCAAATTAATGAGACAAAGAGGGTGATTAAGGGGGTTGGGAGGCAAAGACACATTGAAATGAAAAGTATTTAATATAATACAAATATTTCGTCGAAAAGAACAAGCATTTTTGTGAGTATCAGTGCATGTATTGTTTTTCGCTACAATTCATAAAATTTAAAGTTCCCAAAACGACTTTAAATAGTCCGGGAGGCAGCGTTACATTTTTGGAACCAATCTTACCGTCGATGATTTTGGTACATATGGCATATTAAATGGTGCAGATAACGAAACTGCCAATCAGCTGGCGCCCAGCGGAGGCTGTTGCCGTAACAACATAGCACGCTCCGCTGCTGTGTTCAATGAATAGCAACCTAATTACTGATGATACCGCGACTCGGAGGTATCATCAATAATCGGGTTGCTATTTATTTCAGATTGCGATGTTGCTGTGACAATATCCTGACTGTCAGTTTTGTTATCTGTACCATTTAATTTATCATATATACCAAAATCATCGACGCTAAAATTGGTTGCAAAATATGATGCTGCCTCCCGTACTAAAATCTAAACTACTACCTAACTAAAATCTACTAACTAAAATATCATCATTAATGTTAAAGTTATGATTAAAAATCCGAATTCAGATTCGAGTACGATAACCTGTATTCTTGGCTAAATAAATGGATTGTGATCGTAGTTTCCTAAGTGAAAATTGTTTGTTGTAGTGCTACAATCTCTTAAAGTTGTTAAGTCCCTTTATATCTCAATAAAGAATATTAACGCAATTCTTATTAGCAACTTATTTTTACTAAAAAAATATTTAGAAATTTTTGCTAAGGAATCAGGCTTGTATAAAGTTTAAATGATGGATTTAAAAAATAAAATTAGTGTATTTTTTAGCTATTCCAAACATTTGAAGCACGACTTATTTAAGTGGTGATTATTTATTGTCTAGGAGCATTGAAGATGAAGAACACAGCGTTTTTTTTCTCTTTATAGATAAACTTTTGATTAGAATAATTATGCTAATTTATAGAATTAACTTTAAATTGAATTTTACTCTATTATTATTAAATTATTTTACATGCATTACTAAAAACAGAAACGTAAGGATTAACTGTGTACTTCCGTCTTTTGCAAATTTTGGACAACAGTTTGTGTACTTTGGCTCCTTATAAATCCCAGTGGTACTTAGTTTAATCTTCATGAATCTTATGTGACTTGTTTTTAGACTGAAGAAACAGGCTGAACAACAGCCAGTATGTGCAATACATCAGTTTCAGAAAATAGAAGCCCTAATTTATTTTTCAGTGTTTACACCTGAATTAAGTTTCACACGAGATGAGAATAGAGTATTGAGTTTTTTTATAATCATGCAACTTGCGACGTCTGGCGAAGTATTACTTTTTTTTTACTGAAAGATTGCTACAGAAAACAGAAGCGAAGTCCAAAAATAAGCGCAATTTTTATGGATAGATTAAAGTCCATGGGGATGATATTTTAAGGATGAATTAATTTTCAAACATACTAAATACTTACTACAGAAAACAGAAACAAAGTCCAAGAATAATCGTGTATATCTTATTAGAAGATTATGGATTATGTATTTCTTATTATGTGTAACTTATGGATGGTCATAAAAAACTTTTCATTACTGAAGTTTTAAGAACGAAATATTAAGAATGAATGAATTTTTACTCTATTAAAATATTTAGTATTTTACTACAACATTATATTTCCTGAAACGTTATTGCAGAATACAGAAGAAAAATAACTGAAATACAAAACAAACAACCATTTAAACAATGTAAAAGTATTTTATTGTTGCTAAACTCTGAAATTTTGGTTATTAACTCATAATTCTAATTGTTAAAACGTTTTAAATTTTGAAGGGGAATTATGTTTTAATCGTTTTGATCAATTACCTAATTTTGATTTTGAAAAATAAGTAACAACATAGAAAAACTATACAATTAAACAACGATTCTGAAGAAAAAGGCCAAATTGTTTGCCATATTTAATGATAATTTATAAAATACGAAAGCATTGTAATATTTTTAAAACATAAAGCAGGGTAGATTCAAGAAAATACAATTTTAAATTTGTAATGTAATAGGGCTATCTGTGTAATGGATGTTTCTCGAATCTTCAATGTTAGTGATAGAACAGCTTTCAAAATTCTTAGTAAAGTAACGCTCATCTAAAGGTTTCATAAAAATAAAAAAAAAAGCTGAAACACAGAGGTCTCAAATTCATCTTCTTTATGTCAGCATTATTTAGACGATGAGTAGTACTTTCTTTATTTTACTTTTCTATTTTTCCATAAACATGTTATATACAAAACTCCTATTTATATTTTTTTCTGAACTATAAATGAGTAAAATTGATTTTTCAATTTAATTTTAAATATTTTATGCACTTTGAATATGGGTCTAATATCGTCGTCGATATATTAATTTTCAGGGGGATATGTTTATTTACAAGGGCTGTTTTTTTCATCCTCCAATGGGCTATAAAAAAAGACAACTTTACATAACATAATAATTTTATGAACAAAAGTACAATTGGGTCTTACTTATTTTTATACATAATCGCCAAAACGCTTTGCTTCTCTTCTGAACATTCTTTGCTTCATTTATTTAACATTATAACATTTGGTTCGTTTTTGACTCGTTTCTTTCTTATAAGAAATTTTAGCTTCTGAAATTATTATAGTCATTTGTTATAATTTTATTTCGAGCTCTATATGCAAGCCCGTCTCCCCACAAAAATTGTTTAGTTACAAAATTAAGCTTTGATAAGATTTTTTTCTCTCATACCAAAAAACAAGTTTTCATTTTACATTTGTGAAATGATAGTATTGCGTCACTTAGTGTATTATTTCCATCCCTCTACTTTTTTATAACAGTAATAGAACGCCAAGTGCAACAATAAATTAGCAATCGTATGAAACTGCACTCACTAATCTAATTCAAAGGTTATAAACATTTAATTCAATAAGCATGAAAATGATATTTAAAATAGTTTTCTATTTGAGTAAGTTTGTTAAAACTGAAAAAAAAAATATAGAGATCAGCTTATAATATGCGCATCATCTTCGGCATAGATGTATTTCACTAAGTTTGCATATATATGTATTAGACGAAAGAGTTGCATATTAAATTATTAGATATCAAATTATCAGATTCAATATATCGATGCAACATGCAAAATTGTTAAAAATTGTTTTCCATCACTAACTTTGCATATTTTTATACTTGTTCATGGCATATCTTAAACAGTTCCCTCTAATGAAATTATGCGTTCTTACAAGGTAGGTGACCCTGTTATGGCCATGTTTCTGGTATAAAACTGAGCTGCATCCGTCAGGCACATCAACCGCTATTCCCAAGTTTTAGAGAACTTTTAACAAACACAACCAGGGGAGTTCGTGTGCTCTACGGCCGGTGGGGGCGCCGCCACCTGCTGACCACCCCCATTATCGCAAGAGATTGACGACATAGTTTGCTGCGACTGCGACTAGCGGTGGATCCCACCCTCTTGGGAAACCATCACTTTCAAACTTGGGGACGAGTAGGAGTCCCCAAACAGATACGGGAACTGGGCACCCACAAGGGAAGTGGGCCCTAGTCCAGGTTTCCCTAACCCGTACTTGCTTTACCACAGCTCTAGGGACGTGGAGATCTTTGCCATCCCCCTATTATACGTTACGTAACCGAAAAATTCGCTAGATGGCATGAGCATACCCTGAAGGTACACCTTAGTGTAATTTTATCACGTGATCACTCACCTATCAGCTAGGTTATGGAATTTGACGCCATTTTCCTATTTTATGTTTTTGGTGTGATCGCTTCTTGTTTTTATGTAGCAAGTCTAATTTTTTTTAGGCACGTTTCTAAAATAATTTTTTATGAATACCACCATACTCTGTTCAGATTTTTAATGCTCTATCAATTGGTGCTATCGTTGATGGTGTATATTTTACGAGTTGTTCAATATCAAACGATTTACATGAAAGTTGACCTGCTCCTGATATGGCCATCCGAGTGACCATATCAAGTGCACCATGCAAGCCTAGGATAAAGACTTTTATTTGTTCCAGTTGCGATAGGTAATGTGCTTTAACAAATTTGTTAAACTTTAAAAGGATTTCACATTAAAAAAAAAAAAAAAAAAAAAAAAAAAAAAAAAAAAAAAACTTAAATTGTAATGTCAATTTTGTTAACAACTTCATTTTTAATGAAAAATGTTATTTAAAATCCCCCTTTGAATAACAAAAAGAATTATTGAGTATCATGTTTATTTATTTTACATCAAAATTATTTAATTTAGCAGATCAGTATTTTTAAATCGAAGAAAATCACGATTTGTGAAACATGGAACAATACTGGCCATATTATGTGCACATGTTTCCGATATGGCCACTTGGTTGACTTTTGGGAATTCGGTTTTTTTTGGACTAGTAGAAATATTTTCATGGGGAATGCACTACTTTTTCATGAAAGTCCATTAAATTCAGAATGTTAACAGGGTTCGTACACTTTTACCACAATTTTTTAGTAGAATGTTTCGCCTTATTTAAACGCAGAAAAGTATTACAAATCCTGATATTAAACGATGTGTCTAGAATTCCTGCTATATAAATATTAAATAGAAAAATTCTATAAAAAAATGTCGTAAAAGCGTACGAACCCTGGTTAAAAAAAGTAGTACGGCTTGGAATTTTTCAAAATGACGGCAAGGAAAATTCTTAAACCTTAGCATGGCTATAACAGGGACACCCACCTTACATAAACGCGTGTAATTCAATAAAAAATGATTCTTTATAAAGTATGTAAAATTAACTAAGTATAATAAAATTCCTTTTTTTTTTCGTCAGATGTATTTAACATTTAGCAACTAGAATGTTTAAATTACGAAATTTTAAACATGCATTGAAAACTTTTACATTAAATTAACTTCATGTTCTTAAAAGTATATCCGCCGTAAGCTGTATAATGACCAATCTCCATACTATTTTTATATGACTGATTACAAAAATGATTAATTTAGTATTGCATTAAAATATATATGAATAATTTTCTCAAAACAACAAATTTTTTTTAATCGCATTTGGTTTCTTATTTTATATTTAGGATTAAAATATGTTAATAAGAAATTAATATTAATATGTTAATAATATGTTATAAATTTAATAAAAACATGTTTTTATTAAATTTATACATTCAATAAGAATTTCCTTATAAGCAGCTAATTTAATTTTTTGGCTTTTAAATAGTCAATTTAATCAATCTTTTAGGTTTAAAATTACTTATATTACGATAAGCGAACTGATTTCCAATAATTTAGTCTATCTGGCTCAAATTTTGCACAAATATTTGCTGAAGTTTGTGTTTTCGGTTATCTGGTTGAAGCTAAATCGAGCTAACAGAAAACTTGCTAAATCATTAAATATATTTTCACTGACCTTTCAGTTCGTTAAATTCAATGGGAAATTGAATACTTTTTTATTTCTGTTCAGAAGGCTAGCTTAATATTTTAATGGCGTGAAAGAATTTCTTTTAAAGTATGACAACGATAATTTTATCGTTTTATTTTTACGCACTTTATGTATTTTTTTAATACCTTCAGGAAATAATATGAAAATCTTGACTGAATTTATATATATATATATATATATATATATATATATATATATATATATAGAATTGAAAATGCATAATGTTTTAAAATGTACGCTTTATTTTTAAGTATAGTTAGAATTAAAGTATCCCTGTTCAAAGCAAAGTATGATTAAACAATTTGCATGAACGCGTCATCTCCTTCTTTTATTGATGCCGTATATGACATTTTGCGACATTTCCAAAATTCTTACCAAAATTTCACATCCAAATGTTTATGACAATTGAGGGTCACTTATAACACTTATATTGTAATTAGTGTGCATCACAAAATTATTTATTTTACTAGGAACTATACGCAGCGCCGCATAGTGTGCCGAATCGATGAATAACTACGACATAGGAGAAAATTGTATGTATTTTTCTAAGGTTTGTCAACTATGTAGAGTTGTTCTTAAGTCCCACATCATGAGAAACCATACATTGTTTCACCCCTTACCAGTGGCGCAGCCAGAATTCAGTTCTAGGGGGGGTTTTGAGTTTATAATAAAGATGGTCGCCGGTTATATGAATCATGAATCATCGGTTAATGGAATCAGTCTTTTAAATAAATGAAATCATAATGCTTTTCTCCGCAATTACGTTGGTTATGATTCATTTAAACAGCGTTTACAATATTAGAAGCGCGATAGAATTAAAAATAGCTAAAAGAGGAACCACAACTAATTTATAAAATTTTAACGATAAATATACGAATCTCCATCATAAGCAAGAGTTCGTTGCAACATTACCAACAAATGAAATATAGTCTTTAAATTTGTGTACAGACCCCCTCAGGGCTCGGAAGTAGCGCGCTACAAGTAGAGAAACTACAGTAGCCGCTACTTTTTCCAGTAGTTTGTAGTGTAGCGCGCTACATTAAAAAAGTGTAGTGTAGCAAGTAGCGCGATACAAAATATCAGTAGTTTGTAGCGCGCATCGACGCTACTTTCGGAGGGAGGAAAAAAGGTCCCAATCTTCAAATCACATGATTATAACTCGTTTCTTTCGTGCGAAATATGTTCTCTGCAACAATTTGCGAACGTCAGCGACAAATCTCATTTGCAGTGTCATATATTTCTCCATAGACGACGGGCACAGTCACAAATTAGCTGTCATTTTCACAGTTTGGGTGTCAGAAACTTCGTGTACTGTTATTTAAATCCATAGAAATCTTCTCAATATAATGTATTTTTATACGACTACGATTTTTTTTTACCAAAATATAGTCGTCTGGCTATGTTAAATCTTTATTTGACTAATTTCTTCTACCTTTTGCCTCCCACTCCCAGCAAGCAAAGAAATGTAAAATCCTTATTAAAAAAAGAAAAAAGAATGGATTTATCTAAACATAAATCCTCTAAATTATCCCTAATCTCTCAAATTCACGCTTCCCCATAGTAGCATACAAAGGAGTTTAAAATATTTTAAATCTTTATTTTTATACAAAAATAAAATCTTTCACTCATTTGTCTAATGACAACAAATAAAAATTATTTCCTTGTCCCCAAAATTTACGCTTCCCTTTTTGCCCCTCCTGTTACGGTTGGTTTCAACCAATTTTTTTTTTAATCTACATTAATTACCTTAAATCACTCTCTCAACATTTATTTAGTAGTTTTCTTTTTGTTTCTGTTTTAAATAAATATATAAATAAAAGTAATTATAATATTAATAATAAAAGCAGTTTTTTTTCCTCTTCTTTCCATTTCTTTTAAGCAAAGCAATTTCAACTTTCATAGTCTAACGTAGCTTCCTGTTTTCATATACGAAAAGCAGACAGCAAGAAGGGATGTTTGTCAGTTAAAGACCGCACAGGTGGAAAATTTGGAGTCATCTAGTCTGACTTTGATATAAGAATGACCGACCGCCCTGTATAAGAATTACGTTATCTTATGAGTGTACTATACACGCAATTAGGCTTTGTAAGTTTACGACAGGCTTCAGTTGGCTCTGCTATCAGGCGGATAGCTGGCGCCCATGTAAACAGAGGCTCACAGGACCCCCCTTCAGCACACGCCATGGGGGTGAAGCATGGCTGCCTTCCCCCATGAAGCGGCCGGCAGAGTGGAGCGACAAGCTGTTGCCTTCAGGAAGAGTCCATTTTTCCTTTTGTTTCCATTCCCGTACCCCTGGCAGAGTGGATCGGTCCCGTTTTTCAAGCGGCGCGGGAGAGTGAATGTTTACGACAGTTGTTGCTTGGCCGAGATACCTGTGACTTGGCTCGTAAACTGACTTGTTGCTTGGTGCTGGGTTGAGACACTCATTACTTGGTTCGTAAACTATTTAGGTATTGCGTAGTGGCGCTCGAAATGATGTATTCTGTGTTACTAAGTTGAAGTAACATTAGCAGAGACATGGTAAAGGTCTAGAGCCATGAATACTCGAGTTTGTGATCGGCATTTTGCTTAAATAGAATGATCGTTGTCTTAGAATAGAGATGAATCTCTTACCAGGACCACTGCTAATACCCTAAAGTCTCCAGTGTGAAGGGCGAAGGAAATATTGTTAAAAGCTGAGAAAATTAGTAGTCCTGCTCCAAAAATCAGGTTTCAAAAGTCCTCATCATGAGACTATTCTGTCCTTATTAAGACGAGGATTCCAAGTATTGTTCGTTATTAGAAGGCAACTAGATGAACGGAGGCTACCCAACCCGTTGAAATTAGGTGACTTATCATCTCCTATTATAGTGTAAGCCAAGAACGAAAAGAAACCTGTCAGCTCGCCTGCTGGTATATAGCAATAGTTTTTCTCTCAAAACAAAGAGGAAAGAGAAGTATGTTGTGCAATCGGCTGCAACATTAATAGAGGAAAAGGGAGTGTAAAAACTTGCCCACTGATTCAACCATTGAATTCTTCATCCTCTGTAAGTAGAATTTACATAGTTTTTATTTACATGTCTCCCTGATGAGGGAATATATATTTGTATGACTCAGAGTTGGAGAGTAAGATGCAAAATAAGCAAAAATAACTTGTAAATTCATATATATATTTATATTATGATATGTTAAGCATTACAATGCGTATTTGAAAGGTAATTAATGACTTATCTCAGAAAAGTTGATCATCCTTTAATTTATGATGTTATGTTAGTTTTGAGAACCTTCATATTTGATTTAAAGATATTTAATAATCAATATTAATCAACTTTTATTTGGTGTTATTATAGTAAATTTTTTTGGGAATTACATTGTTTTTATAAATTTTAATTATTCAAATAAAGATTATTTTTTGTTCATTCTCAAATATGGTATGTTCTTCTTTATATGATCTTTAATTAGTATTCTTATATCTACAGCAATCCTATAAGAAAGGCTTGACCTCTCAATTACTGTGAGTAAGGTTATGAGAGCTATGATCTTACTAAATTGATATTTTTAAATTTTTTAAATTTTAAATTCATAGTAATAGTTTATTTGAAAATTAATTGAGGTTTACGTAAGGTTATTAGATGTAATTTTTGTTCATATCTCAGTATTGGATATACTGATAACTGATGCTAAAGTAAAATTAAGTCTAATTTCATAATTGATTAATTTAATTTTTAATTATCCTTTCTTTGAAGTATTATTCAAAACAAACAACAAAATGGTTGTTTTTTAACAAAGTAAAAAAAAAAAAAAAAAAAAAAAAAAAAAAAAAGTATTCAGTTATTTTATACCACTATACGATTCTTGGTTAACCGATCTGATCTTGTTCAGAATCTCCATGGTTGTTCTAAAATTTTAGTACATCATCATATCCCTATTCTATTAACGGATTTAACTCTTTCTCCTTTTGGTCCTCATATTGGAGGAATTTCAGGTTGTCTGCATTCTTCCAAATTGTATGATGATTACACTTTTGTTAATTTAATGTGTATGGAGATTTCAGCTTGATCGGGTTGGAGTGGAGTTGGGTGTTCTTTATGCAATTCAGTATACTACTTGATTTAGAAATCTGTTGCCCCTTACTACATTTAATATTGTCTTAAAATGATGAGTTCAAAATTATCATGTTGTATTAACTTATTCGGATTCTTAAGTTTTGATATTTTGATTAGTTTAATATAATTTGCTCCCTTTTCCTTGGCAACAGATTTCAGTGGAGCTAATCAGGGTATACTTGTTTTTTTTAATCAATCAATTGTCAAATGAAGATTGAGTAACAATTGAACCTTTTAAATTAAGTAAGTTGTGTTTTAGAAAGAACCCCAAACCCCACAACACTCCTCCAGCATACAGTTTCAAATATTTAAAACTCTTTATTTTAAAAAAATGTCCACATTTGTTTCTACCTAATAATAATATATAAGTAACTATCTAAATTGCCCCCTAACTTCCCATAATTTACTCTTCTCCCCCCCCCCCCCACAAGCATACAAATAAATAGAAAAATTTTAAGTTGTTTTTATTTCTATATAAAAAAAATCTTCTGCACATGTTACGTGTGTCTAGATTTTGAGGTGGCCGCTATTCAGAGATATAAGCGTTTTCAAATATATAAATTTTAGGAATTAAAAAGTGGCGCTAAATAGAGGTGGCCGCCTTTTGGAATAAAAACCAGAATGGAGGTCTTATTGTACATAGATTTTTAACCTGAAAAAAATATTTTGGACATTCTTTTGAAATTCGGGTCAACCCGACCCCTACCCGCTAGAGTCAAAACCCAACCCGAAACCGATCCGAACTCGAAATAATGAAATTCAACCGGATCCACAGTAAAAAAGTGGAAGTCAACCCGATCGGAATCCGACCCACAAAAAAAAAATCTAGAGCCGGGTCGGGTCGGGTGCGGGTAAACCGACCCGATGCAGGACTCTAAACGGTATACAACTAAAAATCTAATCTTTAAATGTTTTTTAGGTGCGTTCGTAATTATATAAATACGTAGCACCTATTGTCGTCGCTTGGTCCGTCCGTCCGTCCGCATGTAACAACGCAAAAACTACCCAACCGAATGGTTTGAGATTTAAGATATATTATCTTTGCAGAATTTTGTTGAGACATTTCAAATTTTATTAAAATCGAATCAAAACTTTAGGAGATATTAATAAAAATATTTATTAAGAAATTTGAATTTTTTTTTTTAAATCGGTGCTTTCTTGTTAGAGGAGCTTCCGATGGATGTTAAATCGTCAAGCGACCGAGACACTTATTTTATTACAGAAATTAATCTGCAGACGATATAATTCATTTCACAGAATTAAAAATCATCTAGGTCTGAATATTTATATAACTAGCTACAGTACGAACGCACCTCGTTTGTCACGTTTGACGTACAATTTCCAACTTGTTTAAAATTAGTTGCGGTTTCAAAACTTCCATTTATAACGAAATACTATAAGAAGCAAAACGCTAAATAATCGTTTCCTGTCTTCCTGTCGATCACACAGTTTTTTGCCATAACAAAATTAGAAGTATCAAGAATTAGAATTGTAACTATTCAGCAGAAATGTTTCAGCTGTGCAGGAGCATTCGTTATAACCATTATCGTACCAGTAGTTGAAAAAGTATGTTTATATTAACTTCCTGATACGAATTCTAAGATTAACAAAACAGACAGGCACGCATTTTGCTTTTGTGAAACTGTGATCTGCGGTTTATATAGACTTTTAATGTGAAAAAATATTTTGGACATTCTTTTAAAAAACCGGGTCAACCCGAACCCGACCCGCAAGATTCAAAAAGCCAACCCGAACCCGAAAGAATGAAAGCCAACCCGATCCGCAACAAAACATTTGAAGTCAATCCGACCCGAACCCGAACCGCAACGGGAAAATATAGCCGACCCGAACGGCGGGTCGAGTCGGGGTAAAAGCGGGTAACCCGACCCGATGCAGGAATTCTAAGCGCTACTGTGCTACATTACTCTCATAAATGTGTAAGATTATTACAATTTTTGTTTTCAAATTTCCTCTTTTAAAAAAAATTCCAACATAATTAAAAAGGTTCTATGAATTTGCTTTGTTTGTCTGTCCGTGCTCTAACTCTCATAAATATACTCCGACTGCCATGAAAGTTTTATGTTATTGAAGTTTACCATAGAATGTTCAGTATTGAAAATGAAATGTGTAGCATTTATATCTCGCTTACAGGGACGTTCAAAAGAATTCTGTTACATTATGGTATGTTTATATTCTGTTACATTATCGGGAAAAATTGTTTGCGGTGTATTTAATTAGCGATGATTACTGAAGTAGCGAAGTAGTGACTACTTTTGGAAAGTAGTTTGTAGTCCCTACTTTTAAAAATAAGTAGTTGTAGTTGTAGTTAACTACATATTTTATAAAGTACTTGTAGTTGTAGTTCGTTACAAACAAAAAGTAGTTTTTCCGAACCCTGGACCCCCTACGAAACAAATGATTCGAAAGAAACACCGATTGCAAAAATCTGCTCATAATCGAAAAATAGCTTTTTATAACTTTAACTATTATTTTTTAAATTCTTACTTTTGCAAAGATTTTTTTCCTGGGTACGCTCATAGCTTGGTCTTAGATATAACTGAGAGCAAAAAACGCAAAAAAAGCCACTTGAAACTGAGACAGACTTACAATGTGTATGTTTTTTTTTTCTCTGGAATTCGATGATCTGTTATTGTTTCGAACGTGGAACAAAGACAGAAATGCAATTAAAAAACAGACCACTGTATACTATATAACTCAAAGCGTCTCTGTGAGAGTATATGACCCATCTTTTACTATAAGACGTCTCGACAAAGTGACACAGTCCAAAAATCAAGTTTTGACATAACCTATGTGTGTAATATGCGCTTTCACAGTTTTAAGTAGAATTTTCGCCGTTTAATTGAATCACATTGTTATATAGAATTTGATTTAAGAAAGCGGTGGATTCTGCCAAGGCGGAAAGGCCAAAAAACTTAATTTTAACTTTAGTTGTTTTGATTCATATAAGCGGCAATTATAGTAATTTTTTTAGCTCTGGGGGGGGGGGGGGGTTTAACCCCCAACCCCCCCCCCCCCCTTGACTGCGCCACTGCCCCTTACATAAAGTCTAACTCCGTTTTTAGAAAGAAATGTATCGAAAAAGTAGGAAAAACAGGTGAAATCAAAAAATGCGTAGTGATGTAACTGATGAAAAAAAATTTACTTTGTAGTTAAAATTTTTATATTGTTTTAAATAATTTTTTTTTTCATATTGTGAGTAATATTTGGAACCTTAAAAATTTGTTTCTTATTAATTGGGTTTTGATACTATGTTTTTTTAAATTTTTTACAATTTTCAACATTTTTATCTTGTAAAGATCCCGCAAAATCGTTGGTAGATTTCTCTTCTGTAAGCATATCTGAGGAGTGAAACGTTGGGATTACATGCGCCCAGGTGCGACTTTGGCAATTGTCGATGTTTGATTGAATTCAAGTCCATGGAAAAAAAAAAAAAAAAAAAAAAAAAAAAAAAAAAAAAAAAACATGCTTCTGCACCAATCTCATTTAAAAACTAATAATAAATCGTTAAATATTTGAATAAAACTAGAAAAAAACTTCATAGTTGCAATTTTTGGCATTTTCAGTGGCACCAATCGCTTCTACGTGAAAACAATACATAGCTAGGCATATTGAAACATAAGTTTGGGCTTTCAATCATGGTGTGTGGTTAATGTCTACAAAAAAAAAAAGCCACTTCGTCACAGTGTGCGCCGATACTTTCCCTATCTGTTTTTTACATTTGCAGTAAAAGAACGAAAAAAAAAATGTGTCATTATTTTTCTCATGTGCTGAAGCGCAAACCAGGGAGATTTGGAATTTTTATGATTACCAATTTTTTTTCTTTACAGTGCTTTGAACAGGAATGCTTTAATTCTAACATTTACGCAGATTTGACCATGTTATGGCCATTGTTCTTTTCGCTACAATGCTCTGAACGTGTGAATACTTTACTTCTAGAATACTTTATGCCACTCTGTATAAATATGCATCAATATATACAAGGAAATTAAAATGAAAATACAGAATTGAATTGGAATAACAGGAATGGGAACATTGGAATTTGAACAGGGACATTGGAATTTGAACAGGAACATTGAAATTTGAACAGGAATGCTTTAATTAAAACATTTACGCAGATTTGACCATGTTATGGCCATTGTTCTTCTCGCTACAATGCTCTGAATGCGTGAATACTTTACTTCTAGAATACTTTATGCCACTCTGTATAAATATGCATCAATATATACAAGGAAATTAAAATGAAAATACAGAATTGAATTGGAATGAACAGGAATAGGAACATTGGAATTTGAACAGGGACATTGGAATTTGAACAGGAACATTGGAATTTGAACAGGAATGCTTTAATTAAAACATTTACGCAGATTTGACCATGTTATGGCCATTGTTCTTCTCGCTACAATGCTCTGAATGCGTGAATACTTTACTTCTAGAATACTTTATGCCACTCTGTATAAATATGCATCAGTATATATACAAGGAAATTAAAATGCAAATATTTGTAATTTCTAGCGTTTTTGTTACTTTATCAAAATATATCAAAGCTAAAATTTTTGTTAATAGTATGTTAAAATTTTAGTGAAAAAAAATCACCAGACTTTTGTTTATAAATGTTATTTTTTTACTCGTATCTTGTTCAATCATTACAAGATTAATTTACAGTAGTTGTTACATATGATTAACAGACATTTTTTTAGTTATTGTTCATATAGAAATTAAAAATGAAAATGCAATTAATTATTTACATATTTTGCAAAAAAGTAATCTACGAGGTCTTCTTACACAATTTCTTCAAAGTTCCCTTATCTTTGGACAAACTCGTACTATTTAGCAACGTTCACGTATTAGAGACGGTAATAGCAAATATCGATTATTAAGGTAACAAAAATATGTAAAAGGTAGGAAAACAGCTGGACTTTCTTTCCTCCTCCCATGGCCATTGCTATAACCAGACAGATGAAACCAGCCATCGATATAAACAAAAGTATGATACTAAATCTCGTCATCTACCAAAACCATGCATCTACCAAAAATTGTATTATGCTTCCTCACAAATGAACAATTTTACGAAGTTGTTAATACATCTTCAATTACTTCACTATGTATGAAAATAATCAACCATTATTGATATCAAAAGTTCATTGAAAAAACACCTGAATATGAACGGAGACGCAGCAAATCATATACATTTATTTGATTCTCATACATTTACATGATATATCGCATATTTTCATATCAAATAGGAAAAAAAATGTCGTAACTTTTCGAAATTCATTTTAATATTTATAATGCATGCAATGTATTTGAAATGCTAAAATTTTTTACGGAGGAACGCGCCTGTAAGTTGCCGTTGTGGTCGCTGTCTATGCATATTTATAGTTCAAAGCCTTGGTCACGTAAAACAAAACTGTTGCAACTCCCCAACTTGTTTCTGTTATATTGTGGTGTTTTCAGCACATTTAAAAATGCGATCAACTATTTCAAATGACCTATGTAATTAAAATTCGCTAACTAATGGAAGCCATAAATTTGTACGAGTTTCTTGATTTGTTTGCAAAAAGGTTTGACTTATCCAATTAAAAGGAAAATTTTCTAGATCAAAATGACTAATGAATTTCGGAATTTCAAACTTTGTCATTAACTTTCATCTGCCATCTTCGAGGGGAAAAAGGCGGAGAAGGAAGAAACCGAATCTTTTGTGACTGGGATTTTGCCAGTTTCCTTGGTAGCCGAGCGTCTATCTTTGGCATCTTTTGCTACTTCTTTGTCACTCCGCCGAACAGAAAACTATTAATAACGTCAGACTCTTCTTTAAGGAGGAGATTAATATCCAATTTGTCTTTATCTCATCCACTTACGACCTCATGGGAATCCAAGAATTTAAAATATTTACAGGTAGCCCGTGAATGGTATGTTGATAATAAAAGGAATATGAAAAAAAAAAATTAAAAGAGGACTGAAATGCATTTTTTCATATTTTGTAAATTTGCATCTAGTTATGAAGATGTATTTTGAATATTAATATTAATTAAAATTATCACTTCCAGTAAAAATATGCATTAACTGATTCAATAAAAAAATAATATAACACAAAACGTATTCTAAAAAAACATTCTTAAATCTATATAAGATAATTGCGATTTTTTTTTAATTCGTTCCTTAAACTTCTTTCTTCATTTTATGACTTATTTGCTGTTTTTGTGTTTTTTCTCAAATAAATAAGCAGATGAAGTCTGATAAGAGGAATTTGTCAAAAGACAATACTATTAAAGATAGCTTCAGAGCTTTCACCGAAATCCAGAATGTAATTAATCACGAAAAAAGACATTTGTTTAACTCTTTTCTAAAGAGAAAATAGCTTTAGAGAAAATATCTTATCTTCTCTTTTTGTTAGTTTTACCCTTATAATTAGTCCAAAACAACGTGTTTTAAATAATGTAAGTTCTCCGTTATGAGCATCTACACTTTTGGTGCAAATAGCTTTATACTGAGAGTTTTACAACCAGAATTGTGCGTTATGATTGGACTTTTATTTTATTTTTATTTATTTAATTTATTTTTTATTTTTTGTGTGAGCGCGTTAGTATCTGCGTTGGCAAGAACTCAAAATTTTTAAGATTATAAAAGTTTTTTTTTTCGCTTTCATTTTGTGGTAGTTTAATAAAAAAAGTAATAAAGGGAAATGTTCGTAGATACTCAAAAAAAAAGATTTGAGTATAAATCTTTCTGTTTTCCGTTATGCGCTAAAAGAGAGAGTGATATAACGAGAGATAAAAACAAAAACGAAAAATAATGCATCAGACATAGATTATGAAACACTTTCCAGAGGTAACAAAATATTATTAAGAATTTTCATTTTCTTTATAAAATTAAATGAAATAGCCAAATAAGATATTTAAGAAACCACATAACTTAGTAAAAATCTATCTTCACCAATTGATGTCTTTTCTATATGGGATAATGTATGCTGCGAATTATGTCGTGCAGTCCTGTATATGATATATAGAATTTATACACGTAAATACATTAAAAATTAGATAAGTTTAAAAATGCATACCACAGCGGAAAACACACTTCTAGCAATTACCGTTCATGGTCAGTCCTGCAACCGAGTTCTTTTGTGCGTCACTGTAAATGAAAGATAAATGCTAAAATAACTGTAATAACTGCTGATAAAATAACTCATATTCAGAAAGATTCAATCATGCTTTGCGAAAGCACTCCATAATCTATAGAAAACATGGTGTAGTGCACATCAATGATCTTTTTATTTCATTATGTTAGAGGTATGATAACATCCTTAAAATATACCCTAACCGATTTTACCCATAGTTCATAATGTAATAGAATTATTTTGTGCGTATCTGTAAGTGAATTATAAATGCTACTTATTCTATACTCCTGATAAAGCATGTTGTAGTTCCATCTCAGTGACGCATATATATTTCATTATTTTTCAAATATTGTAACATCAATAAAATGCACCGTAACGATATTTCCTCATAGATCATAATGTAACGGAATTATCTTGTATGTCCCTGTATACAAACTATAAATTCTACATACTTTATTTTCAATACCGAACATTCGATACTAAGCTTCAATAACATACAAAAATTACATGGCAATCCGAACATATTTTCAAAAGTTAGAACACTGCTAGGCAAGCAGACAAACAAAACTAATTCATAAAAACTTTCAACTATGTTCGAAAATGTTATCAACTATGTTGGACAAACATACTTCTTAATATAAAATTTAAACATATTTTGTTAAGTGAAATTGATTGCTTTAAAAATCTTCTATCCCTTACACCATCATTTTCATTTAAAACAAAGAAGTTTTAGAAAAATACAATTTCAATGAGTCAGTAAAGATATAATTAGATAACCCGGTTTTGACCTTATTTTCTCAGGGGGAATAATCTATTGACACATTTTCCATAAGTCTCAAGCTTCACAGAAGTGGACTAGAAAACGACATCTCCAAATCTCTTCAAGTTCGTAACATGAATATAATCACCTAATAATTACCTTTAAAAGTATCTATTTTATAACCTAGTGGTTTCAAAATTAGTAGGCTTTGACGATCACTGAAAATCTGAACAGTTAAAAGACTTTTTAAACACTTTCCAACAAAGTTGAAAAGTGTTTATGGATTCGGTTTGTCTGTCTGCCCGTGCTCTAATTCCGTAAATATATTCCGATTGCCACGCAATATATATGTTACTTAGGTTTACTATGGCATGTTCGGTATTGAAATTGAAGTATGTAGCATTTATAGTTTGTTTACAAGGCCAATCAAAAGAATTCTTTTACATTACGGCCTATGGAGAAAAACCGTTTACTGTGTATTTTAATGCTATTACTGTATTTTAAACATATTGAATTTGATATCTATCACCGGCATTACAAGATACTTACTAATTATTATGAGTACATAGCATTCATCATTCATTTGCAGAGTATTCTATAGATCATACTCAGGGCTATACAAATAATCTCAAGTACATTGCCATTCATTGACGGAAATTGCTGAGTGGGAATTTTGAACTGTATTATGTGTTTCCTAACTGAACTATAATTTAGCATGCTATGTAGTATATTTACAAATCTATTGATCATATACAGGGCTGCAGAAAAAAAAAATCTGAAAAATTTCCGATTATACTTGGTAATTGCTGAAATTGAGTTTTCAAATATGTTATGCGTTTTCCAAATAGTTTACTTAGATTGGGCGGGGCTAGTTGGGCTAAAGCTGAAAGGTAAGCTTCCCCGGCCGGTTTGACTTTATTTATTTAGATATCATCTTTCACCTCATTAATCTATGAAGAGTGTTCTGAATGTGTTGGACGATATTTCATAATCTATGCTTAACGCATGATTTTTCATTCTTATTTATTTTTATTCTGAAGACATTTTTCAATATTCTCTATCTGTTTGGAGATGGATACACAAACACGTGAAGCTGGGTAGCTATGAATTTTAATAACATGAAACAGAATATACATAGATTACATTTAACTTAGATTGAAGAGAACAGTGATTAAAAAATATTTGGCAGATCAACATATTTTTAATCAAAAAAATATTTTTTCTGTCTCATATTCATTAATGTACAAACTAATGCAGTAAGACTGTTTTCCATGTAAGGAAAGTTTTATTTCGTGTAGATGCAAAATAGGTGATTTTACTCAGAATATTTTATAGAATTTTAAACATTTGACAGGAAAATTTTTGATATTTTGTCATGTTGGCATGTAATTGTTTATGCTGTCTCTGCATTATGGCTTTCGAATTCCAGATAAGAATAACTTCAGCAGAATAAAATTTACATAAAAACTTTAATATATATTAAGAAATTCCCGTAAACAATGCACATGACTTATGGCTGTAAACAATGATCATTAGAACACAATCGACTGTGTATGAGGATGATAAAAGATTTCATTTCGTAAACAAGAAACATGATGCCATATGACAGCAGACATACTTTAATGGCTAAATATTATTTTACCTGTTGTTAGCATTGCAAATCTTTCAATGTACCCTCTTTGTTCCCTGATAAAACTGGGTTTTTCACCCCGAGGAAATTTAAAGCAAAATTGTGAAGTTTGAAGATTCCTGAAAAGCGGGAATATTAAAATAGCCATTTCTTGATATTTTAATAATGTGTAATTACATTCGATGTTTTCTTTGTTATCATAAAAATTACCATTCTAAAATTTGTTTAATATTAGTAGTCATACGATAAACCTCAAATCTAAATATTTTTTAATATTTCAGCGTCAATTTGTGAAGTAGTAAATAAGCTATAAAAGCATGTATTTTCTGTATAATGCTTACAAACAAACGAATTTATAACACAAGCATATTAAATGTTTTATGCAATTTAATTTTTTTTCAAAATAACATGAAATTAAGTTACAAAAGATATTATAACAAAAAAGTAATTACTAAACAACAGGAGAACGAATTTAACTTATGAAGAATGAATGGCGTATTTTAGCTTACTTTACAAATGAAAATCCAATGATTCAACACTAATTTACGCATATAGAATAAAAATAATACAATACAGTCTTATAAGCAAGCAGTATAACAATATCTGAAAAGCTTAAAACTTTGTTTAATGTTATGTAAACAACGCTTGATGAATTCTTGGATTTGTTTTTTTTCTTCGCAAAACTCCCGATTTCCTCAGTTTCTTCCCTAAATTCAAATTACCCCACCTCCCTCCTTTTTCCGAAATTCCAGAGGTTTTATTAAATTCTATGATTAATTACTTAATATGAATACATGTGATTCTGAATAGCTACAATATAGAAACTGTCTGCAATTTGTCTAAATCTTGTGCTCTAAACATTGTTTAATGTACTGCTGTAAAATCTCCAAACTCCATTTTATGCAGAAAGATGTTGAATTTACATTTACATGTAGAGGGGGTTGCTTTTGCTTTGAGGCTTTTAGCTACCATGGCTGTTGTCTCGAATGATTTTTATTACATAAATCTTTGAACACATACAAGTCTTGTTAAAAATTTCTTCTTTTTTGCATATACCTTTGTGGCAGCCCTTTTGGTCCACCAGCTAATTGAGTAGCCATGAGACAAAAATTAAGATAAAAGTAAGTTTATTTACAGTCAATAATAAACAGATCTTCGCAGTGGAGCAGGAAAACTAAGTCAACGATGATAAACTTTAAAGAGCAAGATGATAACGAAAGTGTGTGTGTGTGTGGGGGGGGGGGAGGGAGTTAACACCAATAAATTCTCTAAGTTCCAAATCTGCTTCAAGCAAGATGGCTACTCTAATCGTATTCATGAGCTTAAGAAAAACTGCTACACAAAATATCACTACTTGCTCTGAAAACAATCCATACAATATCACTGGAAAATACGTCCATGTCACTTAATTGACGGAGTTCCGTGGACTCCAATACACTTGTTTTAAGTAAAGAATCCAACACCTTATCGAAAGGCAGAACCTTTTTCCACTCTCAGTCGAACACGAACGGCACGGCTACCGACGAGGCTTGAAGAAAGCTTCGAAAACTGTCTTGAAGTTCCATAAGGAACAGGACTAAACAAAATCCGCTGAATCATACTTCTACCAGAGTATTTAAACTAGCCAGTCGACCACAGCAACCTAATTAGCGTATCACTGTGAAAAATAACCGCGACAATCATATTCAGAAAGATTCAATCATGCTTTGCGAAATTTAAAAAAAAATGACAGAGAATAGATAGTCATTCACGCACAAGTGTTAGAAACCAGACAACATGTTCACACCAAAAACTCAAAAATCCATTTAATCCCAGACTACCTTCATACAGCGAGTAGCTAAGTCACTACGCTATTCCTTTTTAATCTTTTTCCGAAATCCATACATAAAATGACTGTCTGGTTACTCATGCTCCACAGAACAACACGAATGTAGCCGGGAACTCCACACTATGCACATGGAATGGAATCACTGGGAGTCGAACCCAGTTACCGTGATAGATGAACCCCCTTACGCTTTCGGTTGTTGATGTATTATGCTAATTATTTTTTTATTATTCTATTCTGTGAAAATTTCGTTTAATTATCATAGTTTGGAAAACGTTATATGCATTTCTATAATATTTATAATGGCAGAGTTTCAGCTTCATTATTAATTTCATAATTCATTATACAGTGAGCACATCTTTATTGTTTTAGTTTCTTTGAAATTATCCTTCATATTTTCAAAAATTAAAAACAGAAAATTTATTAAATACACTTGAATCGTTTTAAGTCACTGTAAAAAACAACATTACTCATCTAACTGTACCTTTAACAGATTTTTAGTACCAAGAAATCCAGGGCTAATCTGTACCATAACTTTTGCTACTGTTAAACCACTGTCACCGCGTTGTTAAGACTGTGACAAGGGGCGGAGATTATCTTCTGAAGAGAAATAGGGGAATGTTAGAGGGGTGAGAGTGCACGTGTTGCGCAAACAGCACCCTGCCTGTCGGCAAACTTCAAAGGAAACTATGCTCATCTAAAAGGGGCATAGGCGATTAGTGCGTGAGGAAATGCGAAAGATTGAAAAACTTAAGAAAACAACATATACTAAGATATGATTTTTAGCTCTACTCAAAATATCAACAAGGATCCGTTTTCACCTCGTGTTTCAATGTAAATACATCAATAAATCCTTTGCTATCGTTTGTTTATAGCTCATTCATCCACGTCGTATTCAATCATTCAGATAAATGACAGGAAGGAGAAACGTACAGTATACTGAGAAATATTTGCTTCAATAAAGCAGGTTACTTTAAAAAAAATCAAATGTCTTTTATTCATTAAATTTTTTATTTTACTAGTAAATTATGACTTAGACAATTTTGTAATTAAAGGTGTAAATTTTTCGTTAAAAAATAAATGAATGTAATATTTAATGTAAATTTACTACTATTAATTATTAATAATTATTTACCAACATAATGACATTTATTAAATAATCATAATAATCACTGTAAAGTTTGACATTATCTAGAAAGCGGAGGTTTTTATTTTAGTTAACGGGGCCCGGGAATACATTTTTTTTCGGCATCATTTTGAAATGGTGGATAGATGAAAAATTATGTGCAAAAATGTTTCATACCGTTTACAACTGCATAATTAAAAAAAATTAAGTTAAACTTTTAATCGATATTTAATTATTCATATATATACGTTTAACTATAAGGTTTAGTACAATCCATTCCAACAAAATCCCATTGCCCGTTTTGTGTATTTTTTTCACTTTTAAGAATAAACAAGAACGAAAAATCATGCGTCAAGATAGATTGTGTAACACTTTCTAACACTTCCAAAATAATTTTGCAAATCTTTACCGTAAGGTGTAAGATGATATCTAACTATACAATTTTGAAAACGCATAACATATTTAAAAATCCAATTTCAGGAATTACCAACAATATTCGGAAAAATATCCCAGCTCTTTTGTGCAGCCCTGTATATGATCTATAGATTTGTATATATACTAAATAGAATATTAAATTTTAGTTCAGTTAAAAAACACATAGCACAGTTTAAAATTTCCCTTCTGCAATTTCCGACAATAAACGGAAATGTTCCCGAGAACGTTTGTGCTGCCCTGTATACAATCTATACAATTTATACACACCAAGTAATATAGACAAAAAATGAGTTAAATTTAAAAACGCGTTCAGCAACTGAAAAAGCGATTATTCCCAGCAATTATTATTAATAAGCTGTACTTTAACCGAATTCTTTTAAAATCTTAACAAAATGTTAAGAAACATTTAAAAGACCGAAAATTACACGAATAAGGATGTGAAACCGAATATTACGTTTTTGTAAAACAAATTTGAGATGTAACATTCTCTTTTAAACTGCGCGTACATTTTACTTATTTATTTATTATATAGCCTCAATACGGTTTGATGTAAGTGCACGTTAATGCATAAAACTAAGACAGCGTATAAACTAAATAGTATGATAGTGTCTTGACGCAATTGTAGATGCTTAGACACCAAGTTTAATTATTTGCAACTGCATCAAAATATATCATAAAATAATACACAATATAAAAATTATAAAAAAGATAAAGTGAAACATAAATAAGAAAATATTTTTCGTTTCTTATATATTAATTATAAAAATATGAAATTACATATTGGCAAATTACAACAAAGATATTTTAGGTAATGTAAAATCTTTTTTCGTGTTCGTGGAAATTTTTAAAGCATTATTAAATTGCTTATCGATTCGGTTTTTATTAAAAAAATTATCTGCGCGTTTTATCTCAAACTGCAGGTAAACTTTCTTCTTATTAACGAAACTCTGTTGCAACAGATTGTTAAAAAAAACACTTAATATAGGTATAATGAAGGCCTATAAAATTTCGGATTTTTCCGTTTCATTATATGCTATATGGATCAGTAATAGTAATCTTTATATAAATCTTAATCCATTCACGTCAGTTTTTTTTTTTTTTTTTTTTTTTTTTTTTTAGAAGGAGGGAGGGGTATTTAAATAATTAAAAATAGCAGTCTACTAGGCAAAACAAAGCTTTAAAGAAATTAGAAATTTGTGGACAATGAGATTTAGTCATTCGCACCAGGTTTAATCCACTGCGATTACTTTATTTTATCTGCATCACTTGCGAGCTCATGCTCATTAAATGACGCGATTGGAAATCAAAAATATAACATAACGTATAGTTTTTAATTATTATGAACTATCCTGTTTCAAGAATTTTCTTCTTATTTGATACTTTCTTTTATTATTTCATTTTAGTCAAGTGTTTTGTGATGACAGCTAGTGTTTTATTTATCAGTAATATCCACCTTCTTGTTAACGTATTTTTCGTAATTACGATAGTTCTTTTCATTTAGTATAATTTTTTAAGTGACAACGCTTTTGCTTTCAATCTTAGAATTACTTAGTATTAAAAGCACTAGATATTTTAGGAAAATTAAGAAAAAATAATTGTACATTATTTACTATAAAATCCAAACAGTTGTTAATAATTAAGCAAATTCTCAACAGATTCATTGCATTTCTTATCTTTAATTTATTACAATTTTAAACTTCATAAATGTTATATTCCATTTACACTTAACGAAATTCTTATTTTATTTTATCGTATCTAACTAAAATTACAGTAAAATATTTCCACAATAATTTTAAATATTTGTAATAGAAACTCATAGATAAAATAAGACTTTAAAAATATTGTTTTTTTTTTTTTTTAACTTCTTTTCAAGGCAACAATGCAAAAGATTTAAATATTCGGCAGAAAAGAGAACATATGAAACTTTAGATTTTTTAAAACAGAGAAATACTTCGTCAAATTACTTTGAGATGTAGTTTTAAAACCCTCTCACTGACAAGCCCGTGTTAATACGTTCACTAAGCTCCAGGTTTCACTGTAATGTAAGCATTATTTAAAGTAATAAAATTCTATTGATTTAATGCATTTTTAATGAGCTGAGCAATGAATAATACTCTTAAGGATTACATTCATATTTGTAATTAAGTTTTTTATATTCGATGTTGAAAAATTTGTTTTCTTAGCATTTTAAACAAAATGCTGAGAAAAAAAAACATTACAGATTTGCCCTTTGGCAAGACTGTCAGAGGGTTAAAGATGTAATAATTTTGTATTAATAAATCTGTTTTATTTGATTGAACTATTTTATTTCATTTATTGTTTGAACTTTTTAAATCAAAATTTTTAACACTAGACAATTCAAAGAAAAGATCTTCATGTATTTATATTAATTTTATTCTTTTTTTTTCCTTTCTGAAAATATTTGTGAGAGGGCGATAAAACAATTTACGAAATTGTTTTATTGTATTATTTCAAAAAGGTTAAAATCTTAACTTGAGGAAATTTTGTTTGTTATTGTGTGAAATTTTGGCTTACGTATTCAAGACTGTATTCCTTTTTCAAAGGTAATTACTTAAAGAAAAATGTTTAGTAACAAACGTAACATTTCAATAAACCTGAAAAACACCAATAATTGGAGAGAAGTTTTCGTTTCAGGGTAATAAAAGTTGTGGTAAGTCGTTATTTTTCTAAAAGAAAAGAAAAAAAGAAGCGGTAGACAACATATCGTACCATCGCGTGCAAAATTCCCTTAAATTCAGGATGAGGATTCTAAATAAGGAAATACATTTATAATCCTTCTGTACATAATTAACCACATTAAGTTTGCTTATTTGAATTGATAATAGAGGATTTGTGCTTTAAAAACTATTATCCAAACCTATTTTAAAATACATCAACATAATAATGAGTCGTGTGAAAGTCAAGTACAGTTACTATTTGCAAACGTTTTATAAGAAGCATAATATTTTTTTATTTGTTCAAACACCTTTTAATTACATTTCACATGTTTGCTCTAACATAAATTTTAATTTCAAATTTAACATTGAATCTATGATCGAAGGATCTCAGTTATATTTTTTGTTTAATACATTAAGAAAAAATTCCTTCCCATCTTGAAATACTTTTAGATACTGTTCATTTTCATTAATAGCTGCTTTGTATTGCGGACCTAACAACCGTGATTCCATCTAGATCCCCAATTCTATGTTGCCTCGTGATAGAGGCCCTTGTCTTCCAAAGTCATGCACTTTTGTATGAGATGAGACACTGTAGGATATGCCCTATTCATTTACTCCCCACGCCTCATCACATACATAGGAGAGTAACGAAGGCATTTGTAACTATCTTTACATCAGAGGAAAGACAGAGTTTCGCGCTTACTTACCTCAAAATATTTAAGATATCTTCTATAGGTATTTACGTAGATTGTATACATTTTTAAGATGTATCAGTAGATAGTCCTCCTGAAAGTTTTGGGGACGAGGCTACTACAAAGGAAAATATTGTTCAACTTCATTGCATGGTATTCTTTGGTACAAAGTAACATATTGATGGAATTCAAAACTTCCATTGTGTACTTAAATTGGCTTTAGATTTGGTATTAAGGCATGTCTTTTAGTTTGTTTTATTTACTGCAGCTGCATGAGAGCCAGGTGCAGTTTGTTCTCAGAAACAAAGATTTTGAAGCTAAGTTTTTCGACTAAGAAATGGTTATCTAAGAATAGTTAATTATTTATATATATTTGTATGTATATAATATGACTTAAAATAAAGTTTATTGATAACAGCTCTCATTGTTAAGGAGAATATGAACGGAATATACATTTAATATAAAATTTATATTAAATAACTTTATAATAATTTTATAGATTTATACTAAATTAATATTAAATGAAATTTATTTTAACACTAGAACTACCATGAGCCGTCATTTTGACGGTTACCAAATGAATATATTCCGATTCGAACCAAAAATTTCTTTTTAAAATAAATTAAATATAAAACTCACAGAAATATGTTAAATGAATAAGTTAAGTAGTTTTAAATAAAATTTCTGGTGTGAAATAGTTTTAAAAAACTTGCGTAAAATTTCCGGTAGTTATAGTGTTAAATGAAATCAGAATATAAATTTTACAATATTTATTTAGACTTTATGGTGAAATAAAGTATGGACAGTTCTTAGTTTATTACTTTTCTTTCAGTATATAAGCAATGAAGGTATGACCATAATTAAAGTTCATATTTAATTTGCAATAAAAGCACTTTTAATTGTAAAGCATTAGTCTATTCAAATTTAGAAATTTAAATTTTGCGTGACTGCAGTTATTTTATTTGAGATAGGTGTGACAGTAATTTTTGGGGGGCCGTTACAAATCTAGAAACTTTGAGGAATTGTTCTGATAAGCCATTATGTAATAAAATCGTATGTACAATATATCTGTCTTTGTTTTACTGGGAGAAAGAGAGAGAGAAAATAATCTGTTGGAAATACCTGCATTGTCTGAAACAATTTTTAATTGCTAAATACGCCACAGCGGTCTTTTTAAATTTAATAAACTTATTTTGCTTGATTTGTGAGAAGATAAGTTGATTTGCGAAAAGATTTATTTTCTTATTTTCTATCATTTTTATTCCTTTATATAAAGTATATCTGAGGAAATTTTGCATTTGTCGCATCTTGTTTAGTTCTATTTTTGATATATTTCTTTTTTTTTTCTTTTTAGATGCTTCAGATGTGTTTTCAAGTAACGTGTCTAGCTTAGATTATTTGAGCTTAATTGTTCAAAATATCAATCCATCCACAAATTCCTTACTGACTGCAATAACCATGGATCCCCCAAGTTCAGAACAATAACAGTGAATGATAGAGCTTTTAGAAGAAGAAATGGACATTTGTACATACAGCTCCATGTTAGATTCACGTATTTTCACCTCGAACTGACCTTTCATCCTACTGGTTATAAACATTGTTTCCATTTTCATATGTATTGTAAAGAACTCAAATTGTATTTTATTTTCCTTTTTATGTGATGATGTAGGTATTAATTAAATTGTGAGACTTTCAAGTTTAGGTACTTACATCTGAGAAAGGAAAACTTTTACTGAGTTTTCAAATGATATATTGAAGCAAGACATGAAGGTGAACTATTGTAAATATGTATATTTTTTGTTACACTGGACGTGGGATTTTTTTCTCGAATTTTTTCATCGCTTAAGGTATGCGGAAGTGCAATCAGAAATTATTTTTTTTTTATAAAATATGATATTTTAAATACAAACTTTATTTTTAGAATTTTTTTAAAAACTAAAACAAAATTTGCACATTCTAAAATGACAACCTGTATACTTTCAACTTTATAACAAAGAGAAACGTATAGTGATAAGAATTAAATGTAATAAAATATTATTTTTATACATATTTCATAATTTGCGTAAATCAGTGAACTTCTAAGGCTTCTTAAAATGTTCGATCAAATATTTCTCTGTTTCTTCGTGAAAGTGCCTCTCCCGTTTCCTATTAGAATACTATTAAGTCCCTCTGGAATCAAAAATATAAAGCTGAAGCACAATTTCAAACGATTTTACTAGATCTTCAAAAGTGATGTTTGTATACAATAGAAACTAATGGAAAAGTATAAACTCCAACATTTATTTAGAAATTAGAAAGAACCTTTTTATCCCATCGTTTAATAATCAATCGCTTCTCGACAAATACAATGGTTTTTCTAATTTCTAAATCAATGCCACTAGCGTTACTTTGAAAATTTACGCTTAAATTTTTATAATAATAATTTCAGATTTAAACTTATTTAGACATTGGAAAACTTTACTTAAACCGTTAGCATGAATGTTGATTTACCATATGACAGCATCTGATCTCATTTTAATCAAGGACACGAATTACACCCAAAACTTACACTATCAGAGCTAACAAAATCTTTTTTTAACATCTTTAAATTAATTTCATAATTTGCATAAAACAGTGAACTTCTAAGGCTTCTTAAAATGTGCTATCAAATATTTCTCTATTTCTTCGTGAAAGTGCCTTTCCTGTTTGATTCAATTAATTCATTCTTCAATTAAATTAATTCGTTCAATTAATTCATTATTCACTAATAATTCAGCCTCTCCCCTCCCCCCACCCACAAATATCTAAAACTTTTATTAGTTTTTTTTTTTTTTTTTTTTTTTTTTTTTTACGCGTTTGACATTCATATAATTAAACTTAAGAAAACTCAGCATGGAAAAATTTAACAAAACTTGCATCTGAAATAGAAACAAACGATGTTCTTTTAACCAGAATTTAGCAACTGACATTTCCGTGAAATAAGTTATTGTCATCTTATTGTTTCTAATACAGTGAAATATATCGGGAAATAAAGACAAAACTCGTGTTTCACAGTTTTTCCATTAATAGCATCCTAAATTTACCCCCCTTTGTGTATGTGTGTGCGCGTGTGTGCGCGTATGTGAAAATTCTCGTTGTTATAGCGAATTTAATTCCACTCATTTTTAAATTATTAATGTCACCCTTAAATCATAAGTCCATTTTCTTTATATTAATTTTCTTCGAAGCAAAACGGAAAAAAAAAGGAAAATTAAAAATTTTCCGATAGTATTTGCTCTAAATAGCTGCAAAACGAAATGATCCACTAGGATTCCAAGCACCTCAAATATAAAAAAAAATCGTTTCAGACACGTTAGAATTTAAATATTTTTTGTTAGCTTTTGCGTAGTCTAATTTGAAATGATCGAATCAATTTTATAGTGAATGTAAGTTCACTGGCGTTCGGTTTAAAAAATTATTAAAGTACTTTACTGTCTCCTTCTTTTCGCTAATTATTTTTGGTTGTGATTCAAAACCATGCTGCTATAATAATAAAACTATTTTAATAATTAGTGATTGTAGGATAGTTATTTTGTATAACGAAATAATTTGGAATAATACGTTGTTACAGTATGTTTCATATTGAATATTTTTTTTTTCTATTTTCCTTTCCTTTTCTTTTTTTTTCTCTATTATAATCATTAAAACAATTTTTAAATTAGTCTCTTGCTATTTTATTTTATTTTTTATTTTTGGCTTTATCTTCTGAAATTTTGTGTTCTTGTCACGGGTTGAGTATCTTTCATTTATAGAAGTCGTATTTAGGTGTACAAGAGATTTATGTGAATTGGAGAAGGAAACCCGAATTTATCTATTACTCTAAATGAAAAATCTTGATGAACCTGAAAAAAAAAATCGTAGGGGAAGGATATTTCTGATATTTTACGATGCATAATACCGTAACATCAGTATTTTTTATAATACATACAATGCAGTCAATATTAAAAATTTTCGTCCAAGTTACTGCAGTAGATAATACAAGGATTGCATAATGCATCTTTTTAGTTTCATTCATAACCCTTTATAGTTTACACTTAAGAAAGACGGGAAAATTTTCCAGTCTTTGCATTAATTTTGTAGATTTATGTCGGTATTAATATAGTCGGTGTGTTTGACATAAGCACGAAAGTGAAATATTACAGACCGCAAATGTGATGAAACGCAGTGAGTGGTTCTGATAAAGTTCACATTATCAATAAATAGGCACGATTTTTTTATGCTTAGATTGGCATTTTTATGAATAAATATTTTTGGAATATTTATAATTCTGAATTGAAACAAACTATTTTTGTAAAATTCCAAATACAACAAATTATATATTCGCATTAACCTTATATTACTACAGTGAAACATCGATATAGATTCAGTCTGATATAGAATGATCCCTATTACAGTGATATGTTTCATAATTTTCCGCAAAATTACAAATTAATAATTTAATCCCACTTTATATGGTCTTCCCGTATACTAGGTTTTTCTAAAGGATACTTTATACAGTGGTTTGATGGTAATTGCAATGCAAGCACAATTAAATCAACACCACGATACATTTTCCTGATTTCCTAAAGCTTCTTGAATATCAGTAAAATATAGGATCGACATAGTGTTGCTTCAACTATATAAAATGAATCAGCGTTGAAAATGTACTGACAATACAGGTTGATAACCTGAAAGCGTATTATAATCGTGGATTATAAATTAAATATTTCTATTATAATATACATTCCCAACTTATCTGTTTGATATTGTTTTTTTTTTTATGTTATTTGTTCTGCTGCTGAATGTTCTAAAAAGAAAAATAAAATTAGTAAAAATACACATAAGAGCGTTACTGCTTCAATATTTTGTTACTCTTTTGAAGATATGCTATTAGAATTATATAAAAATAAAGTAGTTTAGGAGATTCGACATTACAAATATTATTTATAAATTATACAAAATAATAATAAATTTTAAAATTCCAAGTAAAAAAAAAATACAATAAATGGGATGAGTTATTTCAAAACCATGCTTAAAAAAAAAGAAAATAATTAATTTAAAACATACATTTCCTAGACATAAATTAATTTGGATTTTCGTCAGCAGAAATATTAGTTTAAAATTTACAGAAAAAACAACAATTTTCATAAAAATTCAGAAATGTAGATGTATTTATTAGAAAAAATATAAAAAAATACAAAGCTGCAGCAATTTATAACTGTTCATGTTCATAACCTGTAATGTGTCGAAAATCTAAAATAACTTAAATAAGAAAAAAAAATCACAATGTAGGACAACATCCTTGCCGTCTGATTCAGCAAGAAAGCATGTTATCTCAAGTCTACAAAGACCACGTTGTGAAGCTCAAACGATTAGATAGTTAAAACATATTCTGATTTCTAAGCTTTAATATCTCCAAAGCTAAGGTCCATTTGGACCCATCACCAGCATATTTTTGGATATGAACTTTACAACATATTTCAAAATCATCAAAATTGGTGTGCATCGTGTTTGTAGGTCCCCTTGTTATAATTTTCCAAGTCTAAAGATTCACGCAATGAAAAACAGACAATTATTCTTGAGAAAGTGTTGTTACAGTCAACGCAGATTCACTCTATACGAAGTTCTATAGAATTTATAAATTTGAGCAGCATTAGTCAATTTATCGACCTTTTCATACTTCAATGAATTCATTAACATGATTGTTAGATATTTGGATGAAACTTTTTGCTAGAATTTTGATTGCCGAAGAGAAAGGTGTACAGAGATTTGGTTTAATAAACCTTTTTCGCAAAGGTTAACAGAAGTTTAGTTAACCTTTAGTTAACAGAAAAATAAAGGCTGGCATAAGTTCCAATGAATGGATTTAATGTGCAGTAGAAGAACATGCAAAGTTTTCGGGGAACTTTCGACTGTATTTTAAATTACGAATATCGATTAGCCGTAAAAATGTACCATAAATTTCATGGTAGAAATTTATGTCTATCTCATAAATCAGGAAAGGTGAAATGGAAACCTAAAACAGGCTATGCGCTTTGCATTTATCACAGGAAAATTACTGCCAAATTTGTTCTTATGAGTAAAAAAATAAAGAAAATCTTAGGTTTTATATTTCTTGGGTTACATAATTTAGTACGTCTCGCCACCTGTTGGTTACATCACCATTTCCGGAAAAATGAAGAAATACGTCCTCTAAACCCCTGTAGAGCCGTTTATCTTTCTCTTTGGGGACTTATTGCCGCCTCTTCACCTAAATCTTTACTTCTGTGGCAAAAGCCGTACTACTTTAGTGACACCTTAGTGACTTTTTTTTTTATAGGAAATTTATGGAGTGTGGAGGCTCGGATAAAGTAACTATCGTTCCTCAAAGGCTACCGCGTAAGAAACTCAAAACCGTTTAACTAATTAGGTTTCAGCAAGGAAATGAATTTCTCATACTTTTTAGATGATTATTATTACACTCTTTTAATTTCTAAGTTCTCAATTATTAATTTAATTTTTCCGGCGTTTAAAGCTTACATCATTAAATGCGTATTATGAATAAGTAATTTTGAGATATACCTTCAGAATTCACTTTGTGTTACTTCGCCAGATTTTTCCACATCTTAATTTAAGAAAATTATATTTTGATTTTAATATTAATATTTTATTTTATTAAAAAACTGTTTATTGTTTTATTTATTAAAATTTCAGTTAATTTTGATGGTACTGACACTAGAGCTATCTGCTTGGAATTAATTGTACGTTTCATTTTATACCTAATTCTTAAAAATAAATAAATAAGTAATCGGAATAATTACAGTAGAAAGTAAAAAAATCACAATGTATTGGATACGGAAAATAGATGTAAATAAAATACAATATACATGTTGATAAATTGTGCACACTTTGATTAGCCTGCTTGAAATTCACTAAAAGAAAACGAGTAGTCTACTGATAAAATTATTGTTGAAGAATAAATACTGATTTGCTATTTTATTTTATTTTATTTTATTTTTTGTCTGAAAAACATTTGGTAAATAAACTTGTAAAAGAATGTTAAAGTATACTTAAATAACTTTAAGCATTCAACAAGATGCCTGTATTTTTATATTGATGATATTAATCTAGATTTTTATTGACATTTTGCTATTATTACAGGAATATATATATATATATATATATATATATATATATATATATAATTTTCACTGTATTTTTATTATTAAAATAATAAAAAATGAATTGACTAAACCAAAAAAATATTTATATTTTCTTGAATTATTTTTAAAACTATTTCCTGAAGATTTACCATTTAAAATATATTGTTAAAATGATAAATATTTTATGACAGTGGTTTAGGGAAGGTGAAGGTTTTAGTGATTCCACTGAAAAGTAGTTACGATACTTTTTTTCAAGAAAGAAATAAAAAGAGAATACACATATTTTAATTCGGTATACTTAATTCATATGTATTTTTTGTGTATAAATGGTACTCTCATTGTAGTTGTTAGCATTCAATGCATTCACAGTTGTATGAATTCATTTATACTGTCAGAGATTGCAATAAAATGGTTATTGTTTAAATTGTCTTTGAATTTATTATATTTCTTATAACTTTTATCAAGCATCGGAATAAATGATAAAACTTTTCATGTTACATATCTATGAAAAATGACACTGGATTTAAATTAATTTCAAACTTTTGTTTATTAACTTAATTTGCGTCATTAGCGCATATATGCGTCCATTTCAAGAATTTCTTTTTCATTCAGAAATTCCGAATACATACCAGAAATTCCGAAACAATAATTTTTACTTTATGTAAGCTCGAAACGTCTGTCATTAAATACATTAAAATTTACTATTCAGAACTTTTGGTATAATTCGGAATTTCTGAATAAAAAAATAATCCTGAAATGTACGCTTAGGTTGCAAATGGGTTAAAATGCAAATTTTGAAGTTAAATAAACTTGGCCTCTTTTTTCCGAATTATAAAGAACTAGTCTCAAGAGGTTCTGGTTTCAAATGTAACACTTAAAAAAAAAAAAAAAAAAAAAAAAAAAAAAAAACAGAATTATGTTTGATCTCATTAAATGATGTACAAGAATGAAACATCAGTGACTTAAATGAGAGTAAGAAATGAAGCTCGCATATGCAAACATTGTTTACGAAATACATGCAATGTCAAGCATTGTTTACGAAATATTTTCTCACTTTTACTGTAAGCTAATAATCTTGATCACTACCTCTATTTAAGTTATGACGCAAAAAATGTGTTTATCTAGTTAGTGAGAACTTCTATAGCGATGACTGTGATTTTTCTCAATTTTAGGACAATTTTTTTAAAATGTTCTTTTGGTAAAGGACGAGCACGGTAACTTTTCTTAAGGCTTTCTTAAAACCAAATGCATTGTAAAAGAAAACAAGAACGAAAAATCATGCGTCAAGCATAGATTATGTAACACTTTCCAACGCTTCCAAAATAATTTTACGAATCATACTCTTTAATAAGCTAAAAGATAACATCTAAGTAATCCGAATACTTTTATTCAGCCCTGTATAGGATCTATAGATTTGTATATATACTACATAGGATGCTAAATTTTAGTTCAGTTAGGAAACACGTAGCACAGTTTAAAATTCTCCGTCTGGAGTTAAATAATACGGAAATGTGTTCCCGAACTTTTGTGCTTCCCTGTATAGGATCTACAGAATTTATACACACCACGTAATATACAAAAAGCGATTTAAAATTAAAATCGTATTCAGTAACTTAAAACGCACTTCCAGGAATTATTGTTAACATACAGTAGAGAATTCTTTTGTGTGTCCCTGTAAATGAACGATGACTGCTATACACATAATATTCTGTAGTAAGTCTCTTGTAATGAACCTTATATAAATTTCAATGCGTTTAAAATAGGGACACATTATTTAAATAAACCGCAGACGATTTTTCTCCATAGACGTCATGTAACGGAATTATTTTGACTGTCCCTGTAAAGTAAGTATAAGTGCTATGCACACCCTATTCCATATTAAACTTCTTCTAATGCACCTTAGTGATATATAGCACTTTCAACTAGGTTGGAAAGTGTTAAAAAGACATGCTTTTTTATCTACGAAAATAAAATATAACTACGGATGAAACATACACGAATGAATATAGTAACCAATTTTGAGTTACTCACGATTACGTAAAACGTTCTTTATTTTTAGGAACCCCAGAAATCAAGATGTTAAGAAACAATTATAAAAACAAAGCTTCAAAGTGCCACCGGCTTACGGAAACGTTTCCGAGTAGATTTAGAGTATATTATCGGTCTTCTTAAACCGGAATATTGTTTTTAGGATGCTACATATTCTAAATTGAGCATTTTTAGCTGCGTAATTGAATTTATTCGTGCAAGAATAACAAAATAATATTAATTTTAATATTAATGCTAATGCTGTTAACTTATCATGTTTGTCTGTTAAAACAGATTTTTTGAACATGAAAATATTTACTTGAGAATTGATAGCAATCAATAAAAAAACCCCTATATTTCGGGTTAAGAAGACTGATTAATGAACTATAAAAACTGCTCGGAAATGTTTTCAAAAATCGGTGGCAGCAAAGGGAACTTTGTTTTTATAAATTCTTCATTAAATCTCGAAAATATATTGTTTTCTGAGGTTACTAAAGATAAAGAATGCTTTTCGGAATCGTAGGTAACTCGGAAGGGGTTATTGCACATTTTTATTCGTCGTTATATTATATTTTTCTGGATTAAGAAACATTTGTCTTTTTTTTTTTTTTTTTTTTTTTTTTTTACAGCGTGCCTACTTTCTGACATTTTTTTAGGTCACTTTTGTTCTCAAACTTATGAAATTGTCATTTTCTCTTAATTGGCCATTTCTCTTGAATTTTCTCTTATTCAGAAACTATGTAATCGAGCAGTTTTTCCCATTTTTTGTAAATTCAGAAGATATTTCAGAAAATGTTGTCAAAGTTGGCGTTTTGCACGGAAATGTCAGGAAGCGAGAGAACTGGAAATGAAAAAAAACTACTGTCCTGAAGCAACAACCGCTTATAAATCAAGTTGTAGGAAAATTAGCGAAAAATAAAAAACTGTCCCATTACAAATCTCTCCAATTATCATGCCTGCAAGTTTCATGCTTTTATGTTTAAAAATTAGTCGAAAAATTGTAATGATATACTGACTTTTATTTTGATGAGTGTGAAAAATATATCCACAGAAGCCGGAAAAAGATCATTTATAAACATAAAGCAGTTTTAAAACTTGTATAACAATTTTAGAAAAAATTATTAAAAGCGAAAAGATTTATATTTAAACTTTGGAATAGGTGAAGGGTTAAAAGTGTGAATGGTAAAGTGACATAAAGTTCATTCACTGTTCTTTCTTTTAAAAAATATTGATATTTTTAAAAACAACTACCTAAATGAAATACCTTATGTTTTGAGAGTATTTTTTAAATTTATGTTCCTATTTAGATCGTACAAACTTCTAAATTACGTCGAACATCTGCAGAAAACGCATTCACTTTGACTTTCCGTACGTTCTTATAAGTTAATATCAGATTATTTAATGGCCAATCGTGTCAATTTCGTCAACTTAAAGTTCTTATCTTGAAAAGTACTAAAATTGTTATACATCTTTTCTCTAATACTGTACAAAACAAAATACTAGAGAACAATGGCTCCACGCAATTGTTTTCTTAAGGAATGCAGTTACGTTTTGATCCCTGAGATAAATTAGCGATATCCTACAGTAGGGCAAAACCCCGGTTTTCCGGCAAAAATTCTGAAAATCATCCAAATCTTTTAGGAAATTCGTTTCTGACCACTGTTTTAAATGTAGTTTTTCGAGAGGGATTGAATGAAACTATCCGCAGGTGGATAAGCCCCATTGTTTATGAATTATAATTACTTTTCTGTCAATATTTGATAACTTAAATTCTTGACTATTTCAGGACGCAGCATATATTTCCTCAAGCAATATTCCAGTATCGATTCTTATATAATTTTATCCGTTGAATCGGATGAAACCATCTGCAGGTCAATACGAGCCCTAGCTATTGAGTTATAACCATTTTTCTGAGCATATTTCAATACTTCAGGGAACTATGACTTGGTTGAAAGGATTGAAAAGCTGGAATTCGGGATCTAAGAAAATATGTGACAGAAAATCCTGAATTCCATCTCAAAACTTGTATAATGCATAATATTAGTGCCATCATTGTAAACTGAAATGTCTGAAACGGATGGTTCAAAAAACAGACACTTTAAATTGTCTTAATTTTTTAAGACGCTTGTTTGCGTCTGAATATCAGACATTTGAAACGTCTGAAACGCGGCCATTTTTTAACTGTAATTTGTTGACAACAGGCAGCCATTTCTAACTACACTATTTTTAAAAGCATTAAAAGCAGCCATGTTTGACCACATTGAATCCTCAATAAATGGGAAATATTTGACCATAAAGCAAGTCTGGGTTTGTTCCAGAGGCAGAATCTGATTAAAGCATGGGCAAAGTGGGTCGTAACCCTGCCACTGTCGAAATAGATTTAAAATATCAGTTTACAAAAATTGCATACCAAATTTGGGGCCCCTAAAATAATGGGAGGGGGCAGGGTCACGGCCCACTTTGCCTATGCTTTAATCAGATTCTGCTTCTGGAACAAACCCAGACATGCTTTATGGTTAAATATTTAAAAAAAATAAATAAACAAATAAAAGTCTGATTTATTTATTTTTTTAATCAGATTATTTTATTATTATTATTGTTGTTGTTTTTTGTTTGTTTTTTTACACCCACATATATAAAAAAATACTTTACGGGGGGAAAAAATCTAAAAACATTTTTTCTATTAATATCACATTATTATTATTTTTTTAATTTAACTATAAATTAAAAAATATATAATAATGATATGAAATACACAGAACAAACATAATAAGAATAATTAAATCGCTGCCTATTCAAAGCATTAAATATCAGCATTGTTACCAATCAGTAGGCATTACTGGCATTAGATGTCTGGAATATTATATTACAACTGTGTTTTAAGAACTTTTTTTTATTTAGATCTCAAATTTTATTATAAAAATGAAAACCCCTTAAAAGAGTATTTGGTCTAAATATGGATTTTATAGATACCCATCTTCTTTTTTTTCCTCATATTATTTTCATTTCTTCTTACGCGTGATATTATTCAACTTGATTTTTTAAATATTTTTAGCGCATATTGGATTGATTACACAGATTTTTATTCTTCATTTGTAGGGTATTTTCAAGATGGCTCTGTGTCTCGAAATTTAAACATGTTATTGAGATGGAATACAGGATATTTATCAAAGTAGTTTTGTATTTTCAAACAATTTTTCATAAGGATTATTAAAAAAATATAGTATCGTCTTGCAGGTGAATACTATAGGAAGGATAATTTCCCATTGGAAAAACAAACTTTATTTGTAAAATACACTTAGAAAAAGAAACTGATTAAAACTACAAAACATATTTTTTGAGTACATTTTGTTGTTTTAGCAAAATTGGAATAAAATTGAACCATTTTACTTCAATTAACAAAACATTTTGCTGACGATACAAATTTTTTTTTTGGAATTGCAAAACAAAAATTTTTTGTTGATTCAAACAAAATTTTTATTGACCCATATTTAAACAAAAATTTTGTTTAAATATAGGTCAATGGAAATTTTGTTTGAATCAACAAAATATTTTTTTTTTGTTGAAAACCACTTTTTTTTGCAATTCCAAAAAGAAATTTTGTATCGTCAGCAAAAATGTTTTGTTAATTGAAGTAAAATGGTTCAATTTTACTCCAATTTTGCTAAAACAACCAAAATGTACTCAACAAAAATGTTTTGTAGTTTTAAGCAATTCCTTCTTCTGAGTGTATTCAGAAAGTCATGATAACTTTATTTAATACTTTTATGATCGCGAATCTATAAATAGCTCAGTCACCCGTTGACGATAAGCAAGAAAAACATTTCTGTGGATAATTTGCGAAATCAAACTATTGAAAGGAAAAATAAATATTTAACATCAAAATTTAATCCTCTTTTCAACTTCAGAAAAAAAATGCTCAACTTGCAACGGAAATTAATAAGAGTCATCATATAATAAATAATGAATGTAGATCATTAGTTTCAAATGTTTCTGGGAAAGATAAACAGAATAATCTCTATATATATTTGTCTTAAGTGGCGCGGAAATAGGGCTGAATTTCTACCTTATCGTTGGCAACAATCGTAGTTTCCATAGCTCAGACCAATGAACAGACAAGATTGTGTTAGCCCCGCCTCCAATATGGCGGAAAGTGTCAGAGCAGTGAAACTGAGGCTAGCAATTATTAAAAATAAAATCATATGAACGTAATCCAAAGCGTCTCAGATGATTCCTCATTTTAATTATGAGAAATAGTGTTAATTTCAAATGAATTCATTTAGAATTTATTTACGAATTTCACTCACACAAAAAATCGGAGATAATAAAATATAAACTTTCTAGAATGCCCTGCTGCCATCTGTTGCCGTTTTATTGAAGTAAAAATAATTTCTTTTGCAGAAATCTATAATCAATTAGAATAATAAAATGTTGAACGAAATTTAAACAATCATTGATGATAAACTATCTTCCTATCACGTAGTGTTTTTTTTTAAATGAATTTAAGCCGTGCTGTACAATATTATAGGTGCTAATTATGTTTCCAAGATCCTCTTTTCATAGTATTTAAATTATTTATATGTCCATTAGTAGCATCAACTAAATGCATTTTTAATTGTGTTTTCAACGGAGTTTTCAATTACTTTTTTACATTAAAAAATTGTCAATTTCATATGTTCAAATGATTTATTGTAGTACGTATTCCGGCTAAATCACTAGAAAAATAAAATGAGGCGAGCGAGCTGTGACCGCGTAGCGGTCTCAATGTGAGTTGCCTTGCAATTCGCCGGGGGTTGGCGAGCGTTAGCGAGTAGGGGGCTGAGCCCCCTAGTTTATATGAATTTTCGGAGTACATAAAAATTTATACACGCTTTCATTTTATAGTCATGCACATAAGTTGTACTTTACATTATCGAGTATTTTTTTTATTCTATTCAAGCTGCTTAAAAAAACATGATCATAAAAAAACATGATTTATTGTCATTTTTTTGTTTAATTTTAACTTTTTTATTTTAAAATTTTTAATTTTTACGTTTTCCCAGACATTCATTCTGAAATCCGAAAAATTTTGTCATCCGACATATTTCAAGTTTCGAACGTGCCGGATTAGAGGATGTTTACTGTATGTAATACTATAAACTATCATATCAACTAAATTATGTGAATACGTAAATGAAAAAACAAAAAAAACAACAACTATCATCTTACTTGTAACACTGTCAGAAATCATGTGTACAGGTCTTGTGCCTTTTTAAAAGGCAAATTGCTCGATTTATCCAAAATGTTGATAGTAGGAGATTTGAAATACTGTAACTGTTCCAATGAATAAGAGGAAGTAAGTTTTGCATGTTTTTAAAAGAATATTTCTTGAGATATCCTGCAAATTGATGTCAAAAGAATGATTCTTTTTCATCCTTAAAACATAAATCAGCGGGACAAAACTTTTGTTTATAAAGCTTTCACGAGAACAGATTAATACGATTTAACGACGATGATACGAAGGTCCCATTCCACAAAAAATGAATCACACCAAACTAAATTTGCGCGAACTTACACTTAAAAACGAACATTCAGTTTATATTACAACGACCATTAAATTTGAAGAAACCACGTCTACAACGCATGCGCAATTTAAGATTGCGTCCTCTGTTGGCTGCTTCGAAAATATCAAAATGTCTTATTTTAAGACGGATTCACTTGATTCAGACATTTTTCTCATGCCGCTTATACCATGATTATAGTAAGATACTTATGTGACTTATATTAAGACATGCATTATGTCTGAAGTTTCACAATCAGACACTTACATGTTTTAATTACATTTTCAGACACATTTTTGTCTGAATTTAAGACACATCTTTTTTGCAGTGATTATATCACAAAAATTGGCTAAAACATATTAAAAATGTATTTAATTAAAAATGAAAGAATATGTTGAAAAAAGCAAATAAATAAATGAGAAATTAATTAAAAAGTTTTAAAAAGACAAAGCATTATATGGTTTGAGGTTGTTTAAGATGATTTTTAAGTATTTTTGTGTAAGAAATCGAATAAGACCATCCCAAATTGATACATCTAATCATTCTGGAGATAATTATGGGCCTTTAATGAAAGAATTTAATTTATGTGCCTGTACTTAGGGAATACAAAGGCCACAATTGCAGATAATTACAACTGAAATGAATATAGCTGTTTCTTGAATATATGTAGGTGAGAAAAATTGCCAAGCTATGTCGGAGTCTAATGGAGCTTTCTTTTTAAAGCTTCGACAATCAGTTTTATTCGATATTTTAAAATGTCAATATTGTATATATTAATTCTCCATATAGTAATGCAATATTTTAACGCGTTAATTGAGGTCTCTTGTCCTCTATATAGGAGTTAAATACCCTCGAAGTTTCAAAATTTTATCTTTAAATTAAAGGTACACGAAAAGGAACAAAATTCAACTAAAATTGACCAATTTCCAAAGGTCTAAAAAAGCCTATTTTTACACCCCTCTGTACGTGTGCAATTTTTTTTCCGGAAAAATTCAAGCTGGGCTTTATTTCTCAACTATCATCTAACAGAAAATATTTAGAAATGGTGTTTAAATAAAAAATAATAACTTTTGGGTATTTTTACGGCCTTGACCCCATTGTGCGTTGTGTTCTTGAAACTTGAAACACATATAACAGAAAACAACAAATTCAAAATGCCTTCAAATTCTTTAGAAAGGAAATATTTTAGATACGCATAAATATTATATTTAGAGGTAAGATGTTATCTGTAAATAACGTCTTTATAACTGCACATAAACACTGATCTGACACTTCAAAATATCTTGGTCTACGCAAGCTGTTGCATTTAATTTTCTCATAACTGGTAACTTAAATATGATTTATTTTTCAAAGCAATGGATTTTTATTTAGTAGTAAGCCGAAACTGTTTTGCATTAAAATTTCTTCTGACATTGTTGTCAATAACAAGAGAAATCTATATTTCACAAACTAATATCCTGGAGTCAATAGTTTTTCTTGTCTAACGCATATCTGATTTGGCAAGTAGCCACCATCCTAATTAAATTTCCAAATTTAATTAAGATGAACGAATATTAAATTTGAAAATATTTTTAACATACGGTAAAAATAAATTCCATTCTGAGTTTTCCATCGGAAATATATCCATTTCATACCAGTATTTCACTAATATTGCTTTATATTTCCAAAATCTAAACATGTTAAAACTAACATAAGATTAGAACAAGAAGTAGAATTTCTAAAATTTTAATTTTATTATTACAAAATTAATTATATCTGAAACTTATTACATTTTTAGATGTAATTTAACTATTTGTTATTTGTAACACTACATTGTTCTTGTGTGTTTTCTCTTTGTTTTAAAACATCAGCCAAAAAGGGAATGAAACGTTTGCAAGACGGATTGTCGAATTCTCGGATAACATTGCTGGAAGAGTTAAAACAACGACCATTAAACATTTTAAAAATGAAAGAAAAAAAAGTAGATTTATTGAATACTTGAGACATAAGAAAAATAAATCGGCGGAATTAAAAAAGTCTGAAGGTCGTAGACCATCTAAATCTTATCCAGAAATCATTCGTAAAGTAAAGTATCTTTTCAAGAAAAATCTTTTTTCCACCCGTGCAGCTGCTAAAAATTTTAAATTAATGTATATCAATAAGATTATAGATCTAATGCATATTAAAAAGAAAATAGATTGGGAATTACACGTTTTGTTAAAAACATCTATTTTACCTGCTCTAAAATACTCGAAAAGTCAGGGAAAAATCAGAGTTTCAAACCGTCTGAAAAAGAAGTAAGATCACTAAAATTTTAATTTTATAATTAGCAAACTAATTATATTTAATATTTATTACTCTCTTTTACAGATTATTCAATGATTATTGTTTTGTAATACAACATTGCTTTTGTTCACTTTGAAAATGGTTTTAAAAGAAGTCGAAAATAAGCCAGATTAGTAAGTTATAAGAGCAGTTTTCTCTTTTATTAGAAAGAAACACGTAATATTTGTTTACGTTTTGTTCTTTTGATATCAGGCTTATATTTCGGAAACAACTCGTTTCTAAGTGTCGCGAGGAGAAGGTACAAGAAATTCACTCCTCAGGTTGTCACAGTTTGTTTTGAAAATTTCACTTTGGGCGAATTGGATTGTTTGAAAAGTGACTGTAACAAACAGAGGGCTGACATAGTAAAGCACGTCAAAATTTCTGCCCGACACCCTGTCAAACTAAATTCCTCACTCGGCTGGTTTTCTTAATAGATCCTCTTCTGTGAAAGTTGTGAATGTTCAAGAACAGAATAAACTGTTTTTAATGGCACTTAGCCAGATCTTTTCTCATTTATTCACTGACTGTTTTTCCCAGGTCCGAAAACATACCACACGAAGTGGATGATAAGTTACGCAGGTCATAAGGTTCATCAAAAGAGACAGATCGCCAGTTCAAGAGGAAAAAAGTACTGACACGACAGTTTAAAAAAATGAAATGAAGGTTGTTGTTTTCATTAATCTGCCTCGAGTTAACTCTTGTCGCATCGCTAGACAGCTATGAGGTACCTAAATAGAATAATTTAACTGGGATACCTAAATAAAATATTCTCCAGTCTCCAATTAAAACAACTTTGCTGAAGTAGTAGAGTTTTTCGTTTGTTTATGTCAATACAAGCATGAGATCAACAAAACATTCTGAAAAGATGCATTCAAAAATGCTAATTACACGGACAGATGAAACTGGTATTTCTAAAAGCTGTTAAAGAATTAAATGTCAAGAGAAGTTACAGAAGAGTGATAAAAGCAAAAAACTATATAATTTTCTACATCTGTAGTGAGAGATTTTATGCATTGCGTTGAAAATATAAATATTTTGTAGCTGTCTGTCACATTCTCTTTTCTAGACATTTGGCATGTTCTGTTTTCATAATGTTTATATATAACTTCTGAAACAGCTTTTAAAAGTATTTTACTTCGTCATAGACATTTTTTGTAACTTTCAAGCCCCATTTTTTAAGAAATTTCCAGAAATACTTGGAAAAAAATTATATGACATTTAAAAATAAAAATGAACACACACATATATATATATTTAATGTAACAGCACTACGTTCATGTAAGGTTGTTTACTCTCTGATTAATATTTTACCAGTCAAGTTTTTGATTGTTTTCGAATGAAGTGATCAAGTATGATTGTTTTACTAAAAGTTTACACATGCGTTAAAACAAAACCACGTGTAAAGCCGACTTTGCCAAAAAAAAAAAAATTGGCGAAGTCGGCTTTACACGTGGCTTTGTTTTAACGTATGTGTAAACTTTTAGTAAAACAATCATATCTCTTGAAATATACAAAGTATTGCTATACAAATTACACTTCCAAGTTCAGAAAAATATCATAAAATTAAAATTTATAATAAAAAATTGACGTTTTAGTCACTAGTTTTAAAATGAGACTTTTAGATGGTTAATGTATGTATTGAATTAAAAAAAAAAATGCATATTCTACCACTTGGATTGATAC